>NW_010585804.1:0-44030 GCF_000705375.1 Tinamus guttatus | reverse complement strand
CACATGAACTTAAGGAAAAATTTCTTAACAGTGAGGGTGACAGAGCACTGGAACAGGCTGCCCAGAGAGGTTGTGGAGTCTCCTTCTCTGGAGATCTTCAAAACCTGCTTGGACGCAGTCCTGTGCCACGTGCTCTAGGTGTCCCTGCGTATGCAGGGGGGTTGGACTAGATGATCTCTAGAGGTCCCTTCCAACCTTAAGCATTCTATGATTCTATGATTCTATGATTCTAAATAAGAGCAATTAAAGAGTATTCCTAGTCCCATACTGTGGTTTGGTTAACTCAGTAACATTTTGCCATATTATCATGGCACATCAAGCAATCCATTGGTTTTTATGAGGAGCAAAATGAGACCAGCTGAGCCTCACAAATAGGTACTTTTTGGAGCAAAAGCTTTCTTCCAGGCAGCATGCAGCACTTCTCGAATGCTAGAAGAAAGGAAATCAAGACTGTATTGGTGCCTCTGAAAGCCATCAGCTATCGGGACTGCATAGCAGAGCTGTATAAGTAAATACATTATGGACTGCATGTTTCCCTTCTTTCTCATCACCACCTTGTTTCTTCAACTATTTCTTCAGTTTGAACTATTTTATTGCATGTACGTATTCCTCTAACCAAACTGTCTAGGTGATAAGCAGCCATGTAAGATTTTCTGTAGTACTTACAGTATCAGGAATCTTACATCTTTAGAACATTTTAACTTAATTAATTAATCTCTCTGCAATTATGAGTGCTTGCAAGAAAAGGTCAGTGATGATACACTGCCAAGTCTTCAAGTGGTTATCAAAGAGTTGTAAATGCATGTTATAAAAACTTGCTCTTCTTCTCAGACCACTTTGGTTGATGTTAGGAACACTTAGTTTCACCTCTGGAAAAGAATACAACCTTTTAAAAACTTGACATTCTTGTGAAGTAAAATTATCAACTGTGCAGGAGGCAGAAAAAATACAAGCAAAGTTTTCTGAGAAATGATGGATTTTAAAAAAAAATGATTTCTTCATCAAAGGAAGGTTTTGGATATGAGTCTATGTGTCCACTACTTCTAGATATTTGGTTGTGGTGCATTCTTTTCCTTTAAATTAGCTATTTTAATTAGAGTCTAATAAGTAGTTAGAATAGCAGTGGATCTCCTTTTTCATATGATTCTGAAACACATTCTGCTTAGCTGATACACAATATTTTATTAACTTTCTGTAGTGGAATATGTTTACCCTTTTGCGCCTTTATCCCTGCTATTCAAACCTAGTCATGATTATATTTATTTCTATGGTAAGTTTTGAGTATGCAACCATTGCTGTGTTAACGAGTTACAGTATGGCATTTTTATTGAATATCGAGTCCTAAGGACCAAATTGCTACTTTGGCAAAGAATGTCAGAAGGTTTTTCTCTCTTTTACACAAAAAAGCTTCACAAATTCTAAATGCCTTTCCAGCTAAGGCCTTTATACAAAAGCTCTTCTCAATGGCACAGCATGGCTCCCTTTGCTACCAACAGCTCATCAAAATCTTTATCCATGGGGTTTTTGCATGGAGAAGGGCTTTGGCTTGACCTTCCTGGGGACATAGTGATTCCCACCAGAATTTGCTCCTCACACTGCAGCAGCATGGTAGTTGGGGGACATGAGCGCCTGCTCCTGAGCTCACTGGGCAATGCTGTTGCTGCTGCTTCCCAAACCTAGCGCCTTCCATAGCCATGTGATGCTCCATTGTTTTCTCTCCATTCTCACCTGACTCACTTGAATCAGCTGGGCACAAAGAGAGGATTTTTCTACGTTCAGAATTATGCGCCTTTCTGAGGAGATTATTGTGCAAAACACACAACACACTTTCAAGAGCAGCACGGCATGAAAAATGTGGTGTTGTGTACTGATACTGCAGGGTTGGATTCTAAATATCTCTGTGCACTTCATGTGTAAATCAGCTAAGCGCAAAAGGCTGAGCAGGAGGAAAAAAAAAAACATATGAAGTGGCAATAAAATATCTTAGGAGTCTTTTTAATGTAAACAATGTCAGTTCATTTCTTTTCCTAGATATTTTATTCTTCTTGCAGTGTATCTAACCAAGTTAGGGGTAATTTTTTTGTTCCATTCTTTTCACAGTCCTGCACAAGCTGAGGTAACACCACCCCCTTCTGTTCACAGTGATACTAAGCTCTGTCAGCTTTATTTCCAGCATAGCAAAACACCAGTACCAGCACTGCTCCACAGCAGAGGAGCAAGAATGAATTTTAATTTTGCAGTTTCAGTCATGTTCAGTAAGCTACATATTTTCAATTAAATTAATTGTTAGCTAAACAAACTTATTGTAAGAACTTCTGGATAGCAAAGCTATTCTGGCTACAGCAGATTGAAATATTGCTTTAACTCTCTAGCATGAATAAATACAGCATTTAATTAGCAAAAAAAAAATGCACTGGCATGTTAGGCAACACCTTTTGTTACTCACAGATTATTTTTATCTTAGTGTGCCTTTTCTGATTGCCTGTCAGGGAAGCATCTCTTCTGGCTTGATACTGGGAGGGTTTCTCAGTTTATGAGACAGAGAGAATTTATCTTGTATCCCTTTGTGCTTTGTCCTGGTATACAGAAAATGCCCAATAACAATGCATTATACTAAGGTAGGTACCCCAGCTTTACTTGATTAGTTCTTCAAGTTGATTAGTAGTCTATTACATCAGCTGTCAGGAGAAAATTACTCACTTCAACACAATTAAGTCTGATGCTGAGGTTGTGGTTTCATGATTTCTTTAGCTGGAAGCAGCAACTAGAGCAGGTTGGCTGCCTCCATCCCTCAATGTTCATTTTCATGTAATGAGCAAGTGTAGTGAACTGAAATGGGGGCTGAGCCAGGCTAAACATAACTGCGAAAACCAGCCCTGTGGCAGTGAGCTTAGGGAAATGGTGCAGCATGGCTGTATGAGCAACAGGACCTGAGGAAGCAGCCTTGGGGCAGGTACAAAGGACATGGAAGGGGCTCACAGGTCTTGCATTGTCTGCAGAAGGAAATATTCATAAAACGTGATCTTAAGTAAGTGGGTTTTTTTTTTTTTTTTTGTTCCTCTATATAGAATAAAATTATTTTAAACAGTAAAAAAAAAAACCATTATGGAAGGTTTTAGCAAATCATAGAAAATCACAGCTATAGATGTTTCAAGTGTTAATATTTTCAAAGTTTTCTTGTACATGTGCTTCAAAGCCTGGCTACTATGAGTGTCAATATTGTATTTTCCACAGTCCCCTTCTACAGTGAGATATAACAAAGAATTGGAACAAGCACTTTTGCTGTGTTTGGACAATTCTCACTTTTTTAATGAGAGATGTGTTTGTTTGCTCATTTACTTTGCCTGTGAGGCCAAAGAACTGTGTTATCTATGGTGAACAGTTCTACCTATAAATGAATCAAGGAATTAAATGAAAGAGAAAGCTGTATAACAGTCAGGAAAAATATACTAGCTATTTTCCAATACCAAGCTCTTACTTTAGTCCCAAGGCTTCAAAAACAATGGAAGATGATTTTCAACTGGAGAAGAAGTGTTTGAAAAGATAGATAACACTGTGGGTGCTATATCCCAACAAATCTGAAATTAGCATTCTGCAAGTTAGTCCCGAGCTGACCTTGGGCCTTGAGCCATAGCAAGAAGTGTTGGGATGCTCAGAGAGGTGGAAAGCAGTGGTTCACAAGCTTATGGGGAGTCTCTGCTGCTTGGTTGAACCAGTAGAAATACAGGATAAACCATACAGTTTAGCAATGTATTTACTTTCTACCTCTACTCTCAGAAGCCATTTGAACTTCCAAATTATTAAAAATTTAGCATAAAACCTAAACCTTTTGCAGAATCCTGTAGAAAATGTACTGCTGGTGAGATTGATATTTCACAGCTTTTTATCTTTTAGATGCATATCATGAAGCCCAGTGATTACAACAGACCTGAGTGACAGTTGAATGAACCAAGAGGCAGAGAGCGAGCACAAGTCAGTTTCAAGCACAACAAAAAAGATAGCCACAGAGCAAGAAAACTGGATGTTAAGAGGACTGTGCTGAATGCATAGAAGTGCATTAAGCAGCAGTGACAGAGCAAAAAGTAGGGTAAAATATTAATAAGTGGTACAGAATGAAGGAGAACATAGAGAAAGAGGGACCACCCTAGAAAAGGAGAAAGCTAGAAACTTCTGAAGAATTCAGATGAATTATTACTTGTGTGGTAATTTTCCGAACAGGCTTCATTCCAGTCTTTGGCATTAGCACAAAGAGTTTCTTAGACATTTAGCTCTAAGCTATACATAACATCATCTATGAATCACTTCTACTATCAGCAGACCATCTGTATCTGTAGGAGACAAGTCGTACCTTGTCCTGTGAAATAGATATAGAGAAAGAGTGAGAAAAATGTAGCTAAAAATGCATATATGTGGGCTGCTAACAATTCAGTATAGTCAACCACTATGACCAAACCTGAGCTCTTTTTTCTATTAGTTGAGAGAAAATTGTCCTGAACTTCAGATGTTAATCTGTCATGAACTGGGAGCGTGATCTTCAGGAAAGATTTAGAGGATCTAAGATCTAAATCTAAGAAAGATTTCCATATTTCAGCAGTGACTCAGGAAAAAAAAAAAAGTGCATTGTTCTTTTTTTCCCATTGTACATTCTATTTTTGGAGGATGCATTATGAGGCTAGAAATCTTTTTTTTTTTTTTCATTTAAATTTAGATTTTTAAAAATCTGAGTCCAATCTTTTTAAGTGCTTAGAAACCCCAGCTTGCAGGAGATTTCTAGAAGACTTCTCTTACCCCTGAAATGAAGGCAGGATTTTTTTGAATTTTGATGCTTAGCAACTATCTTTCTAGATCGAATTTCAGAAATATAGGTCTTTGAACATCTGTGAGTGTATGTCAGAGACATTGTGACAGAGAGTGTTGCCTCCATCCTGTGAACTTCCAGTGTGCCCTTGTAGTCCTTTTAGCAAGTTTATTCCACAAGACTATGTATGGCATGTGCCAAGGGCCACAAACTTGTGCATTGTGCCTCAGTGTTCTTATGCACTCAAACCCTCTTCACTAGTGGCATAAGTATGTTGAAAGCCTTATCATACATAATAAATAACAGCACTCCTGTATGGCCACTCTGGCTCTCCAGATGGCCAAAGGGCAGCAACACATTTTCACCAAGTTATAGTTAAGTCATCAGTATAGTTATAGTCATCAAGTCATAGTCAAAGCAAACAGCAATGATCAAAGAATTTGTGACTGATTATTAAGTTAAGGGGAGAGATTTCTCAGGCAAGACCAGGAAAAAGGAAGGAACCTCTGGCTTGGACACAGAATGATCCAAGTCCTTGTCAGGGTGAAACAACTTGAGTACTTTTTCAAATACTTGAGAAATAGTAAGTATACCAGAGAGTGTGCAGGGTCAATAGATGATTAAGATGATCAAGGAGTATAGGCCATTTCTGTAGTTGAAAATGAATTCCAGAAAGCTTTTGAAAGCTTTTTTTTAGACCTGCTATTAAAGCAGGTCTCTTGTTAAAGGATTTTAGAAATTATATTTTCACAGTTTCTTACAGATTAAGAGTTGGGTAAAAGATAGGAAACAGCAAAAATATTTGTTCAGTCCTCAACAAACGGTTACAGGTAAAAGTTTATCAGCAGTTCCACATGGTTCCTGAAATATAACATGTGCTGCATGACGATAATAAGTATACTGGACAAGTACATAGTTTTGAAGTTCTCTACGAAGATCAGAGCAAATAATGGATTTGCAAATGCCCAACTGCTATGACGGGAATAAATGTGCCATGGGTGTTGTGTCCAGCATCCAGGAGGTGAGTGCCATTCAATTCTGCTCTAGGAAACAGTAAACTAAGTAAGTTTTCAAAATATGCTTACATGTAGTTTCCCAGGTTTTCCATGTTTTTTCCAAACATAACTTATCTTTGAACCTGAAATTATATTACATTAAGAGAAACTCTGCAAGAACATACAGTTTCTACAGTAGGTTCTAGTAATGTGGAAAATATGATGAGCCTGAATATTTAGTTGTAAGGTTCTCAACTGTCTTATGTTGGGCCGTCTCTTGACCACTGCTGGATCATGCACTATTGCTCCTATGATAGTAACTTAGTTCCAGAGCCTATGTGGTGCCCTCCACCAATGTCTCTCTTGCATTGCCACAAGCCTTTTGCAGCATAATATTGCTGATTGAGCAGCATGGTGCCAAGTTCCTTTTGGCAGGGCCGCCCTGTCCAGGAGGTTGTATTGAGCTGATAAGTGCGGTAGAGGCTATTAGCAAAGACCTGGCTAGTTCCTTGCAGGATCTTTTGGGACAGCTGTTGTTCACAAATGTTCCACCTCTCTGAAAATTTGAGGATGTTTCTGTGGCAGGAAACTACCAGTGAACTGCAAACATAAGCTGAGCACTCCAGCCCTGGCATCTTCACTGGGTAACTTGACAGGGTGGTGTAGGTTTCTACATCGTGTATCCAAAGCCAAAATCCTAGAGACTCTGCTTGCTTATCAAACTTATAAAACACACTATGGTAAAATTTACTTCTGTGGAGTTAATTTCTTCATGGATAGAATTTTTTAAAAAGTACCTTTAGAGCTCCTCACACACACATATGAAAATCTTTGAAATCTGGATCATACACTATGTTTGTCCAAACATGACAAGAGTTCAGTTCTTTAGCCAGCACTCATATGAACAAATCAACCAGTAGAAGTAATTATTGATATAATTAATGTTGACTCTCATGTGACCATAGTTATAGTCAATAGTCACAATAGTCAATAGTAAGATGATGCTCAGAAATTTGCTCCCATGTATAAGACAGCTACTTCTTTCCAGTAAACACTGGAATAAACTGATAGTACAATCAATTTTAAATAATGTAAACGAGTTAAAAAGATATACTTTAACTTCTTCCCTTTGCTTTATTTTCAGATGCTACAAGCTTTCAAAGGTGCAAGAATTTCAGATGAGGTAAAACGACTCACCTTTTTCTTAATAGTTTAGAGTTTTGTTGAGAAAGAAAAAGACCAAGAGAAAAGGTGAAGAAAAGCAAAGAGAAGCAAAGAAAAGATGCAAAATGTGAAGACATGCGATTTCATCTCAAAATTTTGCCCAAAGGGTTAACTAACTATTTTTCACACTAACTTCCTTATTTTTCACTATGGACAGTTTATACTCAGACCAAGTCAAGATGGTGAAATAAATGTATACAAAAGAGAATTCTGAAGTGCTAGCATGCCATTTTGTTACTTAAAATAAGCAAAGCTCTAATAAATTATCGTCAAGTTCAAAAAGAATTGCATTTATTCCTTTATGACCTTTTGTCAAACTGTGTATAATTCTGCTTCCTGTACATGAGCCACCTGTACAGATAAACCTTTTTGGATGTCTATAATCTTTTGGAGCCATATAATTCAAAATGGATTTCAAAGAAATGACCTAGCATTTCTACATTTTTGGTGCCTATAGTTTTAAAAAATTCTGAGCATCCTGAGCATCTGGAATAACGTTTCCAGGCTTTATTATTGCTCTTAGATATTAGTCACTCTTTAAAAAGTATGCATATTTATAAATTGCATTATGTCAAACCAGATTATTCTCCCCATAAAAAGAAAAAAAAATAAAGAAAGGCAAGACAGCGATGTATCCTATATATCATGCTTCCTGTTACTACTGTGCTGTATGAGACCGTCACCATAGTAGGAAGCACCTATAAGTTCACAGAGGTGTTTATTGAATGGATTGGCAACATTCCCTGTGAGGATCTGAGATCTCAACATGTTTCTCCGTGATTCTTAATATTCAAGGTGACCTAAACAGTAAGGATACAAATTCCAAAGATATATTTTATAGGAGCTTGATCAAAATCCACACAAACTTTTGACTTGAAGAATCAACTGATTTTGACACATTTTTTACTCTAAATTTCATCTACTTCCATAGAAGTCCTAATACTGTTACAATACAGAAAATATCTTCAGATATAACTGATTTTAATGGAAACTTCAAAGCAATTGGTACTGACATTAATATCTAAAAGCTTACACTCTCTCTGATGCATTTCAATATTAAAGTGTGATATGATATCAGATTTTTGTCAGATACTCTAATAATTTAAAAGCAAGAAGTCTACGGAAATATTTAGAGATTTAAAATAAGAGCTAAAGAAATTGTCCTTTAGTTTAATGGATAATTGCTCCTTTTTGTAAGTTTCTGAATAAACCTATTTCTGTCAAAAAAAGAAAGAATATGATAAAATGTAACTTTTTTACATAGGATCTCTTTTCTGGGGCCTTTGTAGTCATTGCTAGAGATTAGTAAGCTTACAACAACAGTAAGGCAAATGCCCAAAGGTTAAAAGCCAATGTAAACTAGCTATAATATAATTTCAGTCAGCTATCTGTGAATGATATTCTGGTACTCTTTATCTTTTCTTACAACTTTATGGATTTCAGGGCAGAATGGGATGGGAAATTATACTATTACAGCATGAGAAGAAGATCTGGAACCTCAAGAAGCTATGCTAGACAAAAGCACTCGTGGACAAATGCTTGTCTCAGTAAGTTTCACATAGTACACATTTTACAAAGGCTAGGTTTGTAAAAATTGATCTCAGCCTCTTCCACTTTTGGAAAGATGTCTTATCCATTAGAAATAGCTGGAGGAGTCTGTACAATTGTGCTTGTATGACATGCCCAAAAGCACCTAAAATACAGGGCAGGTGCTTTTGTTTGTCTATGCACACGTGAATGGAACAACTAGACTTATTATTATTATTTTGTTTTCTAAGAAGAACTTTTCATAGCTGGCAAAAATGGCAAATGTCAAGGAACAGAAAAATTTACATTTTTTTTAACAACTATACAAAACCAACATTCACTTTTTATTGAAGGACACACAATTGTAAGAGTGGTTTAAGTGCCGTTTCTACTGGGGGAAAGAATCTTATGTTTTCCTTTTTTTATCTCTTGCTGTCTTTATATCATAATAATTCCTAAAAAAAAAAAAAAAAGGGCAGATTTTTATTTCCCAAGATTTCTGCTCCTCATTTACATATTTATAATATATATATTTATACATATATTTCTGTGTGTGAACCTGTAGATAAAATTTGCTCTAAAAATTAAGTTTAAGTCCACACAAAAGCCAAAAATAATACCATCAGGTGGAATATAAACCAATGTAGTTCCATAGGTGAAAAGTGATAGATGTACTCTAAGACGTTCGTTATGCAAGATCTTTCCTGTATTCAGAAAGAAGGAAAGAGAGAGATAAAAGGAGACGTAAAATGTGTGCATACACTATCGTGCAAAAGCAGGGGCCTGATTACTGTACTCTGATCTAAAACACTTAAAATTCTCCCAATAAGTGTTTGCCAGATTAGACAAAAATGAAAGATGAATAATTAAAATAATTCTTACTTTTACAAAAATTCAGCATTTGAATTATGTTTCACAGTACAAAAAGAAGAGAAACTTCTTATTTCATAGAATCATAGAATGCTTAAGGTTGGAAGGGACCTCTAGATATCATCTAGTCCAACCCCCCTGCACACGCAGGGTCACCTAGAGCACGTGGCACAGGACTGTGTCCAAGCAGGTTTGGAAGATCTCCAGACAAGGAGACTCCACAACCTCTCTGGGCAGCCTGTTCCAGTGCTCTGTCACCCTCACTGTTAAAATTTTTTTCCTTAAGTTCCACAGGAACTTTTGGTGCTTCAGTTTGTGGCCATTACCTCTAGTTCTGTTGGTGGCCACCAGGGAAAAGAGACCGGGCCCATCCTCCTCACTGCCTCCCTTGAGGTACTTATAGACACTGATCAGATCCCCTCTCAGCCTTCTCTTCTCCAGGCTGAACAGGCCCAGCTCCCTCAGCCTCTCCTCATAGGGCAGATGTTCCAGGCTCCGCTCTTCTTAATGCATCCCAGGATCCCATTGGCCCATTTGAGCTCCATCAATCTAAATCTGCAAGGCTCAAGGGGAAATACTCAGAGAAAATCATTTGCTTTTGGGTAAGAATCTTAGACCAAAACATTTTCAGTGTTGTCAAAACTGTTAGATTGTAACTATTGGGAATTCCATTTCTTAATCATTAACAATAATGATAATATCTTACGCCGAGTTCATTGCTCATATATCATGCATATATTTAGTGAGCTCATTGTACATCCTTAGTCTAAAGGATGTACAAAGCAAATCTCTGTCCTCAAGTACGGTAAAAATAAGTTTATTACTATTTTAAAAAATTGCTTCAAGATTTTGACTAAGGTATGCAAATAAGTAGAATTACTGTAATCTCATGAGATGTAAAGTCTCATGAGATATAGAACTATATGTAATAATTATTTTGTGCACTTTGGAATATTTTGCCTGTCTAAATACTCAGTGTGGCAAAAGCTGTAAAAAATATATTTTCCAAAAACTGATATGTGCACTAGAAGTTTTCTCTATTTTATAGTTCTATGAAGAAAATATGAAAACTATTTTTGTTTGAAATTTTCAGTGTCAGGAAGGGACTGAGATTTTGAATAGGATGTATTACAGAAAGGTGAATATATGGGAAAATTGTACTCAGATCCTATTACAGCACTTATCGAGGCTTCAGCTGCATATTTTAGTGCAGTCTCAGCAGGCCAAAGAATAAGAACCTGGATGAAGCGTCTTGTTATCTTTATGTGTCAAGCAGTTCATTTTTTAGCTCCCAAATACAGCTTCAAAAAGGTCTTCTCTGTCATAGATATACTTGGATGATGATAAAGGCCCATATTTATGCCTTATTTGTTGCAATATCATTTAATAGCCCACTATTCATCATTTCCTTCCTCATAACTTTCTGAAGTTTCTTCCAACTCTCTATGTAACTCCACGCAAAGTTTGAAACGCAAGATGAGATAAAACATATGCATGGGCTATCAGCTAGGTGGGACCACCATCCACGCAGTCAAATAGCACCCAGTTGTTTACAGTGATCATCATTAGTCAGGAGGTAATCTTTCATGATAGAGGATTGCTCATTGTACCTGCCAAAACACATACCAGCACTGTGTTGGTCTAACAGGGCACCTGCTCTTGTTACAGTATGGAAAATTACACTTTTTCAAATGGAACAAAATTTGTGGGATAGGATTATAGCTCTCTTTTTGTGAAACAACAGGCCTCATAAAAGTGCTTGTAAAAGTATTCTTAATTGCCTTTTCAGCTTTTCACTGGATTGTTTTTGATGAAGTGTCCTCCTTCATGTCTTCCACAAACAAGGTTTTACCTCAAAACAGGACTGTGCAATCTTTTAATAATCTTTCTGGGATCTCAGATTCTGCTTGTGCTTCCAGAAAGTTTCAGCTATTTTACTAGGTTATGTTTAACAGTGCTATCACTAAACCATTGGAAAACCAGTGTGACTTCTTCAAAATGATTTAACACTACCTAAATTTGCTTAATTTGATACTGCAATTTCACTTGATAAATACTGTTACACTGCTGTGATCCCAATTGTGTTAAACTATATGAAAATTTTCTATAAGATTTGACAACCACACTATAGAACTTTGAAATATACTGATAAAGCTGACTCCAAATGTATAGAATTATTTTACAATTGTATGAAAAACTAATTTCAAATTAGTTACTTTAGAATTCTCCAGTTTTGAAGACTAGTACTGGTTTCATCTTTATAGAATCTTATTGGAAACTGAAATGAAACCTGACCAATTTCCTGTTAGTTACCTTTCATATTTCACTTTCTGGTTGTCTCCCAATAAATTACTTTATAGCTAAAACAAATTAATTTTTCCCAATGGCTGAAGGATGCCTCTGTTTTTGTTTTGTTTTGTTTTGGCTCTTGTTTTCTTTTGTTTTGTTTTTCTTGAAACTGCTCCATCTGTATCTGTGGAGTAAACGATTCACTATTGGTTAAATCATTCCTTAAATCTTTACTGAGTACACACCAGATATTTTACTCACAATGCCACAGGAACAGTGGCTTAGATACATTCCCTTGCAGACTAATTGAGTCTGGAATAGATTAATCAAGTAGTCTAGATCCCATTAGCAATGTTAGCTATGTCATATGTAAAGAATCTGTGGTTAGATAGGCAGAAGGATAGTCAGACTTGATTTATCTTCCGAAGATTTGAAATAACTGAAAGTTCACACTGCAGTGCCTAAGCTTTAGGTACATTAACAGAGTAAACTGATATTAGGCAGATAACATCTATATTCTGCTAGACTTCTAGGCTAAAAATTATTAAAGTAATAGGCTAAATCAGCAGGTGAAGTTAAACTTCTATATAGATAGAAACAATATCCATATGGAGCAAACAGGTTCCAGTAAAGGCTACACAAGTTACAGAAAACTATGCAGTGATCCGTGTGGAGCAACTTGTGTATGGTAGTAGCTTCACCTGCTTTCCGAGGCTGAGTATGCCTCTACACCTGCTTTGATTCAGATCCCAGAAATCTCTCTGAAGATAGGTGGCTACACTTCTTCCTTCAGAGAAAAAGACTACAGATTTTTCCTTCAGAGAAATGGGAAGAATCTGCTCCCTTTTAAAAAGGAGAGATGATATGCACATTTTATAAGCTAGGCTGGTGGTGAGACCTCTCCTAGAATATCTAGAAAATAAAAAAGCATGATTAGTGCTTAGTGACTTGAGCATTTATGGAAGCTATGATTCTGATCCCCATTTACAGTGCTTTAGCCAATTCTGTTTAATGTAAAACAAATATAGCTGTGAGTTATGTTGTGAGCTGTTCGGTTTAGGCAGATCTGGAAAGTTCTAAGTTTGGGCAGGGGAAATATTTTAATTTCCTAATGAACTTCAAAATAAATTTTAAAAAAGTAAGGAAGGCATTCATGGAATTTAGACAACTCCAGAAATAGGCAACAACTGCATGGAGATACTTCAGTATCATTTTCAGCCAGCTCATGCAAGGAGGGCAGGACACGTGCGTGGATGGGCAACTTAAACAGAAGAAGAGAGCAAACTCTTCTTAGTGGTGGCCAATGACAGGACAAGGGGTAACGGGTACAAATTAAAACTCTCCTGCTTTGGAGATCTTCATATCCTGCCTGAATGAGACCCCGTGCCAACACGTGCTCTAGGTGTCCCTGCCTGAGTAGGGAGGCTGGACTAGATGATCTCTAGAGGTTCCTTTCAACCTCAACTATTCTATGATTCTGTGGTTTGGCAGCATTCAGAGTGTTAATCCTACATATCATGCTGTCCTACATACATACATGTTATATATATCATACTATTCTTCCCCAGCATGTTTACTCCTTTGTAGGCAATGAGGTAATGCACAGAAATCATACTGTGACATCTGCCCAGCACACACTGGGGTAAATAAAGTCTTCCATCACAGTTATTTTTTTATCTCCCTTTCTTAACCTCTATTACCTCCTTTGGCATGTCATCTAACCATCATGGTTACGTGGTTACATCTAACCACCATGGCAACTAGCTTCACCATCCTGCTCTCCACTTTTTCCCAATAGTCTGGAGCACTTGCAGAAGTTAGTAAAGCTGCAGCTTTCAAACATATGCTTATATCTGCTTTTTTTTCCTCTCCAATATTTCAGATCCACAGGATCTGAAAGAATGGATCTGAAACGCTTAAGAAATTCTTAAGAATGAAGTTGATATTTACATTAAACTTTATTCACCATATTGCTATCAATGGGACATGTACATTCATCAAATAAATACTTGATTAATATTGGATTTTCTTTATAATTTTTTTCTTCCAAGCCTAATCCATGTTTGTCAAAGAACCAACACACTGCCTGCCTGTGCCACTCTATCATCTATAAGCTATTAAAACTGCTGTGCCAGCTGAGTCAAATGTCATTTATACATCAGTCACTTTCTTGAAGTTTTCTCTCTAGAATAGGCAAGGACTCAACATCGATTCTAATTCTAACTGTAACCTGAAAAAGCACCTTTCTGCCAGAAGGCGAGGGTTACATGAAATGTGTCATTTTTTCTGCCACTCTGTGTGAAATCAACATTAAATATTATAATTTAACAAAGGAGCTGGTGAGAATGAAAAACAAATGTCATTACTATACAATACTGAAGGAAGTCTGACATGTTTTTACTTCCCTCAATCCACAAAGATATATGGCAAGTAGAAATCTGGAAAAGGTTAGTTCCATTACAAAAGTCTAAAATATAAGTGACATGGTGCAGGTAGGCTAGGCTAAATAGATAGATGTGTGCAATTTTCTACATATATATTTCCCCTTATCCTCCTTTCTTTTATTGCCAAGTTCCTCATTTGGTTATCTGATGGTGACTTAGTTATAGAATAAGAGATGATGCTATTCTTGAAAATGTATTTAATTATTGAAAGAGTTCTAATATTCTGTAACACCTTTCCTTTCCCTTTCTTTGGCAAGGCTGGTCATCACTAGGCTTGCTCAAGTGGTTTGCCATTCACAAGCTTATCCACTTTCCTTTAAGTTTGAAGGAAAAAAAACAAATATGCAAAATCTCTTCATCTTTCTTCTCAGTGATGACTTTGATGCTATTAACTGTAGCTTATGATCAGCAAATTTCTCTCAGTAAAAGTTTTCCTTATCACAACAATAAACTGAAAGAAAAATACATTTGACAGATGAAGACCTTCCTGCCAAAATGCAAGATTTTGCTACAAAATACAAGATTTTGCTAGTAACACCACATGTATGAATCTCAGTGTGCTGGTAAATACTTTCTCAGTAGTTAGCCTTCATTTCTAAAGTCACAAATTAAGAATTCTAATCCATATCCATAATTTTTGAAATTATTGAAATAGAATATTTAAGGAGAAAAAAAAAGAAGAAAAAAGGGATAAATAAATCAAGCTATCTGCTTCCTGAAAATAGTTTAAAATGGTAAAAACTTTGAATTTTCTAGTGAAAGAATGCAAATTTCCTGAGCAGATAAAGTTACAGATGCATGCTATGCTAGTAATTGTTGTATAGTGATGTTAAGAAAAAAACGAACATATATATCATGGACTCGGTGATAAGTTAAAGTGTTCCTGGGAGGAGGACATCGCAGCCTCCCCAGGCCATCCATTTCCATGCTTCACTCTCCTAGTCACTAAAAGGCTTTTGAATACCTAAGATGAATTTTCCTTGCTGCAATTTAAACCCATTACTTCTGGTTCTATCTAATATAAAAATGGACAACAGATTACTCCCTTCCTCTTTAAAACTTTTTTTTTTTTTCACCTTGAAGCGTTTTCAATCATCCCCCTCTCCTAAATGTCCTCTCATTTACACAAACTAAACCCAAGACAATCATTTTTTTCATCAGAGGACATGTTTTCTTGGCTTCTGATTATTCTCTTAACTGTCCTCTGGGTCTTCTTTGTTTCTGCCATGTCTGAAATACAGTCTCCAAAGGACATGTGATATTCCATTTGGGGCCATCTGAGACATGCAAAGTCGAGCAGAGGGAGCTATTGTACATGTTGCAGTGATTCTGCCTCTCTCACGGTACCATGATTTACTGACTCACATTTTGCCTGTGATCTGCCATAACTCATATCTTCTTCTGAAAACCTGCTAACAGTTTGTCTGCACTTTGTATTTCCAACTATTCCTGCCTGAGTGTAACACTTCACAGTTTTCCTGAATGCAATTCCCCTGAGCACTTTTCCAGTCTGTCAAAATCATTTTGAACTCTAATATCATTTTTAACATAATTAACCTCTCTACTTTCATGGCATTATTAGACTTAATAGATTCTTTTAGTATTTCATTAAGGAAATACAGAAAGCACTGAACAGAACCATATCCAGGATAAAACTCCATAAAGCCCATTTTTTTCTGCAACTAAAATTCACTACTTCTAGAGTACATTGACCTCCACTAAATACTTGCCTCCAGACTCAGAATTTCTAGATTACTGATGATAACGTATCTGAGTAGTAGAAGCCTCACTCAAGTCAAGCTATGTGACACCTCCTCCAGATACTTACAACCAATTTATTTCTGAATTCTTCTAGAGATAATTCCATCTTTTCTTTCCAGGATAATTTTATACTCTGTGTTTGTCTTTTGCAACTCTGCCAATTTTAACTACTCTCTACCTGTTATCAAAAATAACTGTTAGCAAGCTGAGATTGTTTCTGATAGTCCTTTAATTATCCTTGGATAACTTTCTCATTTGCCTTTTGATCCACATTCAGAATTCATTCATTGCTATTTCAATATTTGACTAAATTAGGGGGTTAAATAGAGTAAGCTGGTTAAGGTTTAGGCAGCTGCTGATATCATCTCGACAGTTTTGGATGTAACCTTCCCCAGCTGTTCACTGCTGTGGAGGTTAATTTAAACTAATTTGCTTTAAAAATAAATAGCTATACTGCTGTGATCATTTATGGGCTCAGCAATGGGTTAATGGCTTTTACCTCATGATTTGGAACAAAAACTGAGTCTAGTATCTTTGCAAAGTGCTACTGCCAGATCTAAAGGACCACATTTGTAGAACCCCCAAAGCTCCAGAAAGAGTTGCTGTTTAGTTGGGAAATAATGATTATCTATAGTCTGTTTGTTCATTTTTTAAGCTTACTTCATGCAAGTTATTTTTGACATTAAAAAGCTATTGACTACATATGATACAAGTTTTTTTTTTCACTTTGCCAGTCCCTTCTAAAGGATGTATAAGAAGTTAGTCAACTGGTAATTTGTATACAGGTCTTCTGGTTATTAGCAACATGCAAAATCTTTATCTGTATGTATAAAGCATACTATGATTCACGGATCCACCACAATTCCAGTACAAAAGCAACAAAGATGCAACCAGCTAATTAATTTTAAATCAGAGTATCTGTACAGTTTCAGCTAAGTTCTATGGCCTCTGAAATTGTTCTCCCTTAAGATATGGTGGCAAGTGAATCTGTTTATCTTCAGGGCTCTGTTTAAAGTTCATTTGTATTACCAGGCTTTTGCTTGAGGGAGTAGTAATAAAATGTATACTAATTTATCCCAGAGCAGGGGAATTTGCTTAAGGCTGATGGTGGTCACTACCAAGTAAGCTGTCTACACAAATGTTGAAATTAGGTAAAGGTCCCCAAGTGAGTTCTTTGTGGACGCCTTCTCTACACAAAAATACAAGGTAGAAATGTGCATGAAATGTGCTGCCCAAATCCAAATTCAGTTATGTTTATACAAATCAAGAGCAGCTACAAATATAGCTGTTCAGGCACTCTGAAATCAAGCTGATGATGTTGAGATTAGAATGTTTTGCCTAGACTGATGAAAAGGTCTAGTGGTCACCTAACTATCAAAATATCAATTGTTTGCATCTATCTGAAATGTTAAAAAATGTTTGTCCATTAGTAGCAGCACATCCTGAAACTAGTTCATAGTTAGACATGAGCCGATCAACCAGACTGCCCCTGAGCTTTACAAGTCAGTCCACTGGATTCTGCATGAATTAGTTTGCATCTGTCCAGGAACCAATTTTCACAATATTTGTAGGAACATCTTATCTTCTGAGCAATTCAAATTAACCAAACACATCCCAGAGTATTTTTGGAGTGGTATCCACTGGCCCAGGCAAGATGCCATGATTTGGGATTTTTAGGATTAGATCTTGCCATGATTTAGAATTTTTTTTCAATTCTTTTTTTTTGTCAGTTAAGTCTCAAAGAGAAATTTATCTAGGCAAAGAATATGGTAGATATCACTAGAGAAAATTAATGACTTTTCAAAAAAATCTATGCTTTTTAGAAAATCTTGGGAAAAAATTTAAATGTTTCTTCTCTGGGGAAGAAAATATCTAATTCACTTGCACACTGTTCTACAGACAATACATCTTCAGGAATGGAGGGGACTGAGGAAAGATAGAGGAGGATGGTGACAAAAGGGAGAAACAAAAGCAGATCCCAAGATTCAGTAATTACAGTCTAGACTTTGATGCACAGAATCAGAGACTTTGTAAAATCTCCTTACTTATAAACTGAAATGCAGAACATTTGGACTTAAACCATAGTAAAAGAGAATTTCTTCTTGTGGCGTGTATAAATTGCAAATGAAAGTCACTTGTTACTTATCCTCCCATGCTTTTGGGAAACTTAGCTCAACTTTATAGCCCAAACTTCAAAGAAGAAAAATGCTTCATGAAGGGTCTAATACCCTTGCAAAGCTGCTGAGGATAATAAGTTTACTTTTTATAGTACTTGGACGATTACAAGAAACCCAGCAAATATTACAACAGCAATATTTCTTAACCAAAACCAGACTTGAAACTACTGTACAACAGAGTCTCTAAATGGGTGAGCCATGGATTTTGTAGTTTTGTAAATCAATTGAATTATTTGGGGGTTTACAAGTTACCTCATGATTTTGACCCCATTTTTCCTGTGAAGTGATAAATCAACAAAAGTTAGTTAAAAAATAATCATGGCAAAATAATTCTCTGAGTATAAAAATCAAGACATAACATGTTTTACACAAGAAAATAGCTTCTTTCTACCTTTCTTCTGATGTTTCTCTTCACAGTCATTTTGCAGGGGTTTTAATTCTATATATATGATTTTTCTTTTTGCTGCATTCTCTTTAGCAGATTTTAATCTATGTTTTTGTTGTGCCACAGTTTTCCTGTAAATATAGTAGATATCTAATTGTGGTGGTCTCAAAAGTTAGAATAGTCAGCACTTGGCAGATTTTAAAAAAAGTTTTGAAAATTGAAGCCAAATACTAATATCCTATTTCAGAAGGAGAATTGACAAATCGTTTCTGTCTGATGGAGTTTTGTAAAAATTCAAGATTCAACTTCCACTGAAAACATCCACTTGATGCTGAGCATATAAAATTAATTAAATTAGCTCAGTGTACTAGGAATGTGAGCAGTACCAACCATTGTATTTAGTGTGTAAGGATTATAGTCTTCCAAATTAAAACAGAACATATATAATATTTGGAAGTAGTTTTGAATATATAACTGAATGTTTAATCCTTTTCTAATCTTTGCATATACGCTTCTATACACACAGACATATGTACATACATAATTTAAAAATAAGTATTTTTTGCTCTTTTTTTGTAGATACAAATATATATATATATTATCTTAACAGCAGTGTTTAAAAGGGAAATATTTTTGAACTATTTCTTGTTATGTTTAGAAAGGACCTACTCTTTGCAATATCTTTCAATGAAAGTAGTTTAGCGTGAAGGTCTTACAGACTGAGCAACCACAACTTAAAGGTTTTTATTACTATAAATCCAAAAAGTCCAAGTCATGGGAAAAAAAAAAAGTCAGCTTTTTGCAGCAGGATGCAGAAGAAAGCTGAGATTTGTTGATGAATCTAGTCTCTTATCATTACTTTCAAATGTAGAGGCTCTTACAGTGGAGCTCATCCCTAATGTCTTCTGGGATAGTGGTTTCCAGTACTGACTAATGGTATAAAAAGCCCTTCATTTTAATACACTTCAGTGTTGTTGGCATACTAATTAATGACTACTTATTAAATGTTGCAATAGGGAGGGGTTGAATAAATGGAGATAGAGAAACAGGAAAGATGGAGAACAAAGATGGTAGAGATACAAAAAGTTAAAGTATTCCAGCAGTTAGTGAAAAAAGAATTAACTCTTAAAAACAAATCAATAGAAAGCAAAAATTAAATCCAAAGCATCCATACACCTGGTGCTGTTATTTCTCATTATATTTGAAGGAAATATAGATGGAAAGCATCCAGGCACAGTCCTCCCTTTTGATCCTCAGTAAGGCTTAGAGCAGGAGCAGCCATGTAGCCATGGTTCACCGAGGACCTGTCCTGGTACCCTCTCTCTCTCACACCCCTATGCGCGGCACAGCACAATGTGATGCAGGGTTACCCCATCACAAACAAACTGCTCTCGCATTATAAAAATAAATTCTTGGATTGCTTTGTTGATGGTCTGGTTCTTTTTACTCAGCTCTTTGAGTAAAAAGATCTAAAACTGAGCAAGGAGTCAGGGCCCTCAGCTTTCTCTAAAAGACACCATTTAGCTGAACATATTCTGGGGCTCTTTAATAGGGTGGGAGGTGGAGCAACGTGTGCAAAGGGGAGTGAATGGCCTTAAATTACAACTGTGACCGTCTGCTTCTTTTGAAACAAACTAATGACTTGGAAGATAATGGCCACAAAGATTAGGCTCCAGAGAGGCCCGCTCCTGGAGGACTATTCAGTTATTCAACAAGCTTTTCAGAGTCTGCTATACTTATTCTGTATAAGCTGTCAGAACAGCTAGCACATCGACAATATATTTTTTGAAATTTTACTGATTTCCTAGAGTGAGTGGATACAACTCCTGGTCAGCCACAAGAAGCAGCACGATTTAGAGGGGCCAGGAGCATGAAAGGGCTGCTGTAAAGACATATTCTTGAAGGCTCATCATCTCCCATCAATTCTCATCTTGAAACTGATGCTCTTCATATACAACACTGAGCATTTCTTTCCTCCTTTAGTTCTGATCAGTACTGTACTGTGCAGGGACAGTTACAAAGGTGCAGTACTGTCTGAAGTGCAAGGAGATCTGAAAAAAAATTATTTCCTCATTCATTTAAACATTTTCTCATTCATTTAAACTACACTCCCTAAGAGTTTGGTTTTGATTGCCATAAAGTAGTTATCAGAGTACACCTCTGTCACAGAAGTGTTAAAAAAGGTACTTATTAACCAATTAGGTTTACTTTAATTCATAGTCTTTCAAGAAATATTTCTGCCTGTGACCATTGTACCAGGTACAATGTGTTCCTACATCTCCTTATCCATATGCTTATCTTCAAGTGCAGATTTTCAGATATTTCATGTTCTTTATATATGAAGTGAGGGACTACAGGGAACACAGTTGCTTGCTAGCTATTTGGACTTGTCTCCTGGGCAAGAATACAACTACTGCATAGAGCAGGATTAAAGGGTGTGAGGGAAATATCTAACATCTCTTTGGATACTTCGTAAATTCACATCTGAATTTTGACCTCTGCACAATGATGGTGGCATCTATGAGTAAACTCAGAGTCTGAATACATGAATCTAAACCTTTCTTGAATAATGGCTTAACCTTTCGTAACTGTTAGTTCGGTTATATAAGAGCAGAAACAAGACCAAAAAAAGAGCATTTCCACTTTTATGTATGTAAATGGCAGGGGAGTGACTTGTAAACTATTTTTTCAGTCATATTAAAGAGCAGCAAATATCCTGAAAACTGCATTACATTAAAAATTGCAAAACTCTATAGTTATGTGATGAGTTATTCAGATGAGGTATCAAGATTAAGTATGCCATAAAGAGAAAATTTCTGGACAAAAAATGGTGCTCAGCATCATTTTTCATTATGTACAGATTTTAAAGAAATAAGAAAAATATCTTCCATAATGAGGATCACTTTCACGAAATGGCATACATGTTGGATGATAAACAAATGGTCCTAAAATATTTGGTATATATTTGGTAAATTTGGTATACCAAGTTTAGGGTCGATGTGTGTTTATAAAATGCAACAGAGATTAAGCAATTGTTTTAATGTTTTTGATAATATATTTTCAATGTGCAGGAGTGCAATCACTGAATAATGAACTATACTGTATACTGCAAACTATATGCAACAGTCTAAATAATATGCTTATTCATGGTAAGCATCTTTAAAATATCCTTCACAGATCATTTGCTTCATGGGATTAGGAATGAGCCTACATAGATTTAGCAATGAATTCCCCTCCTCATGATATTGTAACAGGTATGAAAACCCTTTTCAGGCCATATGGTGACAGAGGGCAGGTCAGACTTAGCCACAATCTATTGTCAGGAACAGTTGGTGAAATCCAATACTCATTTACTTTAGCTCAACAGAAGTCTCCTTTAAGATGCTATCGAGAGTACAATGATCACACCAAAGGACTTGCCAGTCTGGCACATGTTTCTCACATAATCCCACAAGTGATTTTCGTACCATATAATGTTTCATTTTTTTTTATATGTCAAAAGCATTCATGTAAATATATATATATATATATTTATTATGTACCCATTGATATTATATTCATTGGATACTCATGATTTTCTCAAACAGGAATATACTAAGTTAGTGGCAAATAGTACACACTGCCATGCAGATAGATAAATTATTTCTGTGTTTTGACACATAAGCTAGTAAATATCTCTACTGTTGTTCCAATCAAACATTATATAAGGTTTAAAATAACCCTACTTGTAAATGTGATTTTAAATTCATTATAAAAAGCACACTATACAGTCTTTTGGAATGCAATTTAATGATGCTTTTTAAAGTAAATAGAGTTGTTTCATCTGTACATCATAATGTTAAAATAATTTGTATAAACAGATTATTTGAAAAGAGAGTGAGATTCAAGAGATTTATTCAGTAGAGTTCTCATTTGTCTCCAGGAGGACTGATTTTGGCCTTCTATAGTATACATCTCCATCAAATAAAGCATTTAATGCAAAGCTTAAGTCCACTGGCTACAAAAATCAAACACAAAATGACTCTCCCAATCCCCAGCAAGCTCCGCAGAACTATAGCACATGAACAGCTACCCTGCCAAACCAGAAGAACCATTCACTCACCAGTGGTTTGTTCTACCATGCCGACGTCAGCAACAAAGCATGACAAATACTTAAATCCAGCTAAAATTAATCAGGAAATCAATTAGCCAGAAAGTAATTACCCAAGCTGTAATTTGACTAGGACACAGTAGCAGATGTTCCTACTCTTGCACATAGTACCATGGGACCTTTAATTAGCTTAAAATAGCCTCATCTTTGGAATTCATTCTCCATCCTTTTCGTCAATAATAGTCTCAGTTTATTGACCTCAAGGCCCATGTTTTTTCCTGGCTGTAAGATACAGGGAAAACTCCAGTGCCTGAAATATATTTTAGCTTAAGTTACTGTTTTTTTTTGCAAAATATCAGTTCCACAAAATATCTTTATCTGACATATGTAAGACTTGCTAAAATTTTGGGCACAGTAAGGTTCCTTGGATGGATGTATAGTGCATGTCATCCATATATGGATAAAGACATGGATTTAAATGAAGACTGCACATTTAACCATATCCTCCATTTCCTCTTGTAGAGCCAGTCCTTTGATAGAGATTCAGAAGCATGTTGGCTTCTAAGGTACTGATCGTCCTTTTTTGAGCACATTAGTTTCTCCACATAGAATTTCCATTGGGGTACTGAACAAGCAAGTTGTTATTTTGCTTTGTCCAACACGATCACATACTGAAATGACATAACTTAAAACTTCATATCACACTCCATACATTGAAATAAAATATATTTGAATGAGAGTATGATCTTTTATAGAAAATAAAATCCTTTGTTCACTAAATCATAACTCTGTTGCTATGGAAATGGCTATGTTACACCTTGGCATTTGGATCTGGATCATATAGTAGAACGATGGAGTAGGACAATATGGACAAAGAAGGCAACACAAGGATTTAAACGAAAGTATAGCTCATAATTAAACTGAAATGTGAAGGAAATTCATAAAAAATAAGAGGTAAGTGAATTTTAATATAAATATAAAACCATATGCAAGTTTCCTTTTATATCTCCTACTACTTAAAGTGATGATAAATTGCATACAGAACACATTCTTATTCTGATTAAAGAACAGTAATGACATTTTATTACATTATATTATGCATTATGTAATACTGCCTAATCATGTTTTATCATACTGATGTACAGTGCTATTGAACAGTTACTTAACCAAAGCAGCCTAAATCCCTCTTTCAATGGAATAATATTCAGACTTGTTTAGCCCAAATAAGCATTAAAGCTAGACTGTTTTGCAGCCAGTGAGCTTACTTAAAAAGATGAATATTACAAAACTGAACAAATGGTAAGTTTGCCATTTGAAGTCATATTCAGACAGATTGCAAGAAAAGAACACTGTTTATCATAGTAATCCACTACCTAATACTAACACAGATTAAAATGGAATTGCTTTCAAGTTCATTTTCAGTTATTTAAATTAGCAGTTATGTAAACACTTTCCATTTAATCTCTTTTATTCTTGCAGGTAAAATACATATTGGCCAATGAAGATAGCAAACTTCTGTTCAAAAAGCAAGATGCATGCCTGTCACTGACAGAGTTCAAATGAAACCATAAATATAGCCAGGCTGCTAAAAATCCGGTGAGTAGGTAATTTCATCTGAGCTAATCTCTAATGCTATGCAGGGGTTGCTATAGTATAGATAGTTGAGTGAAACAGACATTGAGCAGACCCCAGAGAGTTAATCCATGGAGGTTTATTTCTCTCGGTGCTTGCTTTCATTGGGGCTAAACTGCAAGTTCTTTAGCGGCTGTTTATTTCAGTAGTGCTGTCCTACTTTCTGTGACAATTGTCTCAATTAACAATATAAGACATACATAAAAATAAGAAAACACACAACAAAAACATAACAAAAATTAAGAAATTTCCTTTAGGCTCTTGACTCAAGCCATTAGTGGGAGGTGGAGGTTGAGGTGTGAGAAGGTAGCCTCTATGGTGTATAAATAAAAGAAGGATTCTGAATGACAGAATACTTGAGTTCTTCTATGAATAATTGCCTTAGTTCAGAAGCAACAAAATATATGGTAGCATGGCTGTGTTACTTTAGAACTGGTAGTTTACTCCTTGCATTTGGCAGCGTATATATTAGAGCGTAATGTTTTCTTTATTAGACTTTAATATTTTGCTATAGAGATGAGATATGGGCCATTGTTCACAATGTGTTGTACAGTGTTGTACAAATGGAAAGAGACAATACTTTAGTTACACTAAGGAAGGTCTGAAGTAGCTCCATTTGCGTTATCTTGATCTTAGAAAGGTAAAATATATATATATATATATATATATAGGTAAGAAACTTCTGCTAAACATAAAGGAGGACACAAGCTAGAGCAACAGAGAAAGGAGTGTTAGATTACCTACAATATAGCCAGCTGTCCACAATTACTGTCATCCAGTTGAAGGCCAAGACTTAAAGTGAGTGGGAAAAAGGAAGGGATATATCTTTAATCTAAATAAAAATGCTGCATGGGGAAATGGATGTAACTGGGCCATTTATTTGGTGGACATCTACACTGTGTTCAGGTTATTGGAAGAATAAAGGAAGCACAAAACCCATTCTTCAATGAAAAGTGTGCAAAACAGAACTGTGTACTCTGCTCTGGAAATGTGATATACCCAGATTCACAGATCTTGTGGTTATGAGAGGTCTCTGAATGAATGCCACCGCATCACTAGCATACTACTAATTTGGCTTTTCTAGATACCAATCATCCACACAGAACTGTAGGAAAACAGAGCAAATTAAGTTGAAAGTGACCTCTGGACATAAGCCTACTCCAAAGTCCTTGTTCAAAACAGGGCTACCTTTGAATTTGATCAATGTGCCTAGGGTTTATCCTGGTGAGTTTTGAGCATCTCTTAGGATAGTGATTCCACAGCCTCTCTGAACTGTTCCAAAGCTTGGACACCTTGAGAAACATTTCCATATTAACAGAATTTCCATTGTTGAATCTTGTGACTATTTTCTTTTGGCCTGTTCTTGTGTACTTCAGAACAAGGGTCTGGCTCCATCTTTATAAACTAGCATTAGGTCACCAAAAACAGCAATTTTCTTTAGTTTTGTCTTCTTATTTTAAGCAAACTCAGATGTCTCAGCCTCTCATCATTTGTCACATACTCCTACATCATGACTATCTTGGTGGCCTTCCACTGATCTCACTCCAGTATACTCATGTCCTTGTACTGGTGAACAAAAAGTGGACACAGAGTGCCAGATCTTCTTTGCCAGAGAGAGGCAAAGAATCAATTCTCTCAACCTTGTCACTACACTCTTGCCAAAGACGGGGTTAGGGCTTCACTGATGCAAGAGTCTGCAGCTGAGCTACACTCAGAGTGTGCTTTAGGAGCCCCATATCTTTTTTTCTACAAAGCACATTTCTATCCCTGCTCTGTTGTATAGAGTTATTCCACTCCAGGAGCAGGAGTTTGTTTTTTGTCTTTGCTGAACATCATGAAAGTCCTATTGACCCACTTCTCTACCTACTTCCTACAAAGTGCCCCTGAACAGTAGCATAGTCCTTCAGCATATCAGCCTCATTTTGATGTTGTCTGCAGACCTACTAACTGCTGATGTACACATAGCACTCTGTGGTATGCTACATAACACTCTCTATAAGGTGAGGCAAATGCATGATTAAGTCTTATCCTTAACATGCAGCTTAAATATGCTGGCAGCCTAGATCCTCTTATGGTGTAGGTGCTACATTCACTTTACTTGAGAGCTTGACTAGATTTCTCTTATATTAGATTTGAGGACAATAAAGACATAGGCAAAGAAATATATATTAGGATATGCAAAATAATGTTACCAAATATTGAGGTCAAATTTATATTTTTAAACACTAAAATCAAATTTTCTTTTTGTTAAGAGATAAACAAGAAAAATCCCAACCTACAATATCTAAATGACCCACAGTCTTTCAAGACATGATTTCCAGTTTTTAAAAGCTTTAAAATTTCTGATGCCATTTAAGAGGGAAAAAATAAAGTCAACAGTAACATTACTGCAGGAGCAAATTTGTCTGTGGAAATCAAGAGGATCTGTTTTTCTATTAATAAGGTTAGTGCCTCTTGTAGCTAGCCAGTGAAAGAGTTACCTTTTCAGACCCAGCCTTATCATTCACAGAACACTGAAAGCAGAGAATAAACGTAAAGTGTAGCATAAGCTGCTCCAAATGTGTCTCCTTCAGCACTCATGTAAGACTTATATTTAACGAGGTGCTCCAGCACATTTGTTCTTATTTCCCTGCATATTGAAAATTGCAATTGAACAAGACTTCAAAGACCTGAGCTCTCTATACCCATTCTGTTCTCAGTGACATCCTAAGGCTAGGTCTTCCAACAGCAAGTTGGTGAAGTCTGATACTGTGATGCAATTAAAACAGATGAAAATTAAAAAAAGGTTCAGGGTAAGTGTAAAGTAGATCCAATGCACACATGGTATATCTAAAATCTCCTCCTTAAGCTTGCTGTAGCTCTCATAAATAAGCTCTTGTGCATCCATTCATGTCTAACTATTCACCAGAATTTGTAGCCACTTAGTACTGACAGGTAGTGGATTTCATCTTTTAAATAGGGACATTCTTATAACAGCAGGAGTTCTTCTAAAAGAAGATTTGAGATAAAATCAGAGACCATTTAAATTATTTTCAGTGTGCTACTACAGCATTTTACCAGAAGTACTTTAAAACATTTGTATAGTCAGGAAGAAGCTGTAACATTTTATCATATGCTGCTATCCAAACTGAAGTAATTAAATTGTCAAACATTCATGCCTATCCAATCTTATGATACATTTATCACTAAAAATGATAAAATGATCCAAAACCTATTTAATGTACTTATTCTTTCTTAGATTTGTGGACTTATACTCTATCATATGAGATTTTCATAGGCAATAAACAGCAATGATTTCATTCACCACCATTAAGAAGCATTATTGTGTTTCCATAAAAACACTGTACTACATGGTTTCTTAAACACAGAAAAAAAAGTATGATTCTTGCAATAGCAATTCTGTCAATTGAATCTTGCAATTATTTCATCCTGTAGTTTTTCCCATAATGTGAGTCGTACAGTCTAGGAAGAGCTGTGTGATTTTGTGCCCAATCTTACAGCATGAATTCTAAACCTCTTCAAATTTTTTATGCCCTTGACATAAGGGCATAAAGACAACACATAAAACATATTGGTCTACTCAGGAAATCTGTTGGTATTATGTTATAGTGACATATTCAAACTCTACTTTTCAAAGAATCTTTAGCTAAGCAGTTATCTCTACATAAAAATTCAGCACAATCACAACCAATTCAAGGACAGTACAGGTACCGACAAAAGCAGCAAATGCATTGTTCACATCGAACAATTCAACTACCTCCACTCACTGAAGCTGACAAATTTATTTATTTTGCAGATCTCTAGTAGATGTGCCCTCATTTGATTCTTAGAAAACTGCTTAAGTCTCTTGAGCTTGTGAAATATCATTTAGATCAATTAGATGAAGTGGAATCAAAAGAAGTGTTCAGTGGCTAAGACAAGATACATGAAATAAATGTGCCAATAGATTGCACAACAAAAAAATGATAGACTGTTTCATTTCTCTCTAGACATTAAATCCTTGCTGCTCACCTGGAACCTCAGTTTTGGTCCTTAACTCAGAAGCTGATTAGGAGAATATGATAATTCAGGAAATTAAGTAACACATGCATACTAGATTCGCAGCAGGCATTTCTTCCAATACAGCAACTGGCACAGCTGGTCTCCAAGTGCAAGCAGTGGCACAGCACTAGGTCCTCCACTTCAAAATCACTCCCCAGTACATCAGGCATTTCATACACTCCAGTCTTGCTTGAAAAAAAAAATCTTCTACACAATATATTTTTTTCATTTGTCTATTCAAGTGTATGACAAATTGCTGAAAAAGATGGCTGTTTACAATAATGTCATTTTACAAGTTGTTCCTCTTATTACTGAAAAGTTTTAGATACAATTTATTCTGTTCAAGCTGACCTGCAGTTTAGACCTTGAATACTTTAAAGTTGTTCAAACACACAAGTTATAAAACTTGTATCAGGCATTTCATACACTCCAGTCTTGCTTGAAAAAAAAAATCTTCTACACAATATATTTTTTTCATTTGTCTATTCAAGTGTATGACAAATTGCTGAAAAAGATGGCTGTTTACAATAATGTCATTTTACAAGTTGTTCCTCTTATTACTGAAAAGTTTTAGATACAATTTATTCTGTTCAAGCTGACCTGCAGTTTAGACCTTGAATACTTTAAAGTTGTTCAAACACACAAGTTATAAAACTTGTGAGGATAAACAACAGGTTAATATAGAAGAATGACTGTATGGATGTTTATATTAAGCTTGAGTTCATGCCAAGAGTGAAGTACATGTCTACCTCAAAAGACTCTTCATGTAGATTATAAAAATGTGTGGCTTCTCCCAAAGAAACAATGTTATTAAACATTCCACAGCTTACACAATATCCTGGCCAATAGTAGAGAACGGAGAATTTGATGAATAATTCTGTGAAGAAATGTTTATCTAAACTTTTCAGTAGTGTATAGATGAAAGCTAAGACAATTTTTACTATGATAAAAATAAAACTAACCAACCTGAGACCTCTGACAGAGCTAAATACATCAGCTGGTTGTATCACATTGCTAATGGCATCAGCCAATAACTTTATGAGATGATGAAGTTAGATGGAAAGTCTAGTATCTTCTGACAGGGAAGATTTAAACTGTGCATATGTGTCTGGTTTTCTCCAAGAGGCTGATCCTCATCTTTCAGTCTGTTACATGAACATTGCACAGATTTTTGTTTTGGATTTTCTCCTTTTAGCATTACAAAGTATTTTAAACTCATCTTATTTGTAAAGTGTATATTAGTTATACAGTGTCTGGAACATCAGCACGTCCCACATACATAAAAGGAACAAAATCTGTCATCCGCTTAACTTTCTTTGGCTTCCCAGGCATTGGATTGACTGAATTTATGTATATTATGGACATCTGGTTTGACCTCCTTCACTTTAGAAGGCCTATTTCTTTGACTTGTATTATTTTGCTTAGAAATCTGTCCTGTACTTAGAGCAGAGTCAAGAAAGAGTCAGAAAGTCAGAATCCTTTTCCTAGAAAATATTCGTGAAGTTGGAACAAATCATTTATATTCCTACACTCATACAGGCATGTATATTAATAAATATATATACTATTATTATATTTATATTTCTAGACATATATATGTATACACACTAATAAATGAGCGCTCAAAGCTTAACTCTTTCTGTTGCTGTTTTCCATTAACAAAAACCACTGTGACAATACTAGAAAAGATTCCTTGTTTTTCCCAAAATGTGAAGTATGTTTTGGAGTCAAACAAGACTTAACAAGATTAAACTAGTTATATGTCTTACTACCTCCCATGTACCAACTTTTGCATGGATGAAAAAATTAGGCATCTAGACACCCTATACAACAAATTGGAAGAATTAATATCTTCAGTATGTAAAGAAAAAAATTAATAAACTAAACTGAAAGTTGCCTAGAACTCCCCAGGAAAAAAATGAGCACTGTGGTACTGGCCTCCACAGATTCCTCTCCATGGGCACAGTGGAATTGTGAGAAGTATGAACCAAAATCATAAATCCCAACCTGCCCTTGAAGATGACATGAAGATGAGTCTATGATGAGCTGCAGTCTGCTTCTGAAAGCCCAGGGTGAGTTGATCTTATTCTTCTCCTTCTCTGCAGAAACTGTGCCACAGCCCTCCCTTAAAAACACAAAACAGTTGGAGAAGCATCTAGATCTTGGAAGCTATGTGGTCTCATGTGCTGAACTGCTCCGACTAGGGCAATTGTAGGAAGATGTAGAAAAAAACTCCCACGAGAATTTTTAAATGTAAAAAGGGAAGCAACCAGTGAAATTGGGCATCCACAAGCTTTAATAAGAGCAGCAAGAGAGCATTTTGAGTACTTAGTTTGGATACTGTAACTCTTCAGTTATTATCTTTAATAAGACATAATCCTGAGAAGTGAGTACTGGAGAGCTCACCTCTGTAACTTACTTTGAAGTGTTTCTCCAGAGATAGCATGTTACAGAAGTCTTCTCTTGACCACAATTGCAATGAAAGACAATATTCAACCAACTTTTAGACCGGAATAAGGGATATTCTAGACAGTATCCATGTTTCAGAATCTGGTCTTGGATGAAGAGATTTTAAACCTGTGGTGGAGAAAGATTTTTTTTTTCATTGTTACTACATAAAAATACATAGAAGTTCAGGAAAACCTAAGATTTCCCAGCAATAGACCCATACAAAAAGTCGTTAGTGGCAGATGAAGCTTGCAGACTTGGTACCATTGATGCAGGACCATCTATCTAAAAACATCTGTGGAAAGAAGATTCCTGTGTGTTTCATGCAATAATAATTGCATAAAAGTTAAAATTGACATATTTCTCAGCCTTAATAATAATACTTGGCTGCATTCTTCATAAGGCACCTTAAATAAAATCCTACTGAACCAGCCTAGAATCATTCACTGACATTATAGAAATTCTCTTTGACATTATATCGTATTCTCTTTCTGCATTTTCTACGCGGGGGTAGTTAGATCCAGATTACCTGGAATTAATTTTTAGTGATGGCTATCATTATCTACACCAAAAATGGAGATAGTGGTTTATGAATGAACAGCACCTTCTGTCTTTAACAAACATATCTCCATCATCATGTGTGGGGGCTGTCAGGAAATGGATGTGATTTCATTTTACTTCTGTCTTGCCTTTAAAAAGTAAGCAATAACGATTAAAATAAGTTATCTGTGTTATTATCTGTGTTATCCGTGTTAAGGTAAGTTATCTGTGTTATTACACAATGTTGAAACTGTACACCCACATGACATATAACATTAGGTTTTACATATAATATCGTCTACCCACAAAATGTTGGTCACATAGCCAGGACTGCAGTCTCAACTCAGCACTGATAACCATGCAAAACGCTTTTGTATTTAGAGTGAAAAACTTGCCAGAAGATATACTAACCCTGAGAAACACAGCTCAGAGGCAATTGATTCAGAACCCACATGACATTTCTTGTTGGGAGAGCAGGAGTGTTTTGTGAAGAGAATTGTTGTAATTTTTTGTTTGTTTGTTTGCTTTTAAGGAGGAAAGTAAAAGGTTTTTTTTGGGTATATAAAATGTGCATCATATAATAACTGCAAAAATACTTAATGAAAAGTAGCTGTTTTCACTTTGAGACATTGTATTGTTGCCCAAATACATATCCTGCTAAAATGAGTTTTGGTAATGATTTTGAAAACATGTTGAAAGAAATTTTACAATTAAATTGTCAGCATATAACATCACAAAAAAAGGGGATTGGTCTTTTTCAGATCCACATGGTATCAGAAAATTTTAAACTGTGACTTTTTAATTAAAATATACTATCCAAAAGTATCATGATCTTGTATGTTTTCTGTTGTACAGTATAGAGCTGAAGATAATTGTTGTCTCAAAGAACTGATGGGAGAGAAAAAAAAAAAAGGAAAGAAAAAGCACTGTATATTTTACCAAATAGATAAGAGGAGATGGACAAACCTGTACCTACACAGAGGGAAGAAAAGAGGTAATTCTTGCAAACCCTGCGAGAAACAACAGCTTCCAGTGCTCTAAGAGTTAATTAGAGCAAAGTGAACGATGATAGTGAAAATAAAGAGTGGGGTCAGTCATAAGGGTTTGGAGACAAGGGACATTTTCCCAGGCTGCATTTCCTCTGACAAGGTGTAAGCTAATCAAGCTCAACACTGCACTCCCTCACAGAGCACTGACCACCACCACTAGTCCTTGCCCCCTCCAAACGTCACCTGCACAGCAGCAAGGGCAAATTACATATAATTTCCAGAGGTACCAACTTCCTACCTCCTCCATTACTGTTGGAGGAACAGCTGGGCTTTTCCGTGATTTGACTGCCCAAAGTTACTGTGCACAGAGGTAATTATGCTCCCTAGGCATTCAAAATATCTCTCTACCCAGAAGAATCCATTGCCACATGGAATTAGCTGAACTAGTTAACATAGAAGGTTATAGCCCAAATAATCTACCCTTAGCAGGTTCATCCTTAGCAGGTGTCTGAGGTGTACGCCATGCTCCAGACTTCCATAGACATAATCTATACATAACCTATAGACTTCAAATCTAGTTTATAGCATAATGAATCAAAGAATCCATCTCAAAAAACGCAACCTTAGTTACATTTTTATAAGGTAGGTAAGCAAGATAGATAGAGAAGCTGAGAGAGACCCAGAGAGAGAAGAAGCATGAAAGCAGTAGCAGCCGCGAAAGGAAAGCATGTCAAAAAAAAATGTTTTTTAATCATGCAAAAAAAAAAATTCATTTTAGAAAGGAAAGAATGGATACTATTATATAATGGAGTAGACTATTTTTCTGTAAACAGATTTCTAGTGTGGACTTTTAAAGACTCCTGGACTTGAGGCATCATACCTATGCTATGTCATGCTTTATTTCACCAATGCATTTGAAAGAGCACAAAGACTGTGCACTGAAGGGTGCTTTCTCCCTGCAGTTAGACCTCCAATAGTGTAGTAATTAATGTGATTTTCTTACGTGTGCTATTTTTTAGGTAGCTGGTACATTGGGGAATTTTGTAGAGGAAAAATATTTTATCTGACTCAACATAAAGAACAAACATAGTAAAGCTAACCTTTTCTTCTAAGTTGATGGGAAAAAAAGACATATTTAACTTTTTAATCAGGCAATAGCAGGACAAGCAGCATCAGGGCAAGCAGTTTTACTCCATCTCATTTGACAGCTTCAGCATTCAGAAGCCGTGTATTTAGATAATGAGGCATATCAGCAGTCGTCGCCAAGCCCTGCTCGCTGCAACTTCGCACAGATATAACCGTTGTCACCAAAGTATGCTCTAATCATGCTAATCACTGCACCTTGGCACGCACTCAGAGAAGTAGCTCTGCGTTCACCGGCAGCAAGAAAAATGTCAGAACAGCATGCTGCTACTTGGCTACTTCCTTAATAGCCCACTAGCTCCTGTCAAAGGCTGAGTGTCCTGTTCCCATGCAGTTTGTCTAATCTTACAAGTTCTACAATTATTTTGTCATTGTGATGGCTGAAGGGTGGTCCGCAAAGAGTCTGGTGTTCTTCTAATTGTGGGTGGTATTTGGCAACTGTTGGAGTGCTAGCAGGAGATATTTTAATTTTTACGCTTTCTAACAAACAAGAACATAACATTTAAGAAGAAAAAAAAAAAACACTAAAATAGCTTATAAGCTACCATGTATGAAAACAGATGAAATTGTGTCTGCTGTACAGCTGGCAAAATTATGCTTATATATATACATGTCTGCTAAATTTCACTTAGTGAAATATAGTGTCACCTGTTTCAAAATTATGAACCATCTAAAACAACATCCACAAGAGAATTGTCCAACTTAATATCTGTAGGAGGCACCAAAGCATATTATATTTTCCAGAAAAAATAACATTTTTTTTGAGGGAAAAAAAAAAGGTAATCATTTTCCAATATCTCAGTAGCTGATTTTCCATCATGAGACACTTCTAAGGGCTGATAGAGCGCCAAATACCAGCTTTATAAAATAAATCTCCCTTCAAGAGGTTTAGTAATTTCTATAAAAACATATTAAGTTATACCAAAACACTGCATAAATTTCCAGAACAATTAGTATTTTACTCCGTCCTTGTGTAGTAGAGTATAAATCTGGAATTTTTGTGAAGCAGCAATATCCTATTTTACTATGAAGATTATAGTATATAGGAAATGTGTAGCTAATAGGGCATTCAACAAGAAGTCTTCCACAGAATTAAGGATAAAGGATGGAGAAAGGAAAGCCTAGGAAGACAAACCTTGTTTTCACACATTTTGTGATTTTGTGAGATGAGGAAAAAAAAAGGGGGGGGAGAATAGGGAGGGAGAAGCAAAACAAAGTCTGTACTTTACAATTTTGAAAATATTTCCTCATGAACTGTCCAATGAGCTTCCTCTTCCCTGAAATACAAATCATCTGTGAAAGTTGTTGGTCTTCTCCTTCCTCTTGCAAAGCACAATTTTTTTGCTGTAGGGCCCAATTCAGTTCCTCTAGATGTTAGTGGGATTTCTTTTCCCCATCTAGACCACAGAAGCCACAGGAAGAAGCCCTTTGGGCCTTCTAAAATAGACTAAATCAAACAGATAATATCAACTCTTCTGTATCTAGATGTATTTTTTTCTTCAACCTTTGCAATATTATGAAAACATTTAGATAAATGTGGCTATATTTATCTCTAAAACCAAAGGTTTGATTATTTATCTATAAAATAATGTATTTGTGCCCCAAATGGGGATTCTGTTTTTTTTTTCTACACAGAGTACTTTGTTATTAAGATAAATACTTAGGACATGGTAGGAAAAAAATATATGTTAATCCTCTACTTATTCATCTGTACAAGAGATTTAAGTGGAAATTTAATATGGATATTGCTAGATTCTGAACAGGAGCCAAACTAATTCTATAAAAGTGCTCTGTCTACATATTAACTACTGTAAACATGCAGAGATTCAATCCTATTTACTTTACCCTCAAGCATCTGATGGGATTCTGTTCCTCTTTTTTCACAGTTTTTCAAAAATATAAAACAGGGTGCAGCATTTTTAGCAATTTTTCTATCTAGTCAATATCAGAGGTACTTCTATGAAGATACATTACAGATTTTCACTGTACCTCATTTGTTATCTTTTTATTTTATTTTTAATTTTCAATGAGGATGTAACCCCTAGTGAAACTAATCATTCTTTAATATTTGAGGGTTTCTCATAATTTTATATAAACCAGAGATAGAAAATAATGTCTTTTTATGCAGCATGGCATCAAAGATAGAAATAAATGTAAACGTAGCAGTAGATATAACAGGTTTAATTAGGTCAAAATTATTTTTCTAGTTTAAAAAAACATGATCTCCATTAGAAAGGAAAGTAAGGATTTGCTCTGTCATATTCTACATGACCTGACAAGAGTTACAGTAAGGTAAGCATTGTATTATCTAAAGGTGTTTATAGCATTAATATAGCTTCACTCAAACTTTGCCATTTGTCTTGACCTATCACAAGGGAACAAGCACCTTCAAACACCATCACCATTGGTCCGACCTGAACCTGTCAGTCTGTCTTAGGCTTGTAGCTTGTAACAAAAAATTTCAAAATAAATGTTCGGGTTGTGGACGGAAAAAAACATTTTAAAAATCAAAGAAAAATAAAAAGCTAATCAAAAGGTTAAGGTGAATAAAATAAAAGGACAGACTAAAATAAAGTGTAGATAATAAATAAAACTGTAGATTTAAAGATGGATCTCCATCAGGCACCAAGCAAGGGAAATGACAGCAAAATATCTGGAAGACACATACCCCAAAAGCTGCTAGTGCCATGTTCAGGGCTCCTCGTTGTATTCGGAGCAGACAATCGAATCAACCCTCTTAGGCCATTTAGTTGGTAAAGTTTCTCATGAAATCCATGACCTCACACCTCCCAGAGCACAGGACTGTGTTCTCAAATATGGGGACTCCTCTGGGAATCCCCCTTTGGCATTTTGACATAGTCAAGGAAATTTTCAAGAATACCTAGAAATCTCCCTGGCATCTCCCCAGTGTCCTTGTTTTCTCCATCTGATTGGAACAAGCCTTAGACAGACTTAGACAGGTGACTTCAAGCAGGAAAATCCTTAAGAGAGCTGAGATGTCCCTGTCATTCAAATCATGTCAGGTCCTTCATCCTCCTCAGGGATTAACACTAGCTCTGAGGAGGGAGGTCTATCCATAGTAATGCCATAGTCGTAGTGAAGACTCAGGGTAAGTAAGTGTGCTCTACAGGGTAACCACGGGTCTTTTCATGTACTGTGAGGGTGAGCTGACGAGAGCTGTATTGCAGAAACCTGTGTATTGTGGCATTGCACATTGCATATGCACAGAAGCCAAAAAAGCAGAAGATTTAAGCCCACTCAGCATCAAAAATAAGACCTTTCTGCTGTTTAAATATCTGTCTAATGCACACAGAGCACTGAGAAACAGATGCATTATGTTCTTCTCCTTTGAGGCAGCATATTTTTTATATCTGTTATATAATACAATATTATGTTGGTTATAAATAAAACACACTATTAGTGTAAGTAAGTGTTTGTATGCAAGTAGCTAATACAACATTAGTTACTATATAAATACAATTTTATAAATATAACATAATATAAAAATAAATATTTCTTATTCTGTATGCGAGTACTTTTCTTATGATTATATCATTTTCACTCTGCTGTTACAATAGATAGCTAGTGTGAAGTTCACAAACCCGTTATTAAAGTTGAAAGACACAGTGAATACCTTTAAATAGCTAAATAATTTAAATGAATGTTTCTAGAACATCAAAGGACATCAAAGCAGTGAGGAACACTGAGTTCATTTAATTAAGCATACGAACCAAAATGGGGTCAGTGAAATGCAAAGGGCACATTTTATATCAGTCCCAAATGAAAGTTTCCTGGACATTCTATTCATGTGCTTTATTTTTGTATTAGAAATACAACAGAGAGGTGCATGTGTACATATAATTAAAATCCATAGAACCAGAGTCAATTCTAACTACTAACCATCTAACAAAAATATAAATACACTCTTTTCTTGTGTCCTTTTCCACATTATTTTCAGAATTTAAGAGAAGTTCTGCAGTGAGATTTTCATTGTCTCATTAGGTTTATAAATTATGCCATGCTTGTAGAAACTTGCACTCTCACTCAGGAAAAGTCAGCACTTTTGCTTTTGCAAAAATGTTTCCTATGACTCTCCAATGAATGCCGTGTTAAAACAATCAGTTTATGCTGGGAAATTTATACCTTTTGGCTGTTGCTTCACATTTTTGGCAAAGACACATCACAAAACAATTTCCATCTTATTTTTTGAAATTATCAATTACCAGCAGAATAACCTCCATTGTAACAATTACTACAACAAATAAGTACAACATTAAATACTAAATAAGAAAGATTATTTTCCCGTACAGCTTTGTATATAATAACTATTGATAATCTGTAGCTTGTTATCACTGCAATAAAGCTTCACATGACAAATACTCCATAGATTCCCAGGTTTTAGAACATTTTTCCTCACTGCATTTTTTCCACAAATGCAGCTTATATATATATTTCTATATATATCTATATATAAATATTTATTTCATCAGATGGGTACCTAGACAGTTTGTAAAGAGGTTTAGTATCAAAATCTCTCTCACAAAACTCATTGTAACTGGATCCACAGTGGATAGCTGTATTTGGGCTGAAGGTTTTGTCTGAAGTGGTTGTCTTTGTGTTATTAAAAGAACTAGAGCCCCATATGCATTTCTTCACACTAAAGCTTCAAAAGTAGAAGTGTTGAAAAGAAACTTGGAGGGATGCCCAAGGCTGCGTATTCCAGCAAAGCTGGTGCGGAGAACCTAGGTCCCTCCAGGAACGTGCTCCGACTACTTGTTGCCCTATCTCTTTCATAGAAGCAAGAGAAAAAGAGTGAAGACAAGAGTGGGGATATCTGATTAAAAAGAGGGACATAAGCATGATTTAATTATGCTAAATGATGTCTTTTCTCAGTGTATTCCCTTTTTAATTTTACTAACTTAGTGGGCAGAATTAACTTCACAAAGCCATGCACGCACTCATGCTTTTTATTTCTAGTCCAATAACTGTCTTTTAGAAAATGCTGCTTATATTGATCATGTTCCACACCAACACCTGAAAGGATCAACCCCCCCCAAAACTAACCAATGACACTGTAGGAACTGCTGTTAGATATGTTTAGGAGTGCATTATCCGTAAGCTTTCTTTTTATGATTTTTTAAAAAATCTCTTTTGTATATAGCCACTCAGCTAAAGTGATATAATTTAGTTAAAGACATATAATTCAGGAAGCTGGGCAAATATTGTTTTAGCCAGATATATGGCAAGATGCAGTTTCCCTGTGAGAAAAAAATCCATAGTAGTTGTGTTGGACAGATGCCCTCATTTCCAGGCAGTGTTTAGAGCATCTAGTGCATGCAAGATAAGTGTTTCCCTCCACTTCTCAATTACAAAAAATCATTATTCCTGGTGGCATTCACTAAGTTAATCTCAGCAGCTTTCTTTAGAAGTCAACTGTGATTGACACGAAATTAATTGCAGGTGTAATTAAATACATTTTGCCTATAGGTTTCAGACAGACTATTACATAAAATAGATATCTATTTTACTATGGGTCCCCTGAAAGAATTGCTATGAACATTTTTGGACAGAGAAACATTTTTCTTAACTTGAAAATGTGACAGTATTTAAAAGAGAAAAAGAAAAAGGGAAAATTGAGACTATTCTATCTGATTTTGAAGATTTCAGATTTCTCTCACTAACTACAGTATTCTCAGCACTTCCAGTTCAGATTCTGGTTTCCATATCTTGGGTGTAAACTGAACGCAATAAAAAACAGTTTTAAAGACATTTTTCCTTCACCAAAATTCAGGCAGGGCTACGGCAGTGGTTCAATCCAACTGAATATAATTAAACTGAAAGTAATTTTTAGCAAACTCAGCTCCATGCTGTCTCTGCTCAATGCTTGTCACACTTTCATAATAACATATCCCTCATCAGGCCAGATACAAATAAAGTTTTTCTATTTATTTTCTACTATTATTTCAGGGTCTTTTATCCAGAGAAAAGAATTTGAAAGGGTCCACTGATGGCTTATATTGGATAAATGAATTACATGAATCAACTATAAGCCTCAGGTTCTGTTTTCTGCTTCTGGAGCACTGGCCCGGGAAACCCCCCCCAACAAAAAAAAAAAAAAAAAAAAAAAAAAAGGAAGTTTTTTGTTTCTCTGTTTTTAAACTCCTAAGGAGAGCAGATCATATAACTGAATTTCATCATATTTGCACACAAAAATATTCCCATTTGGATATACTTGAGCAAGTTCATCTTTTGTACTCATACACGACACTAAATTGAATGCATAATTTAGTACTTATTTTCAGAACAAATAGCCTGGAAAAACTGCATGCACAATTGATAGTAATTTGAGTGTGCAACCTAAGGTTGGAGCTTATTAACATATTCATCCTGTCTAAACTCCATGTGCAAATTCAAACCTTGTTCTTTGAAACAAAGATTGTACCGGGCAGCAGGACATCAGCATCAACCATATCAAGCCCAATAGTAGTCGTAGTAATATCATCAATAAAATCCAGAAAAGAAAGAAACAATATGGATAAAATTCCAGAAAAAAAAGAAACTATACGGACATCAGATCAGTCCATAGTAAAACTAAGACTGAAATTCAGGGAGATGTCACAGTACAGTACAAAGACAAATATTTAAATCTACAATGCAATAAAATCAAAAGTATTTGAATATAATTGCTATAGTAGTAATTGCTATTTACTAATAGTAATTATTAACTACTACAGCAATAAGGTACTGTAGTTTTAACATTTTTTTTAAGTAAATGAAATTGTGTACTTGTGAGGTACTTTTGAAGGTACGTACAGGCACCCAAGTACCTGTAGACTGCTCATTTCCTATGTTTATGACTTTTAAGTGGAAATTTATACTTATGATGCACACAATTGCTATTGTAAATTTGAGTAACTTTTTATAACAAACTTTATAGCACTTATGAGAACAATCACATAGGTGTGCTTCAGGAATATAGGTGAAAAAAGAGATAAATTTACATACAGAAAGAAGAATGATAGCTTTTCTAATCTTCTGCAAAAATCAGAACGTGCAGAAATACAAATATGGAGAGCCTGATGTGAGATAAGTATACCTAAATAGAACGGAGAAGAAACCTCTTTTATAGAACAGAATTCCTTAGATGGACATCTATTTTATATGAGGGCAATGATGTCATATAATTTTTTCCTAATTAGTATTTATAAAATAAAGAAGGCTTAGCAATGGAGCAGGCATATGAAATAAACAGTATAGTAGCATTTAGGAAATGTTCACACTGACACAAAAATATATACAATATGTATATCTGTGCAGTATACAAAACCTTCTTAAATAAATAACTGACAAATCAAGGAACCTGCTAAAAGTATAAATTCACTAGGAACCAAGGTTATGTATTTAATAGCACAGTTTTGCAGAGTATGTCTTTCAGCGCTGATGCATTACATAAGAGGATTTGACAAGGTTACAATTTGTGTTACTAATGGAAATTCTTTTCAAGAATTAACCTTTAGGCTATAAAGAATGACAGATATTCAAATATTCTCAAATGAGTATTTGAATTGAAAATTTCTATTCATTTTTGCTCCCCAACAGAACTTCCATCCTGCCTTGCAGTGTGTCATGCACACAATTGAATTCTTAACAGCTGCCATTCAAGGGAGCTGCGGAGGACCATTTGAAAGTAATATTTTGCTCTGTGTGACATCTCATTTTTTTCTCCTCAGAAATCATAATTTTTTTACACACGTAGTAGTCTTCCTAACAGGAAACCAGCTCTGCCTGTCATTTTGATTGGGGAGGAACCTTGTTTTCCAGGTCAGCGGCTTGAATCCTGGAGACAAGATATTCATGAGGGACCTGTGTGGGGAATTTACATCTCAGAGCAGAGTTTTCCTCTCCATTTGTCAGTGTGCCAGGTCAGTGAGCTGCTCTCTTGTCAGAGGGAAGATAATGGCTGCTACACTGCCTCCCGTTTATTACACACTCAGTGCATCTGACCTTCATGTGAGACCCCCAAAGCATTCGGATATATTATATTATATTATATTATATTATATTATATTATATTATATTATATTATATTATATTATATTATATTATATTATATTATATTATATTATATTATATTTATTATATTTATTATATAATATTATACTATAGTAACCATATCATCTGTAGCTATATCTATTTTTCTTAACTTTTCTACACTTAGCAGAGAAAATAAATACATATTTCTGAGTTCCTGAATTTAGAAAAACATGAAGTTTTCTTACCATCAATTTGTTCCTTATAATCTGTTCTGCTATCATAAGCTATTTTTTTAATGCCAAATATACAGAAGAGTCAGTGGCTACAAACATGAATACTAAGCTTTGATTTTTTAAGACATGATCTGACATGTTCAAATCAATCACAGGACTGCTATTTTATCACTTGGCTTTGGATCTGGACCTTTCTTTATAAAGATTAACACGATGTGTTGTGTGAACTGGCAAGTTAACTGTACCATAGAAATAAAGTCTGTATGACCAATTCCATTACAAATTCAAGTTAGGGTGCCACAAAAAATGTATTTGAGATTCAAATATCTCTGTCACATGAAAGATCTGATGAGGACTAATTATCTTATACATATAGAAATGGTCTAGTGATAGGGATGTCTCCGTTGGGAGACCTTGGGGAATTTCATCAAAAAAAGTATTCAAAAATTTTCAAAATTTTCTTTATAAATCCAGTCTTAGTTGTTTTTCATTCCTAGTTTTGATCACGATTTTGTATCCTATATCTTTAACAGGTGATATTGCCTCCTACTACAGATGAAACTAATGTCACTGGAAAATGTTATGGCTACACATCCCAGTTCATTCCAGTGTTGCACAGTACCATTTAGTCAACAGCTCCACACATTTTATAGTATGACTGACTCTCCAATTAGTCTTTCTTCACTCTAAACAATCCCATGTACTGGAACTAAGTAATTTAAAAGGGATGCAGACTTCCTAAGTATGTTCCAAGGAGTTTACTGTTCAAAGATATAACCAATAATAATCAAGGAAGTAAAGATTAAAAGGAAAATAAGTATGAGTTATACATATGAATTATTCACAGAAATTTCAATTCCTTTTCATATTTAATTTGTAATAGAAGCATTCAGCTCCCCAATTAATAAAATAAATAAAACTACAGAATTCAAATAGGACTTTTAACATAGCAATAGCAATAGATGGAAGAGTCTGAAGAGTTCCTGGTATTTATATTTTCACAGAATATAGGAGTACCTAATACACAAGAAAGAAAATGCTACTCAAGAGAAATACAAACCTATCTGAAAAATACAAACACAATAAAACTTCAACAAGAAGTATAGTGTCTTTGTGAATCAGTATAACCATAAGATTGCTGTTTTGCATTTTAGAAGATCATCAGTTCAGTGCTTTATTTTCTTGCAATTATTTGAAAATAATCTGGATAACTTTACAATCAAGGTATTTCCTCCTGGCTCCCTGGTATACACTAGGCTGCCTGAGGAGATGATCGACATCCTAAGGTGTCCACAGCATAATCAGACTGAAGAGCCTCTAGTATTAAAATTCTAACTAATGATAATCAAAAAGAAACAAAAACAATAACAAGGTTGTGGGAAAAAAAAGGTAAAATGCTATGTCTGATTTGATGGAGCAGGTAGATAGTTTTGATATTCTGCTAATATGCATTCCTGAGGTATCTCTCTTTTACACGAGCTGGTTTCTACTGCAGAAACAACTGAACTGTGCGTTGGGGAGACTTGTCAGCACACACTGCTCATACAGATGCAGAAAATTTCACATAGCACAGTGTTTTGTACATAGTTGAGACAATTATGAGGTGTTTTTTATATAGTCTATAACAGCAAAGACATAAGACAATAGGTCAGCTGGTTTAAAAGAATTAGGCATGGCAATAGAGATTTCCATCACTACCCACTCAGCAACCAATTTGAGACACTTGATTCACGAATGCAAACACTGCCCTATGCCAAGAACCCACGATTTAAAGATTTTTTAAAAACATCTCTGTGCAACAGCTAGTGAGCTAGCATAATCTAATGCTAGAGAAACACCAGCTTTGAAATGTGTTGTTACCATTATTATAATTTAGAGAATGAATTATCAGCTAAATGACAAGAGAGGAAGATGCAAAACAGATGATGCATGTCAAATGTTGTGTTTCAATAAAATATTGTTCTGATGGAAAGGAATGGGCACAGTTAGGTGTGAGAACTTCTGTTCTTCTAACAGTAGAACTCAGTGAGGCTTCAGTGATGCTATCACTGGGGTTGAGTAAACATGTAAATTTGTTGTGGCTTGTGAGAAAACACTGCTAGTTTTGCAATTTCTCAGAATGCATTTGCAATTTGCAATTGCATTGCCCAGAAAACCCTGGGCTAGTTTTCCCAGGCATTCAGAGCTAAGATTTTCCAATTCTCAGGTTCTCAGACCAACTTTGGAATGTACCACTGATGTGCAGTACAATTTTTATGAAAGCACTTTTTACAGCAAAGGACCAAAGAGAGTTGAAATGAGATTATCCTCTTAGAAGTGATAAGAGAAAGAAGGTATTCCTAAAGGTCTGAAGAGATCATTTTATGTAATGAATTCAGGAATATATGCTATTCTAGTTTAATTGTAGGGA
>NW_010585803.1:266863-283129 GCF_000705375.1 Tinamus guttatus | reverse complement strand
TTCCAACCCCAACCACTCTGGGATTCTGTGATCTTTTCCGGGCAAAACATGCAAAGACCCATCATAGCAGGTCCTGTATGTTGGGCAGCTAACCAGGTTGAAGGATGTGCCTCTACACTGAAAGATTAAAGTTATTTCATGCAGAGAAGAAAAAGTGTCTATTTTTAAACAACAGCTACTCAACGTGATACAACTAGTGAGCATCCCATGGAATAGGAAGGCTTCCTTCACAAGCAGAAAGTAGATGGACCTGTTTAAGAACTGGAATAACCTGAGGCACCTCCTGGTCTGTTTGCTCTTGCTCATCACTCTCCAGTTATATCTAAAGCATTGATAATTGCTATCTTTTGGAACAGGAGAAAGTGTCATCACTATACTTAACACAGAAATTAAACCCACCTCTTCCCTCTGTTACTAACTGTATGCATGTGTGGTATTTGTGGCATTGCTTGGTGCTGCACAAATTGAATTTGAACCAAGTGCTTCAGTCAGCAAATATACTGCTCAAAATGCATGACTTGAGCACCTCAGATACAGCTTGAGACTTAGGCACTTTGTGCATTCTCTAGCTTTTGTATCTTGCATTATACAACTGTTGGAGTGTAATTCTTATAGTTGCATTTGATCATTTGCTTCTCTGTAGATTCTTCATTTTTGACTTCTCAATCCTTCTGGGAAAAAAAGATAACATTCAAAATGGGATTAACTATTACTTTTATTCAATTTTGGAGACACTAGCATTGCAGGTATGGGTATTTTTCACATATGTATTATTGCTGTTTTGTTTGTTTGTTTGTTTGTTGGATTTATTAAATCTCTTTCTGACCCATCCTGGTAGTTTGACAAGTCCAGGAATAGCAGTGTGAGCCAATAGGAACAGGGAATTCCCTAGGCCTGATAAATTTTGCTAGTATTCAGACTTAGGGCTGGTTTTAGACACCCAGGTCTCTAAGTCTGCGTGGTCTCAGTGGATCTGCAAGTACTTTAAAGGTAACCACATAAAAGCTTTTTATTCGAGTACATTCAGATGGTCAAAAGAGTCACAAATTTTAAAATTCTTAAAATAATATTGATCTAACAAGACATGTCAACATATCAAATCCTCGGTCCACAAACAGTGTGTCTATGGATTCTTCTTCATCACATCAATGATTTCTTTATATAAAACCTCTGTCACATTGAGATGCAGTAAGAAATCCAAATGGTTCCACTCAGGAATTAACTTGTGGTAAACAAGGTTAGGTATTTGTGGAAGGAGAAGGGCAACATCCCTAGGATCACACAGACAGTCAGCTCCTCCATTCCAGATGGCAGTCGGTACACTCATGTTTTTCACATCATAGAACGGTGGAGCCATCTAAAAAAAGGAGGTGGAAATAAAGTTTCACAAAAGAGAACAAGTTTGTGCTGCAAAGGGCAAAAGGTTCTAAAAGGAGCAATTGTTATTAATTTCGAATTAAACAAAATTTACTGCAAAGCTTTTCTTTTAGAAAGGAGAGAAATTTGTGTTAAAAGATGCAGACGCATTACATGTGTTACAATTTTGCCCAGAGAACAGGTGTAAACTGCTTCTTCCATGCTAGAAGTTCTGGTTCTTGTTCTAAGTGGATCTAATTCAGCATGTAGTAGAAGATAAGGGCCTGGAGAAGTCACACTGACCTTGGTAGTGGTGGCTTCCACTACAATAGGCTGCAGCACTGGGAGGGGACATCCTAAGGCACAGCTGGACAGTGTCTTCAGGAAGACAAATCCAAATGCATCTCTCTCCTGTTTCTTTCTTTCTTTCTTTCTTTTTCTTTTCTTTTCTTTTCTTTTTTTTTTACAGCCTCAGGACTGCACCTAGACTTTAGTCCTTATTCTGTAAGTCAGTTGATAAGCAGACAAAATTATGTTTACCCTAATCCAATGTTGGCAATAGCCTGGCTTCAAGCAGGAGGTTGGATTGGAGACCTCTAAAGGTCCCTTGCAACCTGCTCTGGTGTGATTCTGTGATAACTCCTCACACAAGCAATAGCTTTTCTTTCAGCTTTTTAATAGGAGGAAAGCTTTGGAAGCAGGTTTTTGGAAATGAGATATATCTGGAGGTTTGGGTTATCTCAGCACCACAAGGTCTTGTCATCAGGTGATTTTTCAGAGCCAAATCTCCTGCTTTGCACTGTTACATAACTTACATAGCTCTGATACTCTTCTTGCCATTGAACAAGAATTACCTAGGCTCCCAAAAGCTGCAAATTTAACTGTTCATCTTTCACCTTGCCATGTCAGGTCTGGGTACCAAAAGGGTTTACTGCCTCAATTTCCATCAAAAGCAGATAGAATTTACAACCAGGACAAAGACTTCCATTTTACAAGTTTCAGATAGAAACTGGCCACGCAGTAATTATAGCTTTTGTATTTTGGATTATGGTGCCCAATGAAAATTCTGGAGAAGTGGAAAATATCTAATACTTTATCAATTTGGAAGATACTTATAAAGTTTAGAATAGAAAGCACTGTTGATTCAAGCCAAGGTTCTTCTGACTTACTGTTTGCATATCAAAATTGGGTGCCTTGTTAAGAGAGGTCAATAAATTCAGGGGAATAAGAACAGGCTTAGGCAAGCACAGACAGATGGGAACAGAACATGTGAGTGAAAAAAAAAGTCACAATTCTCATAATTGAAGCAATTTACCTGGCTATAGCGAAGATTGTTATAGATGCTTCCCCCATCAAAAGCTTTCAGTGTACCACTCTGAAATCCCTACAGCAAAAATCACAGGGAAATATTTTAGTGACCTAGTCGGAGTAAGTATGCAAAAGTTGGCTCCTGAATTATTTGTTAACATTAGCATTTTCTTCAGGTTTGGAAGGAAATCCTTCCATCTTTTTTAAATGAACGGGGAGATTGACATGAAGGCAGACTTCAGGATATATTTGCAAGGATAAAGCGGATTTCTTAAAGGTTTGTGTTTTTTCCAGAAAATAAATGGTGGTCACAGACCGCTTAAGTCCATTTTGATTAGGACACGTCCAGTCCCTTCTCATTTCCTTCTGGTGGCAGAGTACACAGAGAGAAAGTCTTTGGCTTGCTAAATTTAGAGGGACTTTTGCACGTGACGCTCTCAGGGCAAACCTGGCATTATGGTCTAGACTATAACTCTTTGGGGACGCAGCCAATTGGTTTGTGAAATTGGTGATCATCACTGAAGATTTTTCAGATGCATCTCACATGTCTGTCCTAGGACATATACAGAATGAGGTCTAAAATATCTAAGTAACAACACTTCCTAAAGATGGCCCAAGAAGCTACCCTGCATTTTATGACGGGAAAAGCACATAACCAACACAGATATCACTGCAGCAGATGCTGATAATATGCTGCAGCAGATGTATACAAGAGGTCAACCCTAAAGGACTATTAAAATCCTCTGTACACTGTTTTGGACAGGAGACTAGCTGAGAAAGTTTACCTGAATCCAGTGGATGAGATTTTGCACTGATGTTCCTGCTGGGGCATGCGCCGCGTACACATCTACTCGGCTCTGAAAGGAAACAAGGGCCTTTCTCAACAGGCTTCACTCCGCTCTGCAAAGCAGAGCAGCCCGTCTCAAGACTTCATATTTTGGAAAGATATCGAGGGCCTGCTGTAAATTGGTCCTACATACCCTATTTACATTGTTCCAGTTAAAGCCGATGAGTGTAAACAAGAAATTCCTACAGGTCTTTGAATAAGGACATAATTTTCCGAGGAGCAGTTCTGAAAGGGAAGTGTGTGGCATAAATTCTTTGGTGCCAAACATTGCCTGTAAGATTACAAACAGAGGTACCAATAAAATACATAGATTGGTCATGCTTTTCCTCAAAGGGCTACCACTTCCTAGCTTTTATCTTCCTTCCATACTGAGACATCCATCTTACTCATAAGTAGCCCTTTATGGTGTTCGGTAAAAATGTTTTTCTTTCCATACATTTATATGCATGACAACCCACATTCATTGTACTTTTACTTTAAATAATAGGGTTCTCCATATCATTTTTATTTAACATTCTGCTACCCTGCTGTGTGCACATCTGTCCATACCACTAGCTTTCTAGATCCTAGCTCTTCTGTAACATTTGGGATATTAAATTCAGGGTAACACAGAAAAAATCTGAATTGTAATGGGTGATTCTCTTCATTACAAAAACAGACAGAGCACTAAGCATCTGTGGTCAAAAACTATGTAAATGCTCTGAAACATGCTATGTGAGTCATTTCAGAATACCTATAAAAATCTCATTAATCTCGGCTAAGCAAAATAGAATCCATTATGACCAACATACCTTAAGCCCATAGTCAGAAAAGAGTGCAAGCTTTTTTAATGGACTTCGAACAAACTTAATAGAGGCTGCAGGAGCTAAAGCAATGTACAATTTGATTTTCTGAGCCAGTTCAGGTATAGTGGAAAAGGCAGCAAAAGCTAAAAAGACAAACAAACAAACAAAGCAAAAAAATATAAAACAGGAGAGAAAAATATCTTACTTTTTTAAGGCACTCAGGTACACAGTTAACTTTTGTAAGAACTCTCTTAAAAATCTCAGAGAATGTGGAGACCACCTATGTTGTCATAAGGTAAGTCAAAAAGAGTAAACCTGCTAAAACTTTGCCTTGACATTCATGGGGGAGCAGTGATCCAGTCAATTTGCAAGTGCTCCTCCTGCTTCGGATGGCTTGAGATTCAATTTTCAGGCTGAACTTCTCTCTCACATCTGACTGTCACTCCAAAAATGAGTTATTAAGTGACATCTATTTACTTCGGGAATTATCTATTATTCTGTCTATACTGGCCAAAACTGAGGCTTGATAAATAATAGAAATTGTTCTGCTATTTCTGTCAACAGTTGCAGTGCATGTGCTACCAATCAAGACAAGTATGGGTAGGTTGAAGGAATTGTATTTTGGTTGGTTCATTGGCCAAGGTGAAGACAGCAGGTTGAGATATTCATGTTCAGTTTCCAGCACAGTGGAAAGAAAACAATATGGCCTAAGTGGTAAGGATTAGAAATAATGTTGCAGAAAGCTGTTTCTCACTCCACTTACCTATAGTGGTGCCTTGTGAATGACCAATGTAATACAGCTGCTTTTGTCCGGTCTTCTGTTCAATAAAACTTATCATTGCTGGGAGATCATATTTAGCCATTTCATCAAAGCTGCAAAAGGAATATTAGCTGTCTTACTGATAGATGCAATATCTACATCTCAATCTCAATCATCAATAAATCCCTCCAAAAACCCAGTGTGGTGATACAACCACCCCATAAATCTCTCCATGCTGCTTAGTGTGTCCTTTGGTAAGCGCATGGTTAGGAAAGCTCCTATCTTTGAGACATTTTCTGTGCATTCCTAGAGAGTCCTTGTGTAAGCCACTTGCCTTCCTCCTGCATAGCTTTTTGAAAGAACTAATAAGGTCCACCAGGACAATATTTTCAGGTGAGAATAGGGGAATTGCAGGCAGAGACAACAACAGTCTGACTCGCATCTGTCAAGGATGACTGTAGCCATGCTTTTTCACCACATCTGAAAAAGTTTATTTATAGTGCACTTAAAATAAGTGGATATGCTTTAACTCAGCCCACTTCATTTCTCACCTAGCTAAGACAGCACCCATTTTTGAACACGAAAGGAGCTAGGTCCTCAGTCTATCACTGTTTACCTGAAAGCCCAGAACTCCTCTCGCACTGGGGAGAGAGTCAGATGCCGTTTGCACCAAGTGTTCCCTCTGCTGTTTCCTATCCAAACATCGTAGCCGGCGTCCGCCAGAATGAAGCCCAGGCTGTTGTTAGCCAAATTGGTAACCCATACGCTTCCTTCTGAAAGTACACCATGCTGCAGAAACGCCACGGGCTTTGGACCTGAAAGACAGGCATCAGGATGATCTCTCTTTAATGCAGTCTGACAGCACTTGAGATGTCTCCATCTCAGAGTGTTTTTGGCAAAGTTGCTCTGTCAGGAGCATTAGCAGAACTCAGTGTCAAACATGAAGGGGCCTGGACAGGTAAGGTGGTAAGATGGAACTTCTCAGTTCAAATCTAGAGCCTCCTAATTTTGCTCAAATCTCTGCCTCCTTCAATTTCCCCAGTCTTTCACTTTTCCCCTCCCTTCCTTTTGCTTTTGTGAACACAGGAAGGACTGAGAGCCAGGGCCCCCCTCAGGTGCTAGGATGTCTGTGCTTCCCCTCAGTGTCATTTTCCACAGGACACACATGGCCCCGCGGAAGCTGCTCAAGGTTTTCACTGGAGGATGAAACTGCTTTGTTGATCTTCCGTGCAGGTGCAAGATTGGGCAAGAGCAGCCAAGCTCCCAGAGAAAACGCATGGTGCCAGGAGCGTAGAGGGCATCAGTGGGTGGGATGGATGGCAGGATTGCAGCCTGCTGGGTGCATAGGACATCACCCACACCCAGGGGGAAGAAAACCCTGCCATGTCACTGCAGGGAAATATCCTTTCCTCTAAGTTCTTTCTGATAAAAAAAAAAATCTTTGCACATACCAAAACCACAGCTATCCCTTTTATCTTGAAAAGCCTGCACAAATCCCTGGTTTCTTGTGCAGAAGCCAATGCTTTAAGGTGTAGTTTTCTGTATAATACAGACATTAGCTTTACCTTGGTTTTCAGCATTTTCTCTCCCGTGAGGAATTCTGTTAATCTGAAGAATATAGCCATCTTCTGTTATAACGTCATACTCCTCACTGGGATAACCCCAGAAGGAAATCATTTCACTCTGCAAGAAGGAAAAACAAAAAAATATATATATTTAATAATATAGATGTATTATTAATAAAGGTAATCATCAAGGTAATCCATAAAATTAGTATTTAACTTTCAGTAATTTACATTGGCTATTTCCCAGAGAAATGCTGCTGCCACTGCCCCGATACTTACAATATTCATATGTGCTTCTGGATTCTTAGCAAGTGGAAGACGAAAGAGCTGATGTTCAGATACCATCCCGTGGGCCAAGGAGATCAGAAATAAAGCCAGCCACCACATCCTGGGTTTGCCTAGAACGGCACATCCACTGCAGCAAAGCCATCAAAATCAACAGAGCTTCAAGCTCTATCTGTACTTACCAAATTCTGAGTTCATGCTGCTTAGAGGGCCTGCTTGATATTCAGAAAGAAACACTGCTTACCGATCAAAATTCAGGAGGTCCAGAAGCTCCTGCAAAGGAAAAGGAAAAGTGTGCTTTCTTTATAAGTTGGGGATTTACAGCAGCTAAAGGAGAGACCTGAGCAGGAAAACAACTCAGACAGGACTGAGACTTAGCCTGGTGGCTTTGATAACTGTTTCAAGCATTAATGTATATGTACTGGGTAAGGGAATACATCCCAGGCAGAATATTTTCAGTGGGGTGGAACAGAGTTTCAGAAATCTGAATAATAGGCAAAGCAATCACCACCGTGTTCTTTACAGGCCATTGAGGAATGCAGTGTGGGTTGAAAAATAGCATCACACGCTTTTCTCTGTTAGTGTTGGTGTAAATAGATCTGCTCCAACGACAAAACCCTGAAAACACTCTTGTGCCTCCGTCTGCCATGCAAAGAACAAATCCCTGATCAATAGGATCAGAGAATCATAGAATCATTATAGTTGGAAAAGGTCTTCAAGGTCATCTAATCCAACCGTCAGCCCTTCAACACTATAACTGCTAAATCATGTCCCTAAGTGCCTCATCTACACATTTCTTTAACACTGCAGATGAGGCATTTAGGGACATGGTTAGCTGCTGGAATCCAAGGAAAACTCCACACAACTGTACGAGCTGGGTAGAATGGATAAAAAGTGATAGATTAGAAAGAAAGAAGCTCTGGGGCTGCACCTTTGCAGGATGAAGCCTAACCACATGCAGGGCTGCACTGGCTGCAGAGCAGCAAGCAGGCCCAGCTTGGGCACACCTCAGTACAGGGACTGCTTTGGGTCTTCCCAGTGAAGGAGCCATTGAGAAAATGTCCAGCGCAGGGCAAGGGACATGGTGGGACTGAAGGCCAGGGCATACAAGGAGAGGCTGTGGGAGCAGGGCTTGTCCATCCAGGAGATGAGAAGGTGAAGAGGGATCCAACTGCATTTTCCACAGCCTGAAGGGGTTACAGAAATGTTTGGGAAGGACTCTGCTCTGAGAGACACGGCAAAAAGCACTAGAGACACCATCAGAAGCTACAGTCTGGGAAAATCCAGCTGGACCTAAGAAAATATTCATTTTCCATGTGGATGGTGCATCCCTGGAACAGGTCCCTGAGCACTAGGGAATCTCCATCCTCAGAGTTGGACAGCCTTGCCTGGACGTAGCCTTGGTGTCGGCTCTGCTGCAAGGTGGTCTTGGACTAGAGAGCTCCAGGGTGCTCTGAGCACTGAATTCTTCTGTTATTCCATGCCTGAACTTCCAATTTCGATCCTTGTCCAGCGGTGTGTCCCACTGAGCCTGGGGCAAGCACGAGCTAGTGATGACACAACTGCCGCAATATCTGATAAACCACTCTCTCCTTTACATAATCCAAATATTTTTAGCTTGCTTTCCTGTTGTATCCAGATCCTAACCTAGACTTTCTCTTACCCACACACAAAGCATGTAGGGGGGTATTTGTGAAATGATGATACAGTGCCCGCCACTTCTACTGCGCTAGAGGAGAATGTGTGATCGAGTCGCTACTCTTTCGGGGAGAGCTTTATAACATCACCAGGCTGTTTGCACCACCTGTTCAGAGAGCTGCCCTAGTTTAGCCAGGTGACAGAGTGAGGAGAGCAGGTTGATTCTGCTCTATTTATTATGAGCCAACAATGTTTCATGAGTTCTCTAAATAGAATTAAGATAATGAAAAGAAAATCTCTAAACGCCCACCCTTTTCCTTGATCCTAGAAAAGCAACCGAATTAATTACATACCATTCATTGAAGGAGATACATAAGTGTAAATGTATGTGTTACTTGTGCCACCTTACACAGGAGCAATGTATCTCCTAGCAGCTCTAGGAGTCACTTAGCACTGGTAGGTGATTGGCTTAAAATAGGTAAAAATAGATTTTTTACAGTGGAAAGTGGAGAAGGCAAAGGGGAACTGCAAAGTCAGAAGGGTTTTAGACAAATTTATGGACAACAGGTATGTAAATAGATACTAAGGGATGGGGACATCCCTGCTAACAACAGCTGTGGGTTCTGGGGCACTACAAATGGACAGATGCAGAAAGTGGCCAGTCCCACATGCTCCTCATGAATAACCTCTTCTTTTACCAACACTGGGCACAGAAAACCGGGTTAGACCAATCTCTGTTCTGACCCAGCAGATCAGATTTCCTTCCTGTCTTCTCCAACCAAGGCAGCTAGGAGTTGTTTTCCTTTGGTCAGAGCCATAAATATCATTCACACCCATGGGCACAAATAGGGAGAGAACCAGCTCTACAAGGAGTTTTCCCAGGCTTACCTTTAAAAGGCAAAGGCTACCAGGCCAGCTGAGAGGCAGAGTAGCTCCTATAGAAGACAGTGAAACGTCAATGCCTCTGATGGACGAACACGGTACCAAAGCCACCTCTAGCGCGCGGAGGCAGGAGGAGAGGAAGTTGGGGCACAAGGCAGCAGCAAGGCACTGTTTGTCACCTCTAGCCAACGTGCTGCACGGTGCTCTTCACCTCTCTGAAGACAACCCTATTTGAACTGCCTCAAGGGTGGAGTAGCAAGAATGGAGAAGCCCAAACGTAAACACAGAGATATTAAACAAAGAAATCATTAGGCAATAACATACTTTAGAAAGGTCTTCTCCTGCCCGGAATTTGTTTATCAGATCTGGCAAATTCAGTTTAAGCAGTGTCAAGATGGATGCTTACAGGTGATGACAGATGTTTACAGGTGATCTCCAAGTGTTTTTAACCGATAACCTTGAAGAAAGTTTCGAGCCTCACATTTCGATGGCCCTCTTATTTAATTAGTACAAGAGAAATGGTTAATTGATTAAACAGCAAGTTTAATGGCAGATCTTATGTTTTAGAAATGATGATGCACCACTTTGCTAAGCAATACTGGGGAAAACTATTAAATGTCAATTTGAGATTAAATTCCAGGCACCATGTGAAAGCATCCTTGTTTCTTCACACCCTCACAAGAAATCATTAAGAGACCCTAAACACACAGACAGTGCTGGTTTATCCTTTTCCTTCATCCATGGTAGGGCTGTGTCTGTCTTCTGCCCTGTGCTCCTGATTATTCTGCCCTGAAAATCCCAGTGCACAGATGATGGCGAAAGATACGTTCCAGCTGTCAACCTTGAAGGGACCTAAGATATGCCCAAGGTCCACATCAGGATTTGGCAGTTTAGGAGCACATCTGGTCCCATGTTTCCATACTAGAACTTTGTTGCTTTCTTTAGAGATTTGAGGGTAAAAAGCGCCTTGCTTTTAAGGGACAGAAGCCAGAGTTTCATGTGTAAAGCATGTATTGTCTTTCATTTTCTCAGGAAATGGATAACTGAAGTCTATAATCCCAGGAAAGTTTAGGGATTTTTTTGCTCATACTCATCCAGAGGCATTGTCCTCCCTGAAAGGTGCAAGCCATAGTCCTAAGAGTTCCCATAGCACTTGCAAGAGTGAGGACATTGTCAAAGGTCTTGCAAGATGCCCAGGTCAAGGTGATTTTTCTCAAAGGTCATTTACACTCCTTCCTAAAGCATCACGGCTGCGGTGGCTGACCAGGATGAAGGTGAGGCCCCTTGAGCTTCATTACATAATATAGGGCTCAAACAAGGTCAACATTTCCCTCATGCTGGTGGGAAACGACCTCTAGAAGGCTCTACTTCAGTGTTGCACTAGGAGCAAAATTTTTCCCAGGACTGAATCAGATTGTCCCTGCCTTTGGGTGGTCAACCACTGACTACTCCGACTGAGTATCTGACTACTGATCAAACACTGACCGCTCCGACTATCCTCTAACTGAAGATAGAGAATACGCTTCTCTCTGGCAAAAGGTAGTTGTCCCTTGTCATATCTGCCACCAAAAAGAAGCACTTAACTGTATCATTTTTTTGTCCTCTGAGAAGTCACAGACTGCTGTGAGAGTCCTCTCAACCCCTGCCTGGTCAGACCCAACAACTCCGCTCCCTCTGCTTCTTGCTGCAGGGACACTGCCACCCTGGCAGCCTTCGTGGGGCCTGGATGGTGTCTCCACATGCCTCTCAACACCATGGAGACCAAACTGGACCCACTATCCAGGTGTGGTCACTCTCACACTGCATAAAGGGGGTGACAGCTAATTAAGAGCAGCTGGCCACACTCCTACTCCCGTAGCCCAGAATCTGGTTCTCTCTCTTCGCAATCAGAGCACATTGTTGGCTCAAATTCAGCTTGGCATCCACTCTCACTCCCAGGTCATTTTCAGCAAGGCTGCTACTGCACAGTTCCTAATTAGTGAGTTATCATGTCCCACCCTCACCCGGTGCCTCCTGCCCCTGCCACATACTTTTGCTAGGTGTTCAGCAGTAGAAATATGTTGCATGTCCAAGAGTTTTGACCCAACTCATGCAGCTCTTTTTTGCAGTACTCTTACTGTCCTTGCAGTCTACATGGCAAGCTCACCACATGTACACAGAGCATTTCCCACACTATAGTGCTCCTCTCCAGGAGATCTTGCTACCCACCATATGTGTGTTTTATATACATACCTTTCACAACCTAGATAATTTGATTATTTTATATATATATATATAAATGAGTTTTGAAAAATCTCATTTTCATGAATAAATTCTACATATAAATTCTAGCAAGGAAACATTGCCTGGCCTCCTGACAAATGTACAGCTGTGCAATTCAGCAGATCTTCTAGGAGACACCAGTTGCAATGGAACTCCATTCAGGATCTCTGGTGGCCCTGAGCAGTCTGGCCGTGTTCTGGGAACAGAGAGGACTTCAGCTTAGCCACATCTATGTTCTAAGCACCTAATTCCTCCAAAGGATACACAGCTCTAACCTAGCAGCTGGCTATCAGAGTGCATGAAGAGAAAGTGTGTCAGAGGGCAAGCACAGCTGGCAGGATGTTGAGCAAGATGCCAACCAGTGCTTTCATAGGACGTGTTCAGGAGAAAGATGTAGGTTCCCAGCTACTTCTTCCCAGGGTATGGATGTAGTTAGCTGTGCCAAGAAGAGAAAATATTCACAAATCCAAATTCACTAAGATCTCACAGTTTGGATGGTCAGTGATATGGTCACTCTCACTTTTACAGAACCTGAGGATGCTCCACGAAATCTCCACCACTGCTCCACAACCCACACGGGAAGGGTAAACAGGACCTCCAACCTCTGTCCAAGGAGTGTCTATTAAACAACATCTGCCTTGAGGCCAAGCCAGAGCTCCCCCTTCAAGACGTGTACCATCAACACCCTCAGTGGGCAAGTGCTGTCTCTTAGTTGCCACGAGCTGCCAAGGAGCTTTAAATCAGTCTGTTGTCAAACGTATGCCAAAGCACTGGGTTGTTTTGTGTCCCAGCAGTTCTCTGGAACTGCCTCCTTCATCTGCCCAGTCAGGTAAAAATAATAAGAGAAATATTTCCCATCAGTTGCCCACCGTCCAAGCTGGCAGGGGGAAAGGAGCACGTTTTCCTCAATTGTGGGTAGTTTAGGAACTGCTAACGATGGGAGAAAGTTGAAGGAGGCAGCTCTGCAATGACAACTGTCAAAGTGAAATCCCTTAAGCTCCTGACTGTGGAATGCAAGACGGAGAAGCATTAGGCTCAAAAAGATGCCTTAGAAACTGTAATTCATCATCTCCCAGCGGATGTTGTTGTAATCATCATCCAGAAAGTTTCATCTTTGCCCAGGCAGAGGCCTTGTACACATGCCACCACCCCTCAGCCCGCTCTGGTCTCAGCATCTTGGGATCCCACTTTCTTAACATCAAGATGTTCCTTCTTGCAAAATCCGAAACAGTTCCAGGCATGCTTATGGAAAACCTCTGGGTGCTGGAGTGAGCCCGTTGTCCCTTTCTGGAAGCTGTCTGTCACACCCTCGAGTAATTCTTGCTGGGTAGCACACTGAGACGGGCAGGAATTGATGGTGCTGGAAGCTGATCATCAGTAGGGCGGATCAGGCTCCGTGCCAGAACCCTCCTGGATGACTAGTGCTGCGACTCAATCAATCAAATAGCAGAGATGACTTATCATGCATCTCACACTTTGTGCTCTCTCTTTTTTTTTCACCATCATGATCCATTTTTGGGGTGTGTTGAATGTTCTGGGGATCTCCCCAAGGCCTGGCAGGTCAAGGTCTATGGATGAATCCTAACAATCACATCCCATGCATACTCCTAATCACCGCGTGCTCCCTTCCCTCGCTCAAATACCACACTTGATAAAATGCCACGAAGTCTAAGAACCACCCCTCAAAAGATAGGGATATAAGTTTACTGAGGCACATAATTAGTTGAAGGGTGACAGTTCAAGAGTTACAGCATCTAAATTATAGCCACAGCCACACGGTAAAATAGGTGAGCAGTCAGGCCCCACAGAAATTAGGGGAAGCGTTGGAGGATTCCAGCAGGCAAATAACTACATGCTGGTAGTCTAGTATATCTCTTGATCTTTGGTAACACTATTTATGCTTCTGTTACTTAAAGCTGATACAAAACAGCCAGATACAAAACAACTGAGGCATATTGGGGACAGAGGTGTTTTGGCAAGACATTCGATCTTCAAGTATATGTGTTTCACAGCTTTAATTACATAGTTGATTATGGATTATTGATCAAGGTTTCCTGATTAACAGTGACTGATGTGTCATCTCAACGGCTCTATTAACTCCCAGCAATTCCATGTTTGACCCTTTTGCATTTTTTTCTCAGTATGATGGACCATGATCTTTACAGGCTTTTTTTCTCTCTGTTGGCTTTAGTTTTGGAATCTAAACCACCTTAAAAAAAAGACGTCAATACATATTGGTACCTCCATCCAGCAGCCCATCCCATCATAAAGTCAGAAGAGGTAGCTGGATGTAGCTTGAAGGGGAGCCTTAGGCCTGTTCATACAGAATCATAGGACGGTTGCGGTTGGAAAGGACCGTTAGAGATCACCTGGTCCAACCCACCTCCTCGAGCAGGCTGCCCAGGACTGTGCCTGAGGAGCTTTCAGTATCTCCAAGAAAGAAGACCCGCAGCCTCGCTGGGCAACCTGCTCCAGTTCTCAGTCACCCTCACAGGAAGAAAGCAGTTTTTCTCTACATAGTCAGATGGGATGGGATATCCTGTGCTTCAGCTGGTGCCCATTGCCTTATGATCTGTCAGTGGCCACCACTCAGAAGAGTCTGGCTCTGTCTTCTTTACACTTGTTCTTCAGATACTTATTTACGGCGATAAGATCCCTCTGAGACTTCTCTTCTTTAGGCTAAACAATACCAGCCCTCTCAGACTTCTCTCATATAAGATATGCTCCGGTCCCTTCATCATTTTAGCGGCCCTTTGTTGGACTCACTGCAGGAACTCTGTGTCCATCAGCTCCAAGTGGACCTTGGTCTCCACAGCCCCATTCTTGCATGCTTGGGCAATGCCCTCTGTATTTCTTCCAGGCTACCTGTCCTTGTTTCCACCTTCTGCACACTTCCTTCCTATATTTGAGTTTTGCCAGGAGCTTCTTGCTCATCCGCGTGAGTTTGCTGCCACCTTTTCTCAACATCCTTCTCACTGGGATGGACTGTTTTTGAGCTTGGAGGACGTGATCCTTAAATATCAACCAGCTTTCTTGGAGCCTCCTTCCCTCTAGGACCATATTCTATGTGATTTTTCCAAGCAGATCCCTGAAGCCTGCTCTTCTGAAGCCCAGAGTTGTGATCCTGCCTTTTGCCCTGCGTCCTTCTCTCCGGATCCAGAATTCCAACACAGTCACTGTAGCCAAGATTCCCCCAACCCTCACATCCACAAGCAGTCATTCTGTTTTTGTAAGTACTTCAGGTCTGGACTAGATTCTTAGGAAGCTGTCATCGATGTTCTCCAGGGAGCTCCTAGCTTGCTTGTACCCTGCTGTATTGTCTCTCCAACAGATACTAGGGTGGTTAAACGCTACTTCTATCCAGAAGGTGGCCTTCTTCCTGATTAGGTGGCCTATAACAAGAATCCATAACAATGTCACCCATTTTTTTCCCTCTCCTTAATCCTTACCCATAAACTCTCAGTTGGCCCATTGTCCACCCCTAGGCAGAGCTCCATATATTCGAGCTGCACTCCCAAATAAAGGGCATATGTCATACCCTTCATTTCCTTGGCCTTATCCCTAAAAGCTCATGGTGTCATGGCATACATTCCAACTGATCTTGTGGTGTCCTTCTGTGCACTGCACTCTTCCCTGTCTCCGAGGCCCACTTCCAACTCTGCCACCTACATTCCTCACCCAGATTATGAAAGCTTGTGTCACTCATTTTCTTTTTAAGTATTTAACTCTGCAGTCAGATTGCAGTTCCTGGGGTCCCTTCTAGACAATCCTGATGGTTGGTCCTGAGTGAACTCTTCATTATGTTTCCAAATGGTATCCAGAAAAAGCATGCATCTTGCAGCAGTATTTCTGTCCAGGTTGGACAGTCAGGCTCAGAAAGGGCTGGTTAATGGATCATACTCTGCCTGGAAGCCAGGAAGTCAGCAGTATTCCAGGAAGTGGAATACTACATGAGACTCTCCTGGGACACGTCCTATTTAACATCTTTATCAATGACCTAGAGGAGGTGATGGAGTGCACTCTTGGCAGGTTTGCAGAAGATACCAAATTGGTGGTGGGGAGGAGGGTTACCAGTAGATACACTTGAGGGGAGGGCTGTCATCCACAGGGACCCGGTCAGGCTGGAGGAACGAGCAGACGGGAACCCTGTGCAATTGTGCAAGTAGAAGTACTGAGTTCTGTCCCCGGGAAGGAAGACCAGGAGGTTGGACTAGAGACCTCCTGAGGTCCCTCCCTACCTGAATAATCCTGAATCCCTATGATCCATCACCGCACCTGCTACCTCCCGCAGAGACCTTGCGAGGAAACCAGCCTCTCGCCACGTCTCCTGCTCGGTGTATGGGGACCGGAGGAGCCGGCGACCGGCGGGCCCCACCTCGCGGAGGGCTTCCCCCGGCGCGAGCGGCAGAGCCGTTTGTATAAACGTATCAGACCGATTCCCCTGGCAGCTGCGGGAAAACCCGGTCTCCGGCGGGGCTCGCTCTGCACCCGCTCGCCCGGGGCCACACAAGCTCCTCTTCCCTGCGGGAGACCCTCGAGCAGGGGAAGCAGCGGGGAGCCGCAGCGCTCCCCGCCACC
>NW_010585803.1:233197-252077 GCF_000705375.1 Tinamus guttatus | reverse complement strand
CGTCAGCACCCCCTGATCAAAGGCACCGTGACACCCTTATTTAAAATACCTCAGGAGATTTAGCGCTCGTCCCTGGAATAGTTCAAAATCTTCCCTAAAAAGACACTTTAGAATAAATATAAAACGAATTCAGTAGACCTGCCAAAACCGGGACAAACAGATGACATGGCTGGGAGCTGCTTTGGAAAAATTCCTTAAAAAGAAAACTTACCCTTTCTAGTGCTGAATATTTACCAGAATAAGAAAGTAATTTCTGTATGATTCTATATGAAAATTCCTGCAGTGTCAGTTGATGATGTTTGGTGGTTTTTTTTTTTCCTTTTTTTTTTTTTTTTAAATAATTGGTGAAGTGTAAACTTCATATTTACTTACTGATCGCAGTGCATCTGCCTGTGTTCAAAGTCAGCCTCTGATGCAAAAATCAGGTAGGTAGGTGGCAAAGGGGCCCGTTGGGCTGCTGCCAGGTGCCCTGCTGAGAGACTTGGGCATTAAGAGCAGTCAGATGCAGCTGATGTTGTTGCTAAAACAGTTATCCCGTTGTTCCTCTGAGTCTGCAAGTACCTCCTCGTGTTCCTCTCTGCAGTTTTTGTTAAGGATGTCCCTTCCCTCTTCTGCTCTTGGCATCGCATGTCGGAGGGCATCCACTGCCATTTCAATTCGTTTCAGCCAACATGTTGATTCTGGATGTTCTGCTATTTGTTATTTTTTGCTGCCTAGTCCCTTTTCCATGCTTAACTGACATCCAGTGCCTTTTCCAAAAGCTTCTACTAGATGTGAAGGATTTATCGCATCTGTTGGCCAGTGCTGCAGGTGTGTGGCCTCTCGGATGTAGCCACGTGTTGGACAGACACCACAGTCCTGCTGCTTCATGCTTTAGATGAGCAGCGCCTCCAACCTGGGGGTGTCCTGAAGTATTTGAAGGCTCTCTCTCTTCTTCAGGGTGGTGCTGGGTCATGAGGCTTTCAAGCTCTGGGTTTTAAGGACTATGTCTTTGTCTGGTTCCCTAGCGTATGAGCAGTTCTCGTTGCTTTTCCTTGGATTACAATAGATCCTTTTGGGTAAGAGAGGACCGGACTGAAGTTACCTCGAGAACCAGGGATTTTCTTCATGCCTTTGTGCAAAGCACACAAACAGATGCTGATAGATTCAAGGACTTTGGACAGTGAGATAAATAGCTGCATACGTTACTTTCTAGTTCTTATGTAGTCTCCAGCACCAGTGTTTTAACTTTACCTTCACAGTCTGTGCTATGACTCCTGCTATTACAATATCCATTGTTGAGTGAAAGGCCTCGGTGTCCCTAACACTTATCTACCCTCAGCAGCAAACAGAAAGGGGAGACGGAAGACTGAAATTAAAATAAAAAATGCATCGTTCAGTTAAGACAGATTAATAGTATTACACACAAACCACACTTCCTTGTGGTTTATAGCGGTTCTTTGTATTTTTTGCATGGTCTAAAAATACTGTTCTTGCTTTGTTTTTTTTTTTCTTCTGCTGGGGAAAATCAGTGAGGGTTGCTTTTAGGTGGGAGTGATTGCATTCAACCCCCTTATTTTTGATATGCAAAAACACGATGCAGGTGCTGCTTTCTGTGGCTCGACTGAGGAACATCACTTAATATAAAGTTTCCAAAGGTATTATTTCACATGACAGAAAACACTGATCTTTAGAGGGGAAATAAATCAGATTTATTTACACTCACTGAGGGCTGGTTAATGTGTGAAGAACATTGCTAGAGTTTGCAGTGGCTGCTGCAACATGTACTTTTAGGAAATCTCAAGTTTTCCTTTTCCTTTATGGTGTCTGCTGTCTGCGTATGAAGTGGGTCTTTGCATACAGGTGTCTGCAGGTTGAGTCCTGGGTGATTTAACAGGTGTTCTTGCCTCCTATTCTGATGGAGATATCTCATCTAGAAGACAAAGTTACACCTTGATGATATATCTTGCTCATCCTCTTGTGATGCATTTTATGGATGCACACCAATAACTTGGTCATGACCTGTTGAGGTTTACACTGTCTCATTCTTCAAAAATGAGGAGCACAGTTTATAGCATTTATTTCTCTTTATAAAGGTATGATGGTCATGAGTGTTTGTGAGATATGTTTTCGTTGCATGGCAGCTCGACATGTCTTCTCATGGGCACCAAAGAATCAACTGTAAATCTTCTGCTCTGGACAGAGAACAAAGCTGTTGCAGCTAATAAGTCTTAGTATAGAAGGCTGGTTTTTAGACTGAAGTTTTAATGCTCTGAATATGACAGAATTGCTTATTTTACCAGAAATGTTTGCAGTGGAATGGAAACCTTCTGTTGAGTTCTCATCAATAACTTCCACGTATAGGAACCCTGGTAATATAGACACTTCTAATGAGAACTTGCGCCGCTGATTCTATTTTTGGGAACCAGTTGGCTGGCTAACAATAAATGGACATAATTATCATGCCAGCTCACCGTTGGCAACGACTTTGATGGCAGCAGTTTCACTTACAGAGGCTATGAATCGTGAGTCATCAGTTTTATTAGGCTTACAGTTTCTTTTGCAAGACTTGAAGTCGTTCCCTTGATGACTTTCAACTTCCGCTAAATATTTGCAGAATGACGAGGAACACATTGCATGCTCTTCGTAGGTGCAACCCTAATAGAAGATTGCATATTTTTCAACACTAGAGCAAAAGACACATTTCAGGTTATTTTTTTTCTGAGTTATTCTTGATTTATAGATCATTATGTACAAGTGCTTGTGTCCAGGCAGTGATAGGCAGGGGTTTAGGGTCAAGAGGAGATGGCTGATGTGGCAGTTCATTTACAGCGCTGGAACAGAGCAATGCTCTAGCAGTCTGTATTTGTGAGCGTGGATGCAGACACCCTTGGTGTCTCCCAACCTCTTCAGATGTTCCTCGAGCCTCGGTAAGAGTTTTGCAACTCCCTAACGGAGATGAAAAGCTGTTTAGGCTCATGAAAAACCACATTAACGGAGCATTAGGAATGACTCTTGAAAAACTGGGCTGCTCCAGCTGAGCATACACCTTCTGTAAACTGTCTCTCTCTTGGTGCCTTGGATGACTGTGGAAAGACATGGAGAAAGTAATTAAGCCCCTTGCACTAGGATTTGCACTAGGGTGCTTTAGTTTAGTTTTGTTTTGTTTTTAATGTGTACAGTGTTGTTTTTCTCAGGTGAGGGGAGATGGCAAGAGGAAAACCTGAATACTTTTTGATGAATTAGGTTCTTTTGCCAGAAATGGAGCATGCTAAACGTGACTTTTGCTTAATGAGCGTGGGATCTGATAATACCTATTTTCTTTTCAACTATGGCTTTGGTTCTCTTTTGCCTTTAAACAAGATGACCTGTTTTGGTGACAGTGTTTGAGGTTTTGTGTTAAGCAGAATAGACAGCTACTAGCTGACTATTGCTTATCACCTGCAGGCCGTTTTAAATGAAGTCCTGCAGGAAGATCCATCCTTGTAACAGTGAGTAGCACCGAGTAACTTCAGCAGGATAGCACCGGCACGACGGATATGGGGAGTGGAGCTCACTGTTTTGAAGGTGAGACCCACCAGTGACTTTCGTTGTAGTTGGAGCTGTGTTTTCATTCTTTTAAACAAGTCAGTGAGACACAGCTGCAGGGTAAAACCCAGCACAATTACAACAAGCTTCAACTTAGGTAATTTGGAGCAGACGGCCTGAAATTTTGGAATGAATCCAGTATTGCTGGATAAACAATACCGCATCAGGATGCAGATTTCGTTTCAGAAGGAGCAAACTGCCGTACATAGATCAGCATCAGATTTATTTGTGCTGCCTTGAAATCTGGGCCTGTTTCGGCAAGTAATGAGAAATTTGGATTGCCTTATTGTTCCCTCCATCGTGTACACGACTCTACACTAACTTAAAACATCTCTGTGTTGTACCTGATCTTCCAGAGGAAATATTGCCAGCTGGCACCCTTGGTTTGCTGGTGCCAAAGCTGAGGTGCAGCGATGGTATCTGCAAATGCAGGCCTCAAACTTAATTTTCAGTTGATGATAGCATGCAAAGGACTGTTTGGGGAAACCCATGGTGTTTCAGGTAGCCTGAGTTACATGCCAAGTTGCGGTCAGGTTTTGTGCTTTTTGCAGTCGAGTCAGTTTGAAATCTCCATCTTAAATTCACCCTCATTAAAATGAAAGGATTTTCCCAAGTATTCATCAGTGTGACGCACATTGAAATGAATGTACGAAATATTGGCAATTTTTCCCCAGAGATCCACCACGTGAAAGGGTAATTTAAAAATCAGGGTGCAGACTGACTCTTTTCTCCAATTTCAGTCCTGTGCAAGTTTTTATAAAAAACTTAAAACCAGGTTTTCGCTGTCATTTGCAGCTCTTTAAATGTGCTTGAGTACTTCTGTATCTCACAAGAACAGGAGAAAAAAAAAGATCTTGTTGAATTACAGAAAGGATCTAGGTGGGTATTCTGTATAGCTTGAAAATAAGGGGGCACGGGCAAGTGTTTGGTGGGCAGGATCATTAAAACCAGTTAAACAGAAAAACGCGTCCATCACCGATATTGGAAGCAAGCGGCGGAGCTGTTGCCTCAGGGTGACAGTGAGGCTGGCAGCTTGCCCGGATGGGCATTTCAATGCCCTGGGGGTTCCTGAAGGCTGTGCTTGTTGTGACAGGCTTTTGCAGGCCCGTCAGGCCGAGACGGCTGCTGTGGAGGACAGCGAGAGATCCTTGAGCCCCTGAGGTGAAAGGCCGGCGTTGACAGGGACAAGCCGCAATATCTAAGGGAGCTTTAGAGCTGGTTCCGTACTGCTCCAAGGGGAATCGCCTTGGAGCTAAAAGTTAAAGAAAAAGCAACAAGAGAATCAACATTTAGATTTGTAAGGACATTTGTAGATTTAGGTAAGTGGGGACTGCCGCTTGGGAATGAAGATCCACGTCATTTCAATCATGAAGGTGAAAATGAAGGATGCAACAGAGTTTTTTTAGAGGTTCCTCTGCTGCTCCAGGTAATCCTAGGTCTTGTGGAGAAGTAATGCCAGATTTGTCTCTGAATAATTTTGCTGAGCTGTTCTCTTTCTTTGCGTTGGTGGTTTGTGAGCTGTCTCCATATCCTCGTTCAGCTGTGCTTTGCTCAACTAGGAGGATGTTCCCCATGTTCCCATGTGCTGAGGGTTAGAAGACCTTGTCCATCTCAGGACTTCTGATCAACCAGGAAAGATGAATTGAAAGATGAACTGGTTAAGCTGAATAGGTGCCCAAGTCATAGAGCTCTTGGGAGCATGTTCCCAGAGGTGGTATGAAGGCATGCACTGGAGACAAATTGGCTTCCCCTTTGCTTCCATTTTGCCTTGCTTCAGGCCCATGTTAAATGACACCCTTCAGTCCTGTGCTTTCATAGTCCTTTCGATGCACAAATATAAGGGAAAGGATCCCGTTAAGCTTAAGACAGAAAATAAGCTCTCCCCCAGTGTCCCACCATGTTTCCCCTTCGAAGATGTTCAGGATTTTAGCATCACTTGGCCTTGCTGCGGGGTTCCTCTCCAGGGCCTTTCCCAAATGCCAGAGCCTGGCAGCCAAAATTCTCTTCCCAGCCAGGGTTCCAGGGAATTGGGGGCAGCAGCACCACGTCTACGCTTGTACACACGGAGAGGTTACCTGGGACTGAGCTGAGGCTTGAGCTTCTGCGGTGCAGACACCCTGTGGGTCCACAGCTTCATTTTCCCGTCCGCACGCTCTCCCCATGCGATATTCTGGAGGAAATGTGGTAGGGTGATGCTGACGTTTTGACTTCCTTTCCTAACTTAACGGGCTGGATTTGTTTTCGACAGGGTTTTTGAGGTGGTTAAACAACGACATTTGCACTTCTTGCTTTGGAGGGGTTAGTAATTCTTCAGAATGGTGGAATTTGTGATTTAATGTGAGGAGGACTCATGAGCTTTGACACTAGTGGAAGAGCCATGGAAAAATGCAAAATGCAAGTTTCTAGTTTCTCGTAGTCATGGCGGAGGACATTTATAATTTACGGGAATCCCGGAAGGAATAATGAAAGAGTGGGAATTGTTGCCTGGGCTTCCGAGCTGTATGGAACTTAAATCCTTCCTGCAGAAAAAGACGTGAGATATCATAAGCTTGGATTATTATTCCAGTGTGCTAAGCCGTTGCTCTAAAAAACTCGACAGTAATAAAAGACATTGTGTGTGTTTTGGGGTTTGTTAAAAATATATGTGACTTTTTGAACTTTTAAATAACGTGCACACAGGCTAGACAAGTCTTTGCTGCAGTATTGCAATCTGACCTCACTGAGCTATTTATTGTTTGTCTGGCTGTGAATATGCTCTTTATGCGCGTATCGCTCTTTCATGTTCATTTTAAAGGAGCTCCCACTCGTAAGCTCATAAAGTTCAGACAGCAACGGATTAAAAGAATGACTGTCTGTCCAGAGCGCTGCAGTGCTGCCTTCCAGAAAATCTTCAAGCAATTACACAGACAGCTCTCGTGGAATGAAAATTGGCTCCTTGATATTTAATAAACAGAGATCTGCTTATCGGAGAAAACGTAGGCGACAGCAGCTTTTACAGTGGGATGGAGCGCCTTCGTTTAGGCCTGGAGAATGAAAAATGAGAACTTTTATAGAAATGAGGTGTCAAAGATTTGGAATTAAAAATTTCCATACTGCTTTTATTGAGACTGTTAAGTAGGCTATTAAGATATTCTTTTACTTTTTTTTTCCCTGCGAAAAAACATGGCAAATACTCATTTTTTAAAATCCATTTTTACAAATCAAGTTGATCATTTCACCCTATCTACAGTTTTCACCGAACTCACTTTTCTATCATCTGTTAAATTTCTTTCTTACTGCAGGCAGCCTTTTCAAAGAAATCTGCAAGATGAAAGAGTCTCTTGTCCATTAATGTTATGGGAAAGACTGTGTTGCCTGATCAAACGTTGCAGAACAAAATGCATTCTTCCATCAGGTAGATTTGTTATTGTTGTGTTTTCTAGAAATCTACCAAATCTTTTGGAAGCTAAGGCCACTTCTACCAAGTGGGAAGGTTATTGAAATTACAACCAGCAGATAGAAGAGCCCTTTGGCTACTTGCACTCTGGCAAATGCACGGTGAGTGAAGGGTGATTGGAAGCAAGCCGTATTCAGTTAAATGCTGAACATGGAGACATGCTTAGACATTGCTGTCATTCACTTCTGTCCCCATTTTACTCATCGGAATTAGTCAGTGGGCGAGTGAGACCTGCATTCAATTACGTGCGTTCTTAAAGAAGGTATCACCAAACCCGACACAGTAGATAAATATTTAGCTCCCAGCCTTTGGGAAGAAACTGAGTAACAGAAAAAGAAAAATCTAGCGTCTGGATGAGGAGATAAGCCATCTTTACTTCTGAGCAAGCAGAACTGCTACGTTTTCTCAGTAAATCTTAATTGTTTGATCCTTGTTATGTGCCTCTCACTGTGTTATCAGATTGAGCGCCATGAATCAAATATATAGTACGGTCATTTAAACTGCCCACAACTACTCTTTCCTCCCCATGTCATCCCAGACAGCCTTAAAAAATACATGCTATGTGTTTTTATTGACCACATCCTGCACCGCATGATACTTGCAAGGGTGGAACAAAGAAGACTTCATCACACTGCAGTTCAGTGACTGACAATTAGATTGCAGATTATAAAGCCCAAAAGGACCACGATGACCAGATAAAACTGTCTCCTGGAGGCCAGAGGACTGCTCTAATTGGGACAGATCTAGGAAGAAATATCTGATCTTGGCATAAACATCTTCAGTGATGACTGAGCCAAACAACACTTGGTTTGGTAGTCAGTTTTGTTCCGATTTTTCATTTTCAGCTTTGGGGAAGAGCAAGAAGTCTTCCTTTGAATGATTTATTTCTGTCAATATTCTAATTATCATGCTTATCATGAGTCCAGATGAAGCAAGCCAAGAGATCTGCTTAACATTTGTGTCTACCAAAGTGAAAAGTTCTCTATGAAATGTTTGTTCCCCACATTTATGGAATCGCAGTGCGATCAACTTATCCCTTGGCTTTCTTTGGGATGGTCTGCCTAGACCATGACCTTGAGATGTTTTTCAATCTCGTGTCCTCATAGATGCCTAAATAGGGCCCATTGTATGTCCCAACTCTGCATGTGTTGCACTGAATACACCGGAATATCAAGGCTTGCTCTTCAGCACTATTTTCTTCCTCCCAAAATGTTTCTTCCTCACAAATGCTGCTGATGTGCAGCACCCTCCTAACATTTGTTCTAAGACCAAATGCATGAGAGGGAGAGAAGGAGAGAGCAACAGGATGTTTGCTGATGCCCTGGTGCCAAATCCCAGGAACTGAGGGGTGATCATGCCTATACTGTAGTCTTGAAAAAAGAAAGAAGAAAATCCTGTGTCATCCTCTTCCCACAGTTTCCCTAGGGACAGGCAAGTCCTTTTGCAATTAGCCTAATTGACTGGGAAAGAATCCTCTTTGCCTCGGGCTAAGGAACTGTGGGATTAAACCTAGACACATGGTGCACACGCCGAAATGAAGGCAGCAGGAGCAAGAGGGGAGGCTCTCTGGAAACCGTCCTGCTCCAGATAGGCAAGCTGAAGCACTCAGCCCACGGTCCCAAGCAGAATGACTTCATTGTACATGCACACACCGGGGTTCTGGGGTAGAAAGATATGATTTTCTTGTTTATCAGCCTCTTTCCATCTTGTTCCGTTTTGTCAGCAGGTCCTAAGTCCCTACCGCAAAGCATCGCCCCACCAGGCTGTTTTTTCAACTGACCAGGTGATTCTTCAATGCACTTTGGGCAAAATTCGGCCTCTGCTGAAGCCATTGGCAAAATTCCCTACGACGTCAGCGAGGCCAAGATTTCACCCTTCATTAAAGCTTAATAAGACATAAATACTGCTGGCATGGAAGCGTAATTCTTTGTCGTCGATGTGGCAGCCAAATGCAAATTAAACCTCAGACCTGAAAGTCTGGTTTAAAGGTCCCTTTTCATTCCAGCAGACAGCACTGATGCCTCGCTCTCTCGTAGGCCACATAGGCTTGGTGGTGGCTTCAAAACCCATGAGCTAGTGGCCTAACGTCTGCCTTTCTGTGATCCCTCCCCGTGCTGTGCAGCAGGATGCACCAGTGAGCTCATCCCGATGACTCTCCGGACGCCGCTGCTTGGAAAGGGCGGGTTGGAAATCAAAGCGCTGAACGGCGGGGTCAGCGAGCGCCCGACGCTCTCTGCAGAGCCCGTTGGTTGTGCAAGCAGCTCTGCTGCGGCGGCGCCTGCCTTAATTAAGCCTCGGACAGTATTTCCATCGTAAACCGTGTTTTAAGAGGGTTTATTACCCAACTGCAAAACTGGCTGCAGGCTGAGACTCGGACAAAGAAAGCTTCAACCTGAAAGTTTTTTCTTAACCGAAAAATCACATTTATTTTTATTGTATTGTACGGCTACAAAACAATAAATTAAAAAAAAGAAAAAACCTTTCTTCATTCACGTAGCTAAGTTCTCTTCATAAAAATACAACATTTCCGGCTCATAAACAATGCAGATTTAAGCAGCCAGCCTTGACTGTGTTAGGCTGGTTTTTAACCGTGAATTGCCCATTTTACTCATGATATAGTTTGAATCGTGAAATATCTTTATTAGTATTCATGTGATGATTGGGACCTTGCGTGGTGGACAGATTTCAAAGGAGAAACCATTCTCCTTAATTCCCATCCCAGAAATGACAACAGCACAAGTCCGGATAGGCAAACGAATACGGCGGCAAGCTGCAGCGCAGTCACAAGTGATTGCCACCCATGTGCTCTCCTTTGGTTTTAGCCACAGGCACGAGTAGGAAATTGAGAATAACCTGTTTTACTGAGGCAGGTGCATTATCTATGAGCTAACAGTGCAGACCATCTGCTAAGGTCCAGACCGTCAAAAAGACCAGGTGTCTTTTTGTGGGAGACGGCTTAGTTTCTTGTAGAAGGGTCTGAACTGCCATTGAGTTTCCTTTTAGTAATTGCTTTCAACAAGGGTATCAGTAGGTTTTCTTGAGATACACAGAGTTTGCTTGGGGTTTTAGTCTCACGAAAGAAGGTTGCTCTTTTGAGTTATCTGTTGGAAAGTGGAAATTGGGAAGCATTGCTGCTGTTTGCTGTTAATGGGACAGAATTTAGCTGCTTGTTGTGGATGATATTTGAACATTGAGGAGTTGATCCAGAGCAGAGGTGTAATGCTCTGGAAAACCTGGACTACTCGAAGCGTCAGACAGCTATTGCAATCCAGATTGCATGTTTGTTCATTGCTTGGTCATGCAGTGTTTTTGCATGACCATGGTAGCATTCTTGTGGTTACGGTGGTCTCAGTTTTATTCTGCAGCATATGGTAGGGAATTTTTTACTTGATTTGATCTTTAAATCAGAGTTATAGAGTCACCTGAAATTCTCAGCCTCTTTGATGGTGCCTGGAAGAAGTAATTTTGAACCATGTATAACTAGTGTGGGAAAGTGTGAGCTCTGGGGCTCAAAAATTCAGAAAGCAACAGATAACACACTTGTTTTTCAAAGCCTGGCCCAGGAGTTTGGGATGGTCAAGTTTAGTGAAGCTGTTGCCAGCATAAAGCAACTCTCCGCAGCAAAGCCTTCAGTATCTTTCCGTCTGATCGTTCCTGCTTGGAAACGTGAGGTAATTTCTGCTGCGTTGTGTCTCAGCGGTGCTTTGTGCTGCCGTTCAGCTCTCCTGCGGCAGATGGCGGTGCTACCAGGGCTTTGCGCGCGGCTCTGCCCTGAGGCACAACCAGACGCGGACGTCCCTTCTCTGAACCCAAACGCGTGACGACTCTGGGGTTCCCATGTTCCCCTTAGCCTGTCGATCAAGCTCCAAGGGGTGAATTTGCTTCTCAACAGCAGGGAAACCATCTGCTTGTGGTACCTGGTTGCAGCAATTCGCAGCAGTCACACTGAAGTCAGTGAGAGGGTCACAACAGGTTGAGGCCAATTGCTGTTCACGAGCTCTCCTCACAGCCTGACGCTTGTTGCTGACACATTTTTCCTACCAGGTAGGCAACACGTCTTATGCGTGATTTTTTTTTTCCCTGAAATTATATTTTCTCCCCTCTTTTTCTCCACTTGTGCACAAAGTTTGTACAAAACTGAAGATTTCTCTTTAACTAGGAAAAACGTCCCTGCCAAAATGGGAAGTTTGCTTGGCTTGCCCGTTCCTTCAGAAGAATTATTCGCTGAAACCAAGCAGTTACTCTCGTTAAGTGGGAGGCTGTTTCATAGCTGTTCCTAGCACCTATTTTGTTAAATAATAATGTATTTTATTTGTATGGCCTTCCATCTAATCAGTAATTCAATACTGTGTTTCAGCTGTTAGATTGGATCCTGCTTGAACAATAAGAATCACTGGAATACAGTAGAGCACCACTCTACCAGCTCTGTGCACTTGCTACTTTTAGATACCAGATAACTTTTTATACATGGAGAAGACATGTTTTTATCTTGACTTGCATAACTCACATGGACTAATCCAGGAAGATGAGGAAGAGAGGGAATATCATCCATTTCCTCAGAGATCTTCTCTAGAAGCGTAGCTTTCAAGGCCAATGCAGCAAACTCGGCTGCAATCCTGTGGCCCCGAATATCCTTTGCTTACGAGAACATGGTTTGGGTGCTACCAGTGCATGAATCAATGAAGCCTTGGGAAGGAAGGCCCCAGTTTGAATGCCTATCCTCCCATAACTCATTTCCTTCTCAGATGAGCAGCAGGGCATAGCTAGGCAAGTAAGCCTAAAACCGTTTCAAACTTGTTGCCATTTGTGCAGTTGGAGTTTGCCTAGCTCCAATAAATTGCTTAAAGTTTCAAGCGATCAAGCAGATCATTAGATCAAATGTCTCATTCTTGCCGTGTCGCAGGTAATCACCATTCTGTATTAAGACCTGTAACCAGGACAACACCACAGCATACTTAGGTTTCACTGAAACCCTCTGGGAGAGAAATTCACTCTGACTTTGCAGAAACCATTAATTTTTCAGGAATTGTTTAGAGACTTGGAAGCATCTTACTGGTCTCTGCAGGCAGTCGCTAGAGATAACGCACTCCTGGCTCTGAGACCCATCAGCGAACAAGTTCCTGCCCATTTCATACCTGCTATATCAGTACTGTGTGATACTCTCTCTTAAGTGTTTCATCTAAGCTGTATTCTGTGTGAAGAGCTGTGGGTTGCCTCTGTGTACGTACTTTGATTAACCAAATTGGCAATCTCTCTGAAGAAAGGTGAGATCTACTCAAGAAGACCACCTATTCTGGACTCGATGTTGTCCTTAGCTCTGTCTTCTGCACGAGGCGAGCTCGACATCAGATTTTGCATCTCTGTGCTTGGGACCAATGCCAGGCCAATCTCCCTTTCTTCCCCTACCTGAGTCACATTTTCTGGTCCCGTTGGCACAATATTCCAACTCTTCCACATGTCTGTGATTTGCCCGGTGTGCCAAGATATATTAAAAATCTGCATGAAACAGGTCCCCATGGAAATTGCTTGAGACAGCTGTTATAACACTGTTGAGTGGAAACTCTCCTATATGTTGGTATTTGAGCCTCACAAATAGTGCTTCCTCAGTAATGGAGAGTAAATGAAGAGTAAATCACAATTCATGTAGTATTTTAATCAGGAGAAGAAAAATAGTTCCCTAGGTTAGTCTTGTCATTGGTTCCAGTGGAAATCATTATGGAGTTTTCTTAAATTCTGCCAGTGTTTCCTAGAGTCAGAGGATCGTCTGGTTTGGAGGAAGGAGAGTGTTTCCGTATTTGATCTATTCAGAAATATTAGGAAACTGGAAATCGGTGGTATCGGCACTTCACCACAAGTTAAGACCATCAGCAGTTGTAAACCTGAACCAGAAGGTGACAGCTCATCCGCTAACGCTCCGGTTGACGTGATAGACGTCCCCTGCAAACTCCTTAAACCTTCTTCCCGTTTGGGATCGGAGTTCAGAGGTGCCCTGAAGTTTAGGAAGCAGAGCAGTGTTTGCCAGATACGCCAGCGCTCACAGCCGCAGCAGGGTCCGGAGATGGAGATCTAGTTTTCTGCCCTTATGGGCAACCACGCATTAAACGTTGAGTCTGGAATGGCCAGCAGAACTTGTCTGAGTTATGTGAGACGTTTTAAAGGCAGAGGTTATGTTTTTTAAGCCAAATTAGTCATAGAAACAAGAGAAATTACCATCTTTGCCCCCCCTCCCCGCCCCCCCTTTTTTCTTCTTTTGTGTCCCTTGTTGCAACATCAAATATCTGTTAATTTTTTGTGTGAAAATGTCAGGAACTAAAGAGATGTCCTATTTATGCAGCTGAAGTTTAGATCTGAAGAAAGGGAGCAGCCCCTCAAATTGGCATCTGAAGCAAAGCACTGGAGAGAAGAAGGAGAAAATAAAAAAGAAATGCTTTTACCATTAACAGTATCTACCAAAACCACAGTAGCCACAGTGGAGATACCAGAATATAGCTGAGGCTTTCAGACATGAAGCATTAGCAGCTTCAAATCACAAACCACATCACTGACAATAAAGTATCCTGCGACCCCATAAATGGATCCATCCTGTCGTCTCTTCTCCATGGAGGGAGACAGGTCGCATGCTCAAGAAGTGCACGAAAAGCATCTGTTCATCTTATCTGTGCGCTTTCATTCTGACTTCAGTTCTGTATTTCCCATATTCAGGTCAAGTTTCTGCCGGTTCATCCTTCTCTCTCTCTTTGAAAATTCATTTTTCCTCAAGCTCTTTTCTTTTTCTTTACCTTGCAGGTTACTGCGTTTTCCATTTTCCTTTCCTCCTGTGCTGTTGCCTTGTGTTGCTGCTTGTCCTCCTCCCGTCCCATCTGCCTTGTGCTTCGAGTCTCGTTAGTGTTTTTACTTCCCTCCCTCCCTGGCATTTCTTTATTGATCCAGTATTGGTCCCTTCTGTCTCCTTCCCACCCCTCCATCCCTTAAGCTGCTGTCCGTGATGCTGGAGCGCATCGGAAGGGATGTTTTCTCCTCTCCGCTACCCTTTCAGTTACTGAGATACAGCCATAAGAATTCAAATGCCTAAATGTTTGGGTTGGAAAGTGTGATTTCACCCTCTTTTTGACACTCCGCTATTATGTAGCCTTATGTTAGAACAGGGGTTCTTTTTCCCACTAGGTAATACATCCTAAAATAATAAAACTGTCTCCTTGGAAAAAATTCATTTTCTTCTTGAATGGATAAACTTTATGGTTTTGTTTCCTTCTCCCCAACCCCTCAAAGTACCCATAAATCAGGCAGGTGAATTGTACATTTACTGGCTGTTCTTTAAAAATATTTTGAGTGATGAAAAGCCTGGAAATGTTTAGACATGATTAGGGAAAATGTTGATAACCAGCAAACATGCTAATTGTGCTAAGTAGTACAGGCTCTGTGTTTACACATGCCAATTTATACTGGATTATATTTATCATCTTTTTTTTCCTTTTATTTTTTGGAAGGTAAGTGAGAAGTTAGTATCTTTGCATCATGTCTGAGTGTTATTCACACTTTCTGCCTTAGCTCCTGAAACCTGTTGCATCTTTCCACCTCTTGCTTTGTGTGTGACTGCCTTGCCAAAACAAGCCCAGCTCCCTTCGTCTGTTTTAGTGGCAAATGAGCACAGCCCCCTATCATCGTTTGTTTGCCTCCAAAAACATTGCCTTGAAAGCCTCCTTGGGAGTCTAAATTACATTTAAATGTATGCAGTGTTTAAGCTCATGATGAGAAGATTTCTCCCAACAGTAGGAAATCACAGGCTTCCTCTGAATATCATTTTTTTTCCCTGCAAATATTTGTGTGTGATTTGCCATGGCGTTCCTAGCACCTTGGTAGCAGAGCATCTGTGCCAGTGCCTTTGTGGGTCCAATAAAACTCAGCATTCTTTTCCAGGAGATGTATCAGCCCCCATGTGATCCTCAGAAATAAATCCAGGTTTATGGAGCAGTAGGGACTAGTAGCTAGCAGAGCTGTTAGGTGACCTAGCTAAGGATGATCAAATGTGTATGCAACTTCAAGCCAAATTAAGAAGCTGAGGAGAAATGGCTCTGAAACGTTTAAGCTAAATTATGTGGCAAATTATAGAAATTGATGATGGTAAGTAATAGAGGAAAGAGGTAGTTTAGGATGAGTTATGAAAAAAAACTTAATGTTGAGAAGTGACTGTAGAACAGATGTCCAGAAATGCCCTATAGAAGTGTTAAGGTCATTTAATTACCCAGTTGCCATTATTTCTTAAATTATTAAAGCAGCAGACAGATCCTCCAACATTTAACTCAGTCTTTCCTGACCAGTAAAATACATATGGAAGCTACAGCTATATAACTGACTGTAGCTCTACGTCTATATTATCACAGGAGAAGAGCATAGTACCCTTCAACGTCTTGACCATGCTTCTTACCTTGATGTTTGGGAGCTGTTTGCCAAAGTAGAACAACATTAATAAAGCTTACTGTTTTGGAAAGAATTTGATCTTCAGATATGACTGATTGATTAATTCCCACAATATTAGGAAAAAGATCGCTATAATTACCTCTGTTTTAGGACCAGCATACCTGAGTATGGTGTAAAGTGAGGAAAGAAATCAGTCATGACCGTGACTAGATCTGAGTGAGAGCTGGGGCAACCTATGAAAATGTATGGTCGTTTCTCCCTGGAACTGTGGGAGAAAGCCAAATATTAAACATGAATTAAGAAATCAATGGAGAGTAGAAGAGGGAGGACATCATGATGCCACCCTTCCCAAAGAGGAAAAATGCAAATAGAGGTAGTCCTGGAAGTTGCTAACAAGTCTGGGCTGGATGGGGGAAAAAATCCCCTAAAGTTCCCTCTTAGAGGGGAATTCCTGTCTAGGATGGAACACAGTTCTTGCATCTTTCTGATGTTCACATCTCTACCATATATACTCTTCTGATATTTCCTCCTGCTAGTAAACTAAGCATGCATGCCAACTTCAAAAAGAATGAAAAATTAAGTTAGTTTTTCTTGTCTCACATGGTGATTTCCAGTGGCCAGCTAACTCCTTCCTCAGTACTTAATGCAAGAAAGTGTTTCCTCTCATGCTTATTTAAGCAGGAATATCTATGTTGTCCGTTATTGTAAAGCTGCTTTTCCATTCTGTGAGCTTGCGTTACCACTGGTTGGTGTTTCCTTGGCTTTGGCAATAGGGAAGCTCTGAGGGGGCTTCCTTAGAACTGAGATCTTGGGGACAAGCCTCCAATTGCCACTGGGGTATTGCATCGTATTCAGCGGGGAGCTACAGCCCAGAAAGCAAAATCATCAGGTGGGTCTAACTCTATTTATTTCTGTTTGTTCTGCTTGAGTCCAAGCAGAGCAGCGAGCCAGCGTCTTTCTCTGTTGCCTTGAAAAGCTGTTAATGCTATTTCAGCAACCAGTGTCATATACTTCGAGAAAGTAAATCCTACCCCTTTATTATTCAGATCAACAAGAGTGCACTAGGAGCATAAGTTATTTGCTAAATGTTTTATGATTAAAATTTTACAATGAGCTTTTATGTTGTGGCACCTAACAATGAACTGACCTTGTGTAGCACTTTGAAACTTGATGTAGGAAGAGAGGTCTTCCAGGCCCTCTGCAATGGTGTGGAAACTCAATGGAGATTAATCTGGATTAATTTGTAAATTAAATGGTTTGTTTATCTTTTTTGACTAAACTTTTCTGAATCTCTTTGCCGGGTGATAAGGTCTTAAATCCATACGTATGTTCCAAGAAAATCAGGTTTTCTCAAGGATGTCTTTAGCTTCTGATCATTTTGATATCAACCAAAACAAACCTGGCCACTTTAACCATTTCTGAGTAGTTACAAAGTGGAAATTGGAGTGCATGTATGTAATATAAGTGTAAATGATATATATTACATACATGTATCTAATTTTGTCGTTTTTTTGGTTAATGGCTTGAAACTTTTGGTAAATGCTCTCTAGCATATAACTATATCCAAAATCTCCTGGAAAACCCAGGGGATCTTGGTTCATTAGAGGAAGGAGTGAGTCTCCCGTGGTGGCCCCACAGAGGTGTTTGTCTCCTGTCCCTCCCAAGCAAATCTGGAAGAAATTCCCCATCCAAAACCCAGGCATTTGAACCATTACAAGACTATTTTCCATGTGCCCCCAAGGTGGGTGGTGATGTAAACATAAGAAGTTTGGAGTGTGAAAAATCAGTTAGTGCCTCCCCCTTTCGTTTTATTGCCTCCTCCTTTCGTTTTCCTTGTTTGTAAAGGTCATAGCCTCTTCTTCCCGGGGTGGAAGCTTAGCCAGAGGTCCACATTTTTCAAGTCAAGCTGTCATTAATTTTGAAAAAGAATTTTCTTCTATGGGGAATCAACTCTTCCCTCCTGATACCCCAAAATACAGTGGGGTTTTCATCCAAGGATGGACGAGCTGATGCGTTGTGCTTGGACATCGCCCGTGCTACAGGTTTGCGATACGGGCATACGCGCACGCGGTGCACAACCTCCTTCCGCGCCTTGCTTCCAATGGCATCTCCATGGAAAGGATTATGGGTTCCAGAAGCAGCTTCTAACGCTTCAGCTTTTTCCCTCACGGCCCAGTCCGCCTAATAATGAGCCTAAAACCTAATAAAAGCCTTTGCTCATGAGGATGCAAAAAGGGCGACTCTCATGACGACGTGCACGTTAAACCCACCCGCAAGTGAGATGCCACGGGTGGACCAAAGGCAACAGCGTCGAGCTTCTCAAGTGGGTGTAATGCAGGGTGCAGGTTAAGAATCAGCTGCTGAATGGGGAAAGGAGGAGAGCAGAAGTTTGATAAGTCTAAAAATCAAGTTCTGTATTGAAAAACAGCAAAAAATATTTAGCGCTTTGGGATTTGGGGGGAATAGTGTGATTTGAACATAATGTGTAAGTATTGTAGGGATTCATTTAAAGGGAGAGGGAACAAAGCTAATTTTGAAGTGTGCTTCTGTACCCAGTCTCCTGCAACAAAAATGCGAGTTCTGGGATCTGTTCCAGTTTGGTCCGGAGGAGCTGGGCCCTGGCCTTGGCCTTTGGAGCAGTGTCAAGGGGCAGGGAGGGATGGGCCCAGGGAGACACAGCCCTTTTGTTGCCGCTCGGCGAGTGTGAGGGGCGGCCTGGGAGCACAGAGCTTGGCGCCATTCCCACGGAGGCCTGGGATCATCTCCCGCGTCCCAGGCCGACAGACCCTCTCCTGGGCCCTCCTTTGCTGACTCCTGCCTGTCTTCTGGGAGTGCTGGTGTGGGGGATTCGGCCGTGCTAAAAATAGCGGTTTCGTTTCCCTGTTTATAGCAAAAGTTGATTCCAATGCAAGACACAGTGTTGTAGGAAATCGGTGTAATGTTTCTTATGGGAATCACTGGGGGTTTTAGTTAAACGTGTGTGGATTACTCCTCATCTTGTCAATAGGAGGTGATGGACATGTGTTCCAGCTTAGTCCAAGTCTTTAGAAACTTGATTTAAAACTCACTTGCACCTTTTTCTTTTTTCCGGCTTTTTTTTTTCCCTCCACTTAATCGTTTGGATTTCTAAGCCCGCCCGCTGCGTTTTTTTTGTGCGCCACAAACTTGAGATAAAAAAAGCTCTCTAGCGAGTTGGTCGGGGCCGCGGCGATTTGAAATAATATGAAATTGTTCTCCGGAGTCTTGACGCTGCAGGCACGCAGGAATAAGCTTTGTGCAATATTCAGAACGGGATGATCCAAATAGGAGCTGCACGTATTAGGAAAATGAAAACTATTGCAACTGCGTGGACGGTGCTCCGTGGTCATGGCGGTGCAAGTGGAGGTTTGGCTGCATTTAACCATTCTGCAGCTTTTTTTAAGAATATATATATATATATATATTTATATACAAAGTGGT
>NW_010585803.1:222643-233076 GCF_000705375.1 Tinamus guttatus | reverse complement strand
GCCGCGCCAGGGACCGGAGCGTTGCCGTCCCCGGCGGCTCCTGCCAGCCGTGCCAACAAGCCGCATCGCCGGTGCTCCTCTGAGCCGCGTGCGGCGCTGGGTGAGCGTCTCGTTAAAGTCTGTTAGCACCGTGCCCGGGCTAAAAATACCTTTGTTACCGTTTAACCGCGCGGCTTCCTTTCTGGCCTGCGGAGCGGTGCCGATCGCTTGGCTGTGTGGAAAACACCGTGTCGCCGCTGGCCTCTCCTGGCCCTGCTCCGGTTTGCTCCCAGCAAACCTGGAAAGCGAGGGGCTGCGAATAAAACCTTAAGCAAAGCAGCCTGAGGCAAGAGCAAAAGTTTTTAGGGCAGAGCATGGTTGTGGGGTTGTTGGGAGAATAGTGCATGGTCGCAGAAATGAAAATAGGAAGCGGGTGGAAGGAGCCCTATCTAAAGGCCACACCGAGTGTTAGGGGACTGCAGGGGGCCTTGTGCATGCAAAAGGTTTGTTTCCCTTCCAGCTAACCCGTTTGCTGCAAAATTTGGGGTGCCTCTCAAAAGCCTAAGGTCCCCAAGATCAGGGGACAGCTAGTCCGTGACAAAATATAACTGACTGGGTTCGCCCAGCAGATCTTTCTGACCATTCCTGCGCCGCTTCCCACCAAGCCTCCCTGAGGTAAAGGCAACATTTTCTTCGGAAATATTTTGAAGTGGAAATGAGCACTAAGACATTTCATAAGTTGCTGGAAAAACTTCAGCTGAGACGTGTGCTCGCTAAAATGCAAGCAGAGAATAGAGAGTATCTGTAGAAACACCGTTTCCCTCTTGTCATTCTTGTTGGGGGCTGGTTCATCCCTTCACAGGAATCACAGTGTCCTTGAGGATATTTTTGTTTTTACTGATTTGCCACAGCCCTGGCAGGACAGCTATGCTGAGCTGAAAGTGTTAGTTCCCTCAACTACAGGTAAGTTAGAGGTGTTTGCTTGGAATGCCCTTAAAAAGCACGAAGAACAGGTCCACGTGGATCAGGAAACCCACCAAATTGGGATGCAATGTCCTCTGTGTCACAAAACAAACCTGGACCCTCCAAAAATGGTATTTTCCCATTCATCCCTGGAAGTCTTTCAAAGCAGGATCTTCAATTGCCTACCCAGATTTGCTCACGTATCCTTATGCACATGCAAGAAGTGGATACAGGCATCCCAGCTGAGCGCTGAAATCATGCGATGACTTGATCAGGAGATAATGGCTTTTAGAAATATCGAATTAAGAATTGCTAAACTTTCCGAAACCAGAATTTCTTTAGCATATCTCACATCTTGGCATCCTTTTATTCGCTCTGACCGTGGCTGCTCCTTGTCCCCAGCAGCGTGACCTACGGCAGTACACCTGTGAACCCCCCGTGAAGTCATGAGTAACCTCTGCTTCGGTTATTAGACTGATCCGAGTGGTTGGTTTGGTTGTTACCAGCTTCTTCAGCTCAGAACTTCTTCAGCGCGACCCTTCTGCAGATAAGGGTGCCCACTGCAGTCCCCTCATGTGCTGCTCAGATGACTAAATCTCCAGGATTATACCTCGCTCTTCCTCGGCAGCGCTTGGCCATCGGAGCAGCCAGATTCATTTTGCTTCCCCGGCTTCGAAGCTGGTAGGTTGGGCTCGGTTGTGGCCTCCTGCATGGCCCCGTGCCCATGTTCCCTGCCTGCCAATGGCCGCCTTGGCTCTCCTCCTTCCTCTTGGCCCTGGTGGGATCTCTAGGTCCTCTCCTTCCCACAACACACGAGCAAAGCAGCGAGGTGACAATAAATCACTGCAACAGCAGATAAAAGGCCTTTGCTGTATTTATTGAGTGTTATAGATACGTAATCCACTCTGCTGTCAGTGTCTAGAGAAACAGCAAGTAAAGTATACACACCCCATGCTTTGATGTGATGAAATCTCCAGAGGACATTCGCATTAGTGGCGTTTTCAATGGAAAATATATATATGACTTTCATGATTTTAGGCATTGCTTTAAAATGCTATGACTGTTTGTTGTGCACTGGACAATTCCTTGATCTGTAAGGGTTTTTTTGGGTTTGTTTGTTTTTTTTTTCCCCAAAAAAACGTTATTAAAATCATCTTAACCGTTTTTGCTGGAATGGGAAAAATTAATGGCTATTTTGTGGTTTCATACACATTAAAACAACAGTCTGTTTTTCATTTAATCCAATAAAAGTATGGAAATTCAAAATGAAGACACTCTTCGTGTCCTTAGATCAACTTGTTATCCCTGCTGAAAACCTATAATGGCTGGAACAGAGGGAGAAAAAATTACTCTTAACCCGTAGCACTGTTGTTGCGTATAGTTCATGTTTTTCATTGCTAGCTTTCTAAACCTGACATCACTTTTTTGCCTGTCTTCTGAAGCCGTAAGAACTTCCTCTGGCTTGTAACTATGCAGCAGTTTAGAGTCCAGTGAACCGCCTACATTATTCTAAAAATCCAAAGTAAGGGTTAAGCAAATTGCTTTGCAAATGTACATCATCCACCTGCATTAATATGTTGTTTATTGTTGAGTTGACATTATGAAGGCACCAGAGGCACCATCCCAAGAGTGAGAGAGGGAAGAGGATTCATGGGTTTGAGGAGGTCCATCATCTTCTCATGTGTGGGGCAGAGGGAGAACAGTCAGTGTGACAGCATTGCCCTTTGAGTCCATCTCCTGGCTTGGGACAGACTCCCTTCAAGCTATGGTTCTTCTTCAGGGGTGAGCAGATTATTGTTGAGCATCCCTAATAAGCCCAACCTCTCTTGAAACTTGTGAAGATGGGTCCATAAAGTGAGGTCGAGTCTTAAGCGGGGTACTCAGGGCCCACTGGACAGCTCAGCTTTGGCAATACTTCCATCATGAAGGTTGAATCTACTAATTGCTTCAGTAGATTCAACGTCCTGGTGCCAAACCACCCCTAGGCAAGTTTATATCCACAGCTCAGGTCATCTGCAGCACATGCTGGTGCTGCAGACCAGAGGCAGAAGGCAGAACACAGTTTAGCTTCCACGGGGCCATGCAGTCCCCTAGACAGGGGCAGTTGATTTGGATCTCAAACTTATTTCGGCTGTGTAAAGACTTTCGACGCGCTGAACTTTGCCAGGGGAATTTGCTTCTCGAGATGAAAGAGGCTTTGTTGATTTGTTTTTCCCCCAAAGGGAAAGAAGTTGCCAAACTAACCTGGACAAAGAATAGTGCTTTAAGATGGGATATTGCAGCTTTATAGTCATTAGTTCATTTGTAGCACTGTTATATTCTGTAAGAGCACAGCCGGAATACATAACACACTGTGACAGTTTTCATAGCTATGAGAGAGGGACCTGGTGGCCATGGACTTTTTGAAACCCAGTATATTTTACCTGAAAGAAGTGACATCTAAGTACGTCCTGGGCAGATGGAAAGGTTGAATGCTGAGCCGTCAAGGGCACAAGATTTGCATGAGTTTGCATTTGCATTACCCCTTTGAGAGGCTATTCAATAATGAGAAAGATGAAGAATAGAAAAGGGAAAAGGAAGGAAAGAAAGATGCGGAGAAAAGGGTGAGAGGGCGTGGAGGTGTGTGGGGACAGGCGGAAAGAGGCACTGAGAAGAAAGCATGCAATCAAAACCATGGAAAAGTTCGATGAAATCGCTTCTGGCCCTTGTCTTGTTTAAATGGCTTTTTGTAGCTTGCTCCATGCCTAAAAACAAGAAGGGCTTTGCTGGGCCATCAAGTTCAGTCCTGCCCTTGCAGCCACTATATCATATGATCCCTCCCCTAAGTTGGTTGTGCTCCAGGCAGCGTGTTTTCCCAAGGTCATGCAGTACTGGTGGGGGAGAGGGAAGTGTGAGATCAGTGGGGTTTCTGGCCTCGATCCATCCCCTCTGTTGTGTGCGGGTGTTTTGCAACTGCTCCATTCCCTGCCAGTGCCCTTGTGATCCGCCAGGAGGAATTGGGACTCTGACAGTGCTACTGTCGCCATTCGGACTAGGCAGCCGGGAGCACTGCCCGAACAGGTCCTGGGTGCCGGCGCATGAACGGCCCTACTGCTAAATCCACAGCTTGGTCAGGGCACAAGCACGGGCAGGGGAACATCCCCGGATCGAGCACAGACTGGGGAACATCCCCGCAGGGCAGGACGTCCATGGTATCCTTTGCTCTAGGACACACGTATATGGGAGGTCCGTGACACATCTGATGTTCTGAGGTGAGGTGGGCACGCTCGGCACCTCAGCTAGGACGTGCTCAAGGTCAAGTGGCAAGAGGTGAGCAGCTCTTGCACCAACCTGTTTTTCTCTGGAGCATGTTGTCCATGGTCATCTTTCCACAGACAGGATGGTTCTTAGTGCAGCAGCCGTTGTAGGCAGCAGCAGGCACCCCGCAACCTCCGTGTCACACTGTTCCTGCCTCTTAATCACAGACCGGCAGCATGACAAACAGGAACCATACTTTGCTATGACTTCCTTGGAGGCATCTTGATCTCTTGAGGCAGATGCCCATGAGTAGCCTTGTGGTTAATTTATTAAGCATTGTAAATGACACCAAATAGGGACGTAGATTGTGTCCATATGGAACTGCTGCCAACTCGAACTGGTCATGGTGAGTTTGACATCCACACCTGTAGAGCAGACTTGCTCACCTGAAATGGTCAGCCGCCGCGTGGTGGGGATTGCGACTTAGACCAGTGCTTATCTCTATCAGGGTGGGCTCAGGAAGGCTCTGTCACCTGTCTGTTGTCCCCTGTGTGTCGAACTTCATGGCGCTTTGATGTTTTCGTGGTCTTACCTAGGCTCTCCTCCTTTGCACCACAAGTCCCAAAACAAGGTATCCCATCTCAGACTTGTGAAGCCTCTCTAGGATGACAGTTCTGCTGGATTAAGAGTATCTGATATTGTGTGTGGGTCAAGTTGATGGGCAGGACTGGTCACTACCATCCAGGCCAGCAAACTCGCAGCTGGGAAGTGGCCATCCTTGAGTAGAAATGTGTCCAACCCGTGGTCGCAGCGGGGCCAACATCACAGCTGCAGCAGTGTGCTCAGGGCCATGTCCAGGTGAGCCTGGGCAATCCCTGAGGATGGAGATCGGCTTCAGTGGAGCGAGACTCTTCACTGGACTGTCTCCAATGTGTCCGTATCTCCTTGTCCCAGCATGGGTTTGGTGGGCCAAATACAACCTTCCTGCATCTGCTGAGTACGCTCACGCTTGGCCCTGTGCATGGTGGGGCTGGTTTTTTATTTTGTGTTTCTCTCTTGCTGAGTACTGTGAGATGTAGATGATGATAGTGCTAATGCAGATGTAATACCTAACTCCAGGAATTGTGGGACTGATTTATTTTTATTTGCATAAAATAAAGTGGCATCAAGTGCACGGTGGGACTAAAACACTTTGCACAGGTTTTTATGAAGGTCATAATATTAAGACTAAAAAAAAAAAGTCTTACAGTAATTAGACAATAGCAGAGTTAACCAGAGAAAAAAATGGATTCAGGGTGTCTCTGAAAGTTCCTAAACTACCGTAGAACACCTACAGCTAAAGGAACTGAGCTTCACTGTAAAACTTTGGTGTGGTCTTATCATTTCTGAGAGTTTCTCAAGTTGTCCCCCTTGCTATTGCATTTTTTAAAAATCCATTAGCATAAATTCTCCTCTTTTTCTTCTTCTTGATCACAAGCCTGCTAATAGTCTGGTATTTCAGTATCGGAGTAGCAGAAGTGCCATTCCCATGGGGTCTTTTAATTGTCTCTTCTCATCCAGTTGAATTGCAAGACAAAAAAAAATGGAAGGACTTATATGAGTATCTTCCCCAGAGATTCGAACTTCCTGTATCCATTCATTTGATATGTTAAAAGTCATTTGTTTCTTCAGCAGGGCATAAAATCATTTACCCTGTATGCTAGAGGCAAACCCCAACTTCTTAATTCCCCAAGAAAATATTTGCCCGCCGAGCACAGTATGGAAAAGACTTTGAGAAAGAGTCGCTGTCTTGGAAGTTTTGAATCCCTTGCAGCTAGCAGAGCCTTGATGAGGGGGGAGCGTGTTGGAAGGACGTACTTTTCATAAAGCTACCGTAACACTTGGTTAAGAAATGTCTCAGGAAAAAAAAAAAAAAACAGGAAAGCACTAGGCTTATTATTAAAATCTGAAAATTTTCAGGTCATTTTCAGGAAAGGTTAGTCAGCTTAACCGCAGGACGCACACGTTTTATATTCGGTGAGAAAAAGCATTGTCTGATTTCTCTTTTTATTTTTTTTTCCCCTCCCCAGTAATTAATGAAAGGCAAAAGCAGCAGCTGGAAGCCGTGCGCTATTCCTCCCGCTACGCTCTGGGGCTTTTCTACGAAGCCGGTACCCGGATTGCTGTGCCCTGGTGCGCGCGGTACATCGCCGATAATCCCTGCGTCCGCTTCATCTCCATCGATAACAAGAAGCGCAATGTAGGTCAGTGCACCCATTATTTCCCTTAAACACAGCGACAATGGAGGGTGTAGATCATGAAAAATGCTGTTTAATTGAGTGTTGCTATTCTGAACAGAGCAAGTATTTAACTCCAAGCCACAGCGGATAGCATTTAATGTCACATTTGGCTTGTAATAAAATACACAATGAAAGCGGGAAGGTCCTCAGAAAATCACCACCCAGCACATGGTTTACGTTACTGCATTTATGAAACCAGTGTCGGGGGATTTGAAACATCAAAATGTTGCTATTCTGAGAAAGAGCCTGAGTTCCTTTGTTTAAACTTTAATTCATACACATGCCAATTCATCTCCCGTCATCCATTATTTTACAACTCCCGTTCTTTCCGTTAAGTATGCTTGGAAATAGTAATGAGTTATATAACTGAGACTCTTCATTCTCATTCTGAGTTAGCTCGTGTGCTTTTAAAATCATGGAAAATCCTTGAAATGGCTGCACGTAGTACGGCTGCTTTGCAAAGTTTGGAGAGCATCCCGTAAGGCAGACGCTTCTCATCTCTTTCTGGACGATGGCAGTAAAACAAATGTATGTTTTGTTTATTAAATGCATTGCATATGCCAGGAGGTCTGGGAAGTATGTTGGTGTAGAATGTCTCAAGGATAACCACTAGGACTTCGGTTTAATCGATTCGGTTAGACTAAAAATGCTTCCTAATTCTATTACTAGCATTGCAATCATGACCTTGTTAACCACATCTGTGGAGGGGGGTAATAACCTACTCACCTTTGTGGCAACCTAAGAAGCACAGTGACTCACTGCTGCTGCATAAGGAAGTATTTTCATAATTGGACACTGCCTCTTACAAGAGATAGCTGTTATGTATTACCAAATTCACTTTGCTGAAGCATGTTCAGATGTTTAGGATACTTCTATTTCTAATCTCCCTTGTTCTGCCAGGATTGATTGTTTCCTGTTGGTTGTTAATAAAAGCAAGTTATGCCAGTACCTGTTGGGCAATGCATTCCAAACTGTGTCCATCACCCTTAACATCTAAACACCATGATCGTGCTAGAAAACACCCATAAGGTTGGATATGCCTTTCTTCTGTTACACCATAAACATGAAATTTAATGTTATAAGCGATTGTGGAGGAGCATCAAGGAATCACAGCAGTGCTCGTGGATGGGACCTCTGGAGGTGCCGTCTCCGACTCCCACTCACAGCAGGACTGGTGCTAAGTCAAGGCCACTGTTGCTTGTCTGGCTCAACTTTTAAGGAAACTAGGATGCAAGTGACATACCTCTCTGGGGACTTATCCCAAGGCTCAGCCCTGTCCAGTTGAAGAAGTGTTTCCTCATCTCCAGTTTGGACTTACCAAGGTATGGCTTGTGGACATTGTTTTTTTTTATGTTGTTTGACTCTGCTGCTTAGAATCACAAAATAATTTAGTTTGGAAGGGACCACTGGTGATCTGATCCAAACCTCCCAGGCAAGGTAGGGATAAATGTAAAGTTAGATCCAGCTATGAAACTCAATCACATTGCTTAGGGTCCTATGCTGTCCTTGTTTGAATAGCTCCAAAAATTGAGATTCCACCACCTCTCCGCGTGCCCTTTTCCAGTGTTTCACCGCCTTCATGGGAAAAAAATGTTCATAACACTTAATCAAAATTTCCCTTGTTTTGTCTCTGTCTTTACCCCTCATCTGTCCTTTGTATACATCCAAGAAAGTATGACCCCATCATTTCTGTAACCCTTTTGACAATGGAAGATGCAATTGGATCTCCATTCACTTTCTTTTCTCCCAACTGAACATTCCCAGCTCCTGTAGCTTCTCCCCATGCTCCTTCTCCCATCATCTCAGTCTTGATGGCTCCAGTCTGAACACAGTCCCCAGCTGTGGTCTCACAGATACTGAGCAGGGAGTATGCAGAGGCTGTCACTTCCCTTGGCATGCCGGTGAAGCCGGTGCCACCCAGTATGCAGTCAGTTTGCATCACTGTTGCAAGGGCACACTGATGATTTATAGTCCACTTGTCACCCGCTGCGACCTCCAGGCCCTTGTCTGCAGAGCTGCTTGCCGTCCTGTTGAGCTGTGTGAGCCTGCACAGGTCAGGTGTAGGTTGTTGACCTCTGCCTACACTTTTACATGGGGCTGTTCCTTCTCAGGTGCGCGACTTTACATTTTCCTTCGTTGAACTTCACAGCGATTGTCTCCGCTTTAGATGTCTCCAGTATAGACCTCTCCATCTGAGTTCAACCCACAAGGCACCTTCTACAACCCGGAGGGAGAACCCAGCACTTCCTGACATGATTCATCTAATACTCCACCTGGAAGTACCCATTTCTCTCCATTCAGCGAACCCAGGTGGATTGCTGGGAGGTGGGCCTCTGTGTTTACTCCCATAGGCCATGGCTTGCTTTGGTGATGACACTGTGTCTCCGTCAGGGAACAACAGCACAGCTGACATCAGCTCTTCCACGTATGCCTGTCTTTGCAGCAAAGCCACCTGGGCATCAGTAGTTCTTAAAGTACCTCCAGAAAAGCTGTCAAGATGAATAAACTCTCCACAGTTAAAGCCCAATTTTGTCATTTGTGCTAAGAATTTAGCTTGTCAGGACGAAACAAGAGAAGGCAAAAGAAAAGAATGGCTGGGCAGACCAAAACCAAGATGTATCTATCCTGATATGCCTTCTTCAACAGAGGTCTATGGTGGCTATGTTAAAAAAAAAAAAAAAAAAAAAAAGGGTGTAAGGACACCCAAATACAGAGTGATTTTTTCCTCCGGCATCGTTTCCCTGGTACTGACAAGGTGCAGCTGGAGATTTTCCTGAATCTAGGATGATCTCACCATCATTAGGTTTAATAGTACCAGATGATTAATAGCCTACTGGTGTTGCCTATCACAGCCACCTGGTATCTAGCTTGCAGAACCAGAGGACTCAGTCCAGGGGTGAAACTCACCCATCTTCTCCTTACTTGACTGCTTGTATGGCTTCCAAGCTGCAGCACTGAGAGCAGTGAGTGTGACTGGCCCATCAGGGGGAACAGGGAGGTTGGTCATGGTGCGTGATCGGCACTGACACCCAAGAATGTCCTGTTATACCTCCCTCTTACGGGAAATGAGTATCTCCAGCCAGGTGCTTCAGAAGATAGATTTCCATTTGGTTTTTCAATCACTTTCCCGGAAATTGTGTGCTGAAATCCAAGCTGCAATATAACAAAAGAATCATTGTATTTTTTAATATTTTTTCTTCTTAATTTTGAATTCTGGATAGACCCTATGTTGTCAAATAGCTAAATACAGTGTCTTTGTTGTCTCCAAAATCAATTTAGCCAAATGCAAAGCGTATTGTGCTGGGACATACCTAGAGATGATCAAAACATCGATGCTGACATATCTTTCTTATTTAAATTTCCCTTCTATCATGGGAATGATCTCTTTATGTGAGTGACTTTTTTTTTCCAAGAAGAGCACATTGCATACCTTTGGAAGGTCGGATCAGGCTGGGAGCCATCCAGCTAATATGATTCATCTCACCTAAGTCCCCTTCACGAAATGCAAGCGATCAGGCAGCCGTCTGACGGTGCTGTCTTACCTGGGGAACTTGCACTTTGCAGCTTTGAACTTTGCTCGGGACAAAGCAGTGCTGGAATGAACAGACACTGGACTTACTGTGAGATTTGCTCACGTTCAGACTACCGTGGCCAAAACGCTTTGTTATCAAGTTCCTTTACATTTGTCTTAGCACGTATAAAACTGCTTTGCATTTTTCTTTTCTCTCCGCATGCTTCTTACTGACCTCCAGAACATTGCAATGAGGAACACGGCACCCCAGTGTTCTTAATGAACCGTCTGTTGTCTTGGGGTTGCTGATCCTGAAGACCACGATCCATTCGCTTGCATCAGTATCCTGTTTTTCCATTCTTCACTGATCTTGATTCATCTGAGGAAGATGATGGTGGCAGTGAAAATATAAGTGTACAGAAAGAGGCAGCAGGAAAGCCCAGACCAAGATTTATGCTGAGCAT
>NW_010585803.1:205898-222594 GCF_000705375.1 Tinamus guttatus | reverse complement strand
AGGAATGCCTTATGTTGATTCTCATTAGTTTTAGGGGACTCAAGACACTAAGCAAAGGGGGCAGAACAGTCTCATGACATTTATAATGTAATGTTTGTTCTTAAATAAGTCAGAACCTCTGCGTTTAACATAACCCTCGTCAACATGTCCTCTGGACATATCTAACGGAGAGCAAGCCTTGTGACCAAGCCACCTTCCTGGCTCATAATATGAGACATGACTTCATCCACAGAGATAAACACGCTTTGAATAACTTGAATCTGGGTTTCTGCTATGAGGTTTTGCATAGGTAGCCATGGGCGCTTTTCTGAGCTTGGGTTCTGTTAACGCTGCTGGAGGAGGATAGTCTCCTGCCATGGAAGAGCCCTCGCTGTAGTGGGCAGGAGGTGGCGAGCCTGCTTGATGCAAGGCTGAGTCTGTCCAGGAAGGGATGGGGCACTGGCACTTGGAAAATCCTTTCTCATGCGTTCCCTGGCAGGACTTCTGGGCAGCCCAGAATGCATCGGATGGGTTTGGCGGGGCAGGTCTGCGTGTCAGGAATTGCTGCACTTTTGAATGCTGGCTTCATCATGACACAGACCAGCTCCTTAGTGATGACTCTGGGTCACTTCTTCCCCATTTATGCAGAATAAAAGAGCTGTTTCTCTGGTACTGCCATTACCAAGGTAATCTGGAGCATGATAAGCTCTTAGCAGGTCTCAGAGAAGCCAGGTTTTTTCCATGAGCTGAGGATCTCAACTGCTGTTTGTAAAACCGGCCGCCATCCACAGAGGTAATGCACTTGAACGTTATGTAACGGAAGAACCTACAAGAAGTGTACGTTGAATTCCCTGTGTGGTGTGTATGAATATTAAATACTTGTGCGATTGGCTGCCTTAAACACTCCATCAATATTTATAACTGGTTGGGGGGACAGTGGGAATTCTTCAGCATAAATTATTCCAAGCCTCATTCCTGTAATACCGCAGTCTTTGCATCCCTGTGCATCCTGGAGAACTGAAGGTAGATGACACACAAAAAAAAAGGATTCAGTTGCCTTCGCTTGTTTAAGCATTGTGAGGTTATAAAATTTAAAAGGAAGACTCATTTTAGAGGATTTCAGAGTCACTGTAATTCCTAAGTATGACAATTCATTTATCTTCTCAGTATCAAGATAGGGATTTTTAGGGAGATGTAAGAGTTAGTTATTTACGTTTTCATCTTATTATAGGGCCTATTTCTTCATAGTCTCTCATCTACCCTGCTTTCTTTTCAGGAAGCTATTCAGGAATCATCTGTAAGGCTAAAGAAATACTCAGTTGCTCTATAGAAAAGATTTAGCATCATTCTTTACACGGACTCTTCCAAACAGAAACTGATAAATTACAGCACTTTTCCGGGGAGACCCAAGAAATCTCTTATTCCTAAGAGACCTTAGAAACTAGGAGAACTTTTAAGGCTAACTTGGGAAGCCCTCTAATCCTTTTGCAAAACAGCACTGTGACATTTTGAAGGCAGATCTCCACCTCTCTCTTTCATCTTTCCAGGCATAAGGAAGGCACTGTTCTTTTTTTTTTTTTTAATTTTAGATATAGTTTTATTAAGTCTGTACATTGACTTCTTTTCCAGCAGGGAGAATCAGTCTGCTGATCCCTTCCAAGGAGCAAGGATATACCATGCCTGGTAGTGTCCAGCTCCTCTGCTGCTCTCCAAATCAACCCAAAAGCATTTCAGTGCTCTTTCTTTACAGTCTAGCTTTTATGGTTTATTTGGCATGGCAGTGATAAAGTCCTTTCCCTTCCTCTTGTATTATCCAGAATCAAAATGGATTTTGGATAACAAAACACATTTCCCCCCAGTGGGAGTTAAAAATCATTAAGATCAGAAAGCAACCAAACCTTGTTGTTTTACTAGTGCCTGTCCTGGCTCCAGGTTTTGCATCGTTGGGCAGAAAAAGATTTGACACGATTCCTCTCTGACGGAAGAGAACGTTCTTATGGAACGTTATGGAACGTTCTTATGCATCTATCCCATCTATGTACAGATCTCATCTGTGGACTGCTTTGTAATTCGAGGTTTGTAGATCCCGTAGGAAGGAGAAATAAGTTATTCATGCCAACACTGGAGGAGTTCCCAGCCATTCGGCTGGACACAGAAATGGTAGGAATATGATCTACATTTGACATTGACCCTGCTTGGAGCAGAAGGTTGGACCCGAGGCCTTCTCAGGACCCTCCCTATCTAAATCCATTGATTCTGAGGCAGACAATGTTCTGGTGGTTATTTACTGAACATACTAATAAATTAACTGCAAAGTGGGTCCAACCAAGCCTCTGTGGCAGCAACAGGCGTTTTCTTAAGCTTTGTCCATGTTCACTGTTCACAATGTTTTAAGGTCAACTCAGCTGAACCAGCGTAACTTTTCAGTCCTCTTTGCTTTTATGTGGAAGTACCTCCTGAGTGTTCAGGCTGAGCTGCGGGTCTCGGTGACTTATTTTTGTGCCTTTATCAGGGTAGATCTTGTTCTCCTGCGAGGCAGCGGGGAGCGCAGGCTTTGCAGGGCCCGTAGGCCGCAGGGCACAGCCGGGAGACGGGGGATATGGCACATGCTCCCTCCCGCCTCTCCGCAAATGTGCCTCGGTCCTAAACCAGCACAACCACTTCTAAGCACGAGGCTGACGGGGCCTCCCTGAATGCTCCATCCCTGGCGCCTCTGTGGATACTGAGAGCAATTATGTCAGTTGTGGTGTAGGGCTTTTCGGTTCAAAGCCTTTTAGCTTAGGAACTGCACGATGCACTCCCAAATGGCCTTCCAGCATGATTTTTCTCTCCAAAAATATTATTGTTTGGAAAAATCCAAATTAACTGGATTTCTGCTTTCTGAAGATGCCGGGGGAAGTTACAGATTCTCCCCTTCTTTGCCAAGACTCTGCTGCTGGCATCCATGGCAGTGCAGAAGGGCTAAAAGGCTTCTGCTCATGTTACCTCCTGCCATTAAAATAGCCACAGGAGCACTGCGATCCACCCCCTTCCTGAAGCCTTGAAACCTGCATTACCCACCAATTCCTTCCCTTCTACATTTTTTACTCATCCGCTATATTCATAGAACACAGTAGATGCAGATACCAACCATTTGCCAAATGAACCCTACGACTTGTAGGCTCTGGTGTCATTCTTTCTGTTAAAGAAACATTCATTTTCAGACCCCTGAGGAGCCTGGAGTTCATGGCTAGTTGCCTGCTTCAATCTGTAAAATCTCTTCTTTTGAATGTAGGGATGCTGTACCCTTAGTTTGGCATAGAGCTACCAGAAAGAAGTAGCTTTTGCAATTCTGCAAGGCAGAAAATATTTGCGGGTGGGTAATCCACTGTTGGATTTCTCTGGGAATTTCTGTAGTTTGGTTTTCTTGTGGTGTTTATGCTATTTTTTTTTCCCAGAAACATTCTGATCTCCCTGTCCCCTTCCTTCCCTGAGACTGATGGTAAGGAGGACATGGCCACTGCAGGAACCGACTTTACATCCTCAGCATCATATGGGAGTCTCCAAGCGCAGAGCAATGTCTCTGTGGCACCACAGTCGGCACCGCAGGCAGTTCATATTGTCACCATTCTGCAGAATACAGTACCTGGAGACATAATCCTTTTTATACCTTTGCAATAGTGACAGCTAACCTTCTAGCATGAGCAGCTTTGCTGAGGAACTTCAGCCACCATACCGTGTTGTTCCATCTCTGAGATTATTCTGCACTAAATATGTTACTCCGATACAGGAGGGACCTCTCTAGCTCCAGATGTTCTTGAGCTACAAACCACTGGTTTACTAGGCTGTGCGGGTGATACTGGACTTTCATCCTCCTGCTGTGCTCATCTCTGAAACATCTTTTGTTAGCCCCATCCCTTTTCTAGAAGATAATGCTCCTAGCAGGGTTGGTTCTGAATAGATGCTCTCTGCCAGCAGTCTTTCCTTCTTTTTCTCTACGTATCCTGAGTGATTTCTCCAGCTGTGGATGAATGATGACTGTGAAGACAGCCTTTAAATGTTAAGAGGCTAAGGGCCTTCCTTTTCTGCTGGAGTGTCCCTCACCACTATGGGCCCAGGGACGCACCTTAAGGCTGGTTTCCTTATGTCTGACGGGGATTTATTTTGTTGTAGCTGTGCTCATGGACTCTGTTGTTTCTTCTCTGCACTTCCAAGAACCATCTGGGTCCGTGTTCTCCATATCCCAGATGTTAAGTTAAATCCTCACTCTTCAATTCCCAATTCTTCAATTACTTTTTTTTTAATCTCCTTTCTTTTCAATTTCTTCCTTTTCCTTTTTTATGGATGCGGTTTCAGTCTTGCTCAGAGGGACACACGGTGCTAATCCGAGGGACAGTGCAGCAGCTGGACTTTGGTCACAAGTGCCTTAGGGTTTCCCAGGAGGTCTTTGCAGACAAGACTTGTCTGGAGGGCACTGGTACGACTTCATATTTTGACCGTGTGAGCCAAAATCTGGGAATCGTTCGTCTTCTCCGCTGCTCTCCTCATACCTGCAAGCTGCTCAGAGACACTCCAGGTTGATGCCAGGGGTAGCCAAGCCTTGGTGGGGCCGAGACATTCCAAGAAGGGTGGTCTTGTTAAATCTGGGTCCCACACCAGGCCCTGGTACTGCCTTTCTGTCCATTACTACCCACCAGCAGCTCCAGAATTTGCAGGCTCTGTGCAGCCCCTGCTGCCACTGCTGCTCAGCACCCTCCAACATTACTGCTGGAGATAGGACATTGTCCCAGGTGAGGTAATATGCTAAAGATTCCTTTTCTGTTTACATGGAAGTAAAATTAAACTCTAACAGAATGCATTTATCCTCTCTTTCTTGCCTTTTCATCCGCTATTTGCCTGTGCCAGTCTTGTGCAACACAGTAAAGCAAAAGAGATCAATACCCAAGCATAGAAAACTGACACTAAAGCAAAAGAAACTGATAGGTTTTTTTTACTCTCCTTTTCAGTTTTTTACATTTTTTCTTCTCATCTTCCATAATCTTTAGGGAGCTGGAGAACACCATACAGCCCCGTGAGCTATTGGGTCCCGCGCTCCCCTTCCTGCCTCGACAGAACCATTGCAAAACTCCGCGTTGCTCCCAGCCTTCGTTAGCAGGGGCAGCCTGGAGCGGCTGAGGGGTAGGCACACATTCCTTTCAGCTGACTTGGCTCCTGCCGTGGCACGGCAGGCGCTGGAAGCAGGAAAGACAGCCCGGCACCAGCTCGCTGCTCCCGGGATCCTGCAGCAACTGCGGTGCGAAGCGGCCACCCGCTCCTCAAACAGGGAGAAGCCGCGGCCAACTCCGCGGCCTCCTTGTAGCTCTGATCCACCCGGCATCCCGCGCCCTCCACAACATCCCCGAGCGGATTAATGTGCCGTGCAGCTGGGATGAGAGCGGGAGACAGGAGCTGGGAGCAGGCGAAAGCTTTTCTGGTTGCTTGTGTTCACCCTCGGATCGTCACCGCTCCGATTGCAGAGAGTTGCCTGGCCTGCTGTGTTGCTCGTGCTCTTTTGTCATCTGTTAGCATGGCCCTAGACTGCTCGGATCTTGCCACGAAGAAAATCTCCTGAGAAACCCTGCCAGTAGCCCTTTTTTTTTTCCCATTTCAGGCTGCTGTTGCAGCTTGATTTGGCAAGAAAAAAGCCAGTTTTGCTCCTCTGACAACAGACTGGTCATTCATACCCATTGCAAGAGTTGTAAGGTATCAAGGCTGAGATTTCCCCCTTTACTTTCAGGGAAATATCTATTTTAAACTCTTCTGTAAGCCAGTGTTTTTGCAGAAGAAAGAAAGAGGGCTCGAGGCTAAACTTGATCCTTGCAGTCTGCATATTTCAATACTGGAAGGCTGTGACTCAGTGGCCTCTGGAAGCTCTCCAAGCTATGAGTAGTTTGAAGGGGGAATTAAAAACTCAACGAGCTGCCTGTTTTCCTGAAACTTGTTTTGTACACGCCATGGAAGAGATGAGAGGTTTGAAAGGAGCAGGTCTTGTCCAAGAATCATTGGCTATAACAAGTCACAGCAAGCCATGAATATTTATTTTACTAAAACACTTAGACATCTTTTAAGGAGCCTTTTGACCAATTATATGCGCAAGAATTTGCCAAAATGCCATGTACACTCATGGCCGCTGAGGCTTCCCCACTCAGGCTTCTATCCATGACATTCTCTGTGTAGAGAAGTCAGACTTGGAATATCGTTTCCCGCCCCCCCCCAAAAAAAAGAACAGGGGACTCAATAGTATTCCCAGTGTTTCCAGCATTGAAAAGAGCTATGTCAAGCATATGAAATCAGTCTTGGGGTTGGCTGAGAGGGGTCTCCCCATGGTGAGTCTAACCATGACTGCTTGAGACCCAGAACTGAGCCAAGGTCTCCTGTTCATCAGAGTGTAGGGAAGAAGGTGCCTCCTTTCGCCATGTCCCTGCTTCTAGACAAGGCTGATCTTTGCTCCCATCCCAAATCCGTGTCAAGTGGACATCCCTGTCCATCCCTCGTGGTGGAGGCTTACTTTCAGTTTCCATTGTACCTCACTAGTTCATTCTGGAGTGATCAGGACAGAAGACTTACCAGAGAAAGAGATTCTGGTTGCCTTTCAGAGCCCTGGAATTCATCTTCTCGAAGGAGTTGTCCAGCTGGAGGAGCCCTATACTTCACCAATGCAACAGAAGGAAAGATTTCTATCCAGTTTGTTACATAAATTCCAGAACTGGTCAGAAAAGGTTCAGCTAGTTCTTTCTTTATGGATTTGTTTTGGTCAGAAAATGTTCATTTGTTGGAACTAAAATAATTTTCTAGGAATGTGCTAGTTGAAACAACGTTTTTGTCAGAAAAGGTCTTCCAGTTCCAAAGGAGGAAATTTCTAGTTAATGGAACAAGAGGGAATCACTTAATTTAACTACTAGTTTGGTGAGTTCAGGCACTCAGCTGAAAAGCAGCAGAACCCAGGTCATGCCCTTGTTCCAGCAAATGCCTTCTGTCCATTCAAAGTTGAACAGTCCCAAGGGAAAAGACCCACACAAAGATGTGCTGGATCCTCATAGCGGCTTGGGACCGGAAACTCAGTGAACCCGAAAATCACATATTTTAGGCACATTTCGTGAACGTTTCTTGTTGGCCGTCCTGTCCTCATGCACTCATGTTATTTTATTATATTGCTGGCAAGATTTTAAGACTCTACAGAACAGAACGAGGCAATTGCAGAACAACTAAGGCTGGAGGTACTGGAGGCACCCTGGTCCGAGCCCAGCTCCAGCAGGGCCAACGTTGCAGCTACAGCGGGTTGCTCCGGTCGGAGTCCCTGCAAGTCTGGGCAATGCCCAAGGATGGAGAACCCTCTTTGCTCAGGGGCCTGCCCCGGGGATGCCCTGGGGAAGGGATTTTGTGCATTGCATCTTGTGCCCATTGCCTCCTGCTCTTCTCTCAGAGTCTGACTCCATCTAGGCAGGTTTTTAAGATGTCCAAGAGTTTCTCGGGCTGTAGAAAGCCACGCTGCAGGGCAAGAAGAAGTTCTGAATTACCAAGCTAACCTGCCTTTGCTTCTGCTTCCCAGTAGCCCTTCATACAAGGTGAAGTATTGGTTTCATATCTAGCATTTCAAGTATGTAAATGCTGTTGGATGGCAAATATATGACCAATCAAAATTACAGAGCGAGCACATGATTTTCACGGTACCTTTTTTTTTTTTTTTTGTCCCTTACTGCAGTGATAATTTTTGTCTTGTGGTCGCTTCACGTTCAGGCCTTCCATATGTCTGTGCTGCAGAAGTTGTTGGGTTAAGGGTGCTGGAGATAATATGACAACTCAGTATTTCATTTGTCCATGAAAGAATGCTTCCTTCACGCCCCTCAGGCTACAAGGCTCTAGGATGAATGTGTCTGGGAAACTATTTGTGAGACCTTGTTGGGTGGCAGAAGCGCTCCCTGCTTCCCGCTGGGCACTGACACACATGAAGCTCTTTGCACCCCGTGCAAATCATCTCGAGCTCCAGGCGCTAACGGGTCCCGCAGCACCGCTCCTTTGTGCAGCTGGCCACAAGCTTGGTCCCTTCCTCCTGGTTCCTGGTGAGCTTTCAGCATCCCTGTCCTCACGAGCAGGCTCCCCACTCCCGTGACCCGCTGCAGACCTGGCGGAGCAAGGGCAGAAGGAAGAGCTGGAGCTGGAGGAGAGCAGAGCGTAAGGAGGGGGCGCAGTACGGAAGCACGAGTGGGTGTGTTGGAGGAAAGCGAAAGAGGTGGGGAGGAAATCCCAGCTGGAAGCCTTGCCACACGTCTTCTTCACGCACGTATAAATTGTGCGCTCATACAGGCACTTAAGCAAATCTGCTGCAATGCCCGAGCTCCCATTTGGCGTTCGCAGACAGGTTCGGAAGGCCTTCAGATGTCCATGACAGCAACAGGAGCTCCTAGCCCTTCACGATCGATTCCCGCAAGCAGCAGGGATTTGCTGTTCCCAGTGGTAACAAGCCTCCCGAATGCATCCCTAGCCTTCGGAGAGCCTCTCCTCCTCAAGCACCATGCACGCAAGATCTTGTGGTTTGGCAATGGTGTCTGTGCCTCTCTGACTTGCCCGTGATTGCAGGGGCACTAATTATTTTTATATGTAGACCTGGCTGGAAAATAATAAAAAAATCCTTACAACACAGTTTTCTTTGTTTCTGTTGTTCTGTTTTGCCAGTTTGCCAAAATTCCAGTGTTGTGTTGGGTTTTCTGGGGTTAGCTCTTCTGAACCCAGGCCTGCCCTCCTTCCTGTAGAGACTGTGCAAATATCTGAAAGAGGGGAAAAGGGGGAAATTCCCAACTCAGAACAACAGCTGAGTAAGAAATAACAAAATCCACCCCTGATGATAAACTACAGAATGGTTTTTCTTCCTCGATTCTTCCCAGCATTGTGTGTGAGCAGATCCCTTTCGTAGCTATAACTTGCCACATATCCCAGTCATTGCCATCCTGAGGACTTGCAGTCATACTCTTTGTCTTTGCATCTGTCTGTGCTCCTGTCCCTCCTCTTCTTCATTGCCACCCTGCTGCCTTTTAAACCTTATTGCTGATTTTGGCCCCGTTGGAGAAAGGAAGATCTTCCAACAACATCTTCCAGTGAGATGTGCTTGCTCCTAATTTTGTGGAATCTGTGTCTGACAGGAAGACTGTAGGATGGACCCGACAGGCATGGGCTCCCTATGGCCTGCTGGCTAGTTTGCACATACAGGTAGTCCAGCAGTATACTCACATCTGTACTACTTTTGCCAGCTGCTTGTTATAGGCTATCAGAGGGCCTTGAAGGCTCAGTAGGAGATATATGTGGATCTAGGGTTCTTGTATTAGGAAATCCATCACAAATGATGTAAAAAGCCTGGATTTCTTCACTGGACTTCTCTTAAGCAGTTTGTATCCATTGAATCATAGAATCATTATGGTTGGAAAAGACCTTCAAGAGTCCAACCGTAAACCCAGCACCACCATGCCTAAGTGTTGTTATTCTTCATGTTGTTTCCAGCTGGAAGAGCAAGGGTGGTGCTGCAGATACTTACACTTTTCTTCTTATTGATTCGCAGGCTAAGTGTCAGCATCAAAGGAAGGCAAATGTTAATGAGTGATCCTTCAAAGGCATTTCTCTTCTTGCTTTCAGAGACTCCTGAAGTTGGACCATCCATCATTGTTCACACCACTGTGACATTTGGGCATGATCATCTGGACTCGGATCCCGCAGAGGTGCAGCAGTTAATTCTCAGTCACCTGGAGAGCCTTGTGCCATCTCTGCCTGAAGCAGCCAGTGTCAAATGTCAGAAATGGAGATATTCCCAGGTAATCCAGGATGGGATCGGTCAGCTGAGAGACACTGCCTGGATAACACTATGGTGTATGGACACCCAAATATGTAGGATGTCTCACAAGAAACAGGCCCTCATACAGCCCAGTGGTCTTTATCCTCAGAGAAATAGAAGAAAAGGGGGAGTTATTCAATATCTATGATACATTCACCCATATAACCATGAGCAACATCCAAAACCAGCCAACTACAGCAAGGTCATTTCTTGTAATCTTCGTAGATGGAGGACCTGGCTCAGCGGTAAGTTATGCAGTGCCCCTTATAAGTAGGAACAGCAGCAGCATACAGGAAGGAAGGAAATCCCATGTTCTTCAGTGGGATTTTTGTTGGTATTTAAAAATATGACTCAATGTGTCTCTTCTGCATCCGAAAGTATGCGATATTATTAGCAAAATTCCCACCCTACCACAGAGTAGCAGAGTGCTTGTGTTCAGACAGACCAATTGTTGTTATTTGATTTCGCCAAGTTCAATTTAACAGTATGTTACGTGAAAAATATTTTAAAGTAAACTACCTAAGGTTAATAATAGCAAAATGTGTATATTTTACTGAGTTTTCTTAAAAATCCGAGGAAATTATTGGCAATTTCCTAAAGTACTGGAGTATAGCTACATGTTTACCCAAAGCCTCTTAAGCTGAATTACATTGGTGAAATTGAATGTGGAAGCTGATGCAAAATATTTACTTAAAGCAGTCCCCTTTAAATTTTTTTCCTTTTATGAAGTCTGGAAAAGTTATTGTAGGTGGCTGCTTGTAAAGTTTACTCATACCCATTGATCTGCATCCAATTTAAGAACTGGGTCTTGCTAGCACAATGTTTATTTTACCATGAATTAGATACTGATAGCTTGCAAATCACTTCTCAATGCATAATAGTTGTAATTGGTTGTCGTATAAAAATAATCTCGACATGTTTTAAGTGCCTCGAAAATGAAAATGATGGGGTGTTTTATATATTCCTCTCTTTCAGTTTGGTGGTTCTTTTTGTTGGTAACGATATCCCCTGGTAGAACAGTCACTGTTAATTCTTCCTTTTCTTATACCAACTTCTTTTCTGCCTTGTGTATCGCCTTTCTACTTCAAACTGCGAGTGAGCACGAGAGGTGCAGGTGGCCTGGAGCCTAAGAATTTGATCCATCCGTGGGCAGACACTGAGTTAACCAGCTCCCAAAACAGTGAGGAATATTTTTTAACCAAATTAATGCACCCTGGGTGCTGCTGCTACCGCAGAGCTCTGACATAAAAGCTGGCTACTTTGTTCACTGCTGCTAGCAATAATATGCCCTTTCCTTGCACTATGCATAGTTTCAGCATCGTGATAAAAGTGACATATAAGCACATCCTTTTCTGATTTATTTCACCGGGAAAACATGGATAAGGAAAAGACAAGGAAGTTAATTTTTTACTATCGAATAAAAAACATCTCGTTTGCAGTCTACCAAACAGTTACAGTTTTGGAATCCTAGCAAAATCAGTTTCTCTTGAGGGCCAGGTGAGATTTATTGTAGTTACACCTATCGATATGTCTTTTAAAGGCAGTTGGAACAGTGACTATAGGAATGAACTTAATTTTCCATAATTGTTTCACATTTTTAATCTCTCTAAATCATTCGGGATATGTCCTATTTCCCCTACTGAAAAAAAATACATTCATGCGTAATACTCCTAAATGATGCTGTTATTTTCCCTAACACCAAAGCACCGTGCAATTTGCACCTCTTCCCTCTTCCCTGTCCTGTCGCTCTTCCCTGCGTTGCTGCTGCTAAATAAAATAACTGATTTCAGCAGCTGCTTGTGCTTTATGGCATTGTCAGAGGAAGAATTATCACCAGTCTTTAACTCAGCGATGAGTGTGGCTAAGTTTTAGGTTGCAGGGGAATTGGTGTAGGTCAGATCAGTGATCCCAATAAGGAGATTTCTTTGGCCAGGTGGGCATCGTATAAAATAATCACTAGCTAAATTAAATATCTGGGACAGAGCTCCCTCTTCCCCTTAAAGCCATCTTTACTTTCAATTACAATAAGCTGTTGCCACAGAAGCAAAGGGAACTGATAAGATAGATGCATCTTTCCCCTGACTCCTCTAGACGGGATTTATCCTGCTTGTTAATTAAATCCGTCTGCAACGTCTTTCCTATGGCCAAACACAATCCCGGGATTAAAATGCAGACATTACAATTATCCGTGGCGGATGAGGGATTAGGACTTCCAAACTTCTACTGACACTACTTAGTAGCACAGCTGTGGTTCTGTATCCCCTGCTTTAATTAAGATAAGACACTATTAGCATCCAGAGTCAGCAGCTTCCCAGCCTATCATGCCACTTTGACAGAGATTTACATGTGGGGAAGGGAGGTTGGGAAAACACAGCATTAGAGAAACACTGGTGGAAAGGGACCTCTTCAGATGTCTAGTCCAAGCCACTTGATCAAAGCAGAGCTATTGCCAACACTCTGTGAGCTCCACCTTTATCTAGCTGAAATCTTCCAAGGATGGAGATCCAACAGGCTGTGCCCTGTAGCTAAGGGTTATTTGGGCTGTATTTTGGACCACATCGTTAAAAGAATAGGAAAGAGGAACAGCATAATGCTTGTCACCAGTACGCAGAACAAAGACCTTGACTATGTAGTACACACTTCATTGCCAAAGAGGTAGAATGATGCAGGCCAAGGTGTGAAGGTATTGCTCTTGGGATCAGGAGAACAAATCAGAAACTTTTGTACGGTGAGTGTAAAATAAGCTTAAGGTACTCAAGAATGAAGGGCATCCTTGCCTCATTCTACTAAACCTTTCTTCATCTTTTATGCCTAGTGACCTCAATCTATTTGAAAAAAAAATGAGGAAGAAATGAACTGCTGACCTAAAATGAGCCAGAGAAACAAGATCTCTGCCAGGTTTTACAGAAAGTTGCTAGACTGTTCTATTAAAAAAAGGTGGAGAATTGGTCACAAATTCATTTCAGATGATTGCCTCCATTAAAGAAGATGATAACATGCTGGTAATATAAAATATAGTCAGTAATATGAATGTAGATGTTTTACAGCTGATCTGTACTTGGAAATGCCAAATAATGGCATGGCAGCAGCCAAGAAAATTATATTTAAAATGAATACAGTGCGTACTTGGAGATTGAAATCAAATATTCATCAAGGCAGCCTTAACCAGGCCTTGTCCACATGCTATCTATAGATAGAAAGTGTTGACTGTATCTCTGGCAGTGTCTAAAAGACTGTTCTGCAGGTCAAATAGAAAAGGAAGCCAATGCGATAGGGCTGGAGACAGGATGGGTTGTACAAAGGGTATGACCAGGAGTAAAATGAAAAGCCAGTGGGTTTTTCTGTTGCAGTGCAGTGGTGGCACTTGTAGGACCACAAGAACCAGCTCAGCTGTTTATGATCCCTCCCTTGGCAGGATTTCTACCACAGTAGTGTTGGTGCATGATTCCCCTGCCCACTTTTATGAGTTTAGAGACAGGGCTTGATTTGTTTGGATTAAATATCTTTGTCTTCCTTCTACGGTTCAATCATCATTTATTGAAGTGCTTTATAAATATTTACACATTTCCCACAGCTGTATTCTCAGATGATGAAGGTGAGCAAGGCCTCAGCTAGTTCAACTTGAAAGAAAGCACATAAAGCCAAAACCTATGGAAAGAGGGTAGCTGAACACTTCAGGATTTCTGTTTACTTAGAGTGTGCTAATAACAGGTCAGGCCGTGAGCTTTGTGGGTCATGATCTTGACCAAGAGTGGAATGAATATTTTAATGTCTGAGGTAACCATCAAAAGTTTTAAAAAAAGGTACAAATATTTCTTTGATGCAATAGCTTTCTTGGCATTTGGTATATTTTCAAGTCCCATTTCACAGAGTTTAGCACATAGAACGCTGAATTTTGACACATTACATGGTAGGGGAAAGGGGTGAAACCAGAGAAATCATTTTCATTCAGTGCTTCTTGGGTTGCATCCCAAGTCATGAACTGCACCTGCCAAGGGAGGACCTCAGACCTGTCAGAGTGAGGGAAAAAACACTTGTGTACTTGAAACATGGCACTGAAGAGGCTATTCACTGTAGCCTATATGTAATGGAAGCAGAGAACATGTCTGTTGATCTGCCAAAGTTTCTGTGATATTGCCCAGTATCATTAATACCAAATTGGTGTTTCTGGTATCACAGATATCTTTGGAAACCTGAAGTGTTGACTCTATTAGGGGCTTTTATTTTGTCTCTGCCCTCTAGCGTGTGCAATTCTGCTTCTCAGGGAAGTATCTAAGAGCTCATGCAAGTTCACTTTTGCCAATCAGAGGTCATCTGTCTTCAAAACCCTGGACTCAAATTATGTAAGACTGGACTATCTTCCTTTCTACAGAAACCATCTGGGAATAAGACCTGGGTAGGACTAGAAAGTTTCTAACTTTTCATCTGCAGGACGATTATATTCTAATGATTTCAACTTGATGGATAAAGAGTTGACTATGGTCTTTTGATCAGTAATGCTAGAACCTAAGATCTGGGTTGGAGGGTGCTTCATACGCAGGCATGTCTGTCAGTGAAACAGTTTTTTTTCTGGCATGAAATTCAGCTAAATGCTTACTTTTTCTTCTTCCTGTATGCTTTTCTTTTTCAGGTTACAAAGGCTGTACCCAGTTCTCCAGGGCACATGATTCTTCATACTCAACCTCTCCTAATTTGTGGGGGTGATGGATTTACTCATTCCAACTTCGATGGCTGTATAGATTCTGCCCTGAGTCTTGCGGAAGCTGTCAAGCCTCATTTATAGCAATTTCAGTGTCATCTGCTACATATACTCTGGATTATGATGAATTTTACAATTCTAGTTCAGTGTTACCATCACTGGCTTCTATTTTGCAAAAATGAATAAAGGAAGATCTATTGAGGTATTACAATAATTACTGGGGTGGAATTGAACTGAATTGAATTTTCTATAATTTGTGGAGTGAGTGGTTACTTTGCTGGAAAGAAACCTTTTTTGAAAGCTTTCTTCTTACTCATGGCACTCACTAACTTCATCAAGTATTACAAGCTGTGAGGGATACTGGATGCTTCTTAAAAAAGCACCGTTCCCTCCCTAGTTGCCTCTTCAATTGTTCGCATCCATTTACTGACCAGTAAACACTTAATCCTTGATCTTTGCCCAGAGCTTTCAGTCACATCAGCAGTTCTGACTCCACTAGTTATAGTGAGTCTAAGTCCGTATGAGAAATACTGATGGCCAGGTCCAGCCTTTGGCACTTCCATCTGGGCCATGGTTGTCACAACCACTGAGCTCCAGGAGTCTTGCTGGATCTGCTGATGTTGTTACAGCCTGTGAAAATGATATCAAGGAAAACAGCCTGACTTGAAGAAGCACAAAACCCTTGGAACTCTACTCAGAATTTAGGGTATTTATAAGCTACTAAACTGTATTTCTATGGAGTCCGTTTTTAAATTGGTCAGAAATTAACCAAGAAATCATATATGGATTCTAAAGTTAATTTTAATTTGCTCTTCCTTTTTAATTGTCAGTAGCATGTTTAGCACCTCTGAGTACCTCTCTGTAGCACAGCACTGGAAATAACACAACCTTATTTTCAGCAGACAAAATTTTAGCCATGTATCCTTTAAATAGATGTGATTCAGGCTGCTTCCTAAGCCCCTGCATTTCACAAAGTTCTGATGTGCGATATTCACAGTAACCCAATGGCATCATTTACCGCTTTATGTGACTATTTCTAGTGCAGTATTTTAAGTGCCACTAAAAACTTCAGAGCTTAAGTACGATTTAAAACTATCTTTGAAGGATATTTTATGATGCTGTCTGATTTTATTCACTTTTTGTTCTTTCTCTCAAGTGCTTGTGTTTAAAACTAAATGCGATGGTCCACCCCAAATCCTTTGGCTTCATTCACTGCCTGTCATCTAGGGATGGGAAAAGGTGGTGGGCCTTGCTCCTTTGACAGCCTGGCAAATAGGAGCCTTCCATGTCAAAGAGCAGTGATGCTTCAACTGTGGTAGAGTTTTCTTCTGTCAATCAGCAGAAGACTTGAATACCACAAATGACATTCAAATAAGAGTAAAGGCCTCTGACCCCATCCTTCCAGAAGTCTTACAGCTTTGGTTGGCTTTAGATCTCAATATATCTGATAATGAAGAAAGCACAGATTTAGAGATTTTGAGGCCAGAATCTTGATCAAACTTAAGTCATGATGACTCTCAAAGGCTGATTTTTCCCCTCATTCCCCATTTCAAAATGCCTCTTTCCTACAGCTTCCTTCCAGACTGATTTAAACAAGAACTACTATTCATATTTCCTTTATAGTGTATCTTAGTCAATAAGCAAGAGAAGAATTATTAGCTGCAGCAGTCAAATGAAGAAAAATGTTAACTAAAATTCAATAATTGGAAGCAACTGCAAATCCTGTAATAAGACTTCAGTAGGAAATTATATCCTTGCTTAGTTGTCAGTGTCCTACTTTTTATCAGTTAAACTTGCGCTGATGGGAGCCTGTCTGGTAAAGATGTCCTGGAGGGGGAGGACAGGTTGGGGTCACATCTCTGGTTACCAAGCTCCCTTTTCTCCATTTTGTCTATGGATAGATCCCAGGGGCTTCAGCCCATCCATGTTCAAACTCGCGTGGCTGATTTCATAAGTGTTTGCCCAGATAGATGTAATTTTTGATTAACTGGCAGATACATCAATTAAAACCCAGATCTCCTTGTTCTGCGACAAGGGTGATTGCTGTGTCTTGTGTCCTATATGCCACAAGCTATAGCTAACACCCAGATAAGTTATATTAAATTAAAGCATTTCGGCTCTTGAGTGTCTACATTAGTGTCTTCCTTGTCACAAGCAAAGATGCTTAAAGGCTTTTAATT
>NW_010585803.1:147040-205882 GCF_000705375.1 Tinamus guttatus | reverse complement strand
GCCCTGCATCAAGTGCAATCACAGCTTTTTACATTTTGTTGATCTCCTAACATATAACTACCTTGAGACATCTATCTAGCAGCAATTCTTTCTCATTAACTGCTCTTCCACCAAAGGCTTGCATCGGATGTATTTTCTTCCAGGAAAGATTTTACATACCAGCCAAACAGCAGAATGATGAGTGATGGCAGCAGGGGTTGGTAGAATCTGTCAACAGAAATCTTCTGAGCAAATCCTGGGATTTCTCCATGTAGATCCTCATGTCACTGGGACATGGCCACTGGAGCCAGCAGACAGTAGAGAATCCGGCACAGGTCTTCATATGGGAGGAGGCAAATGCAATTGGCCACTGCTTCTCAACACGTGCCACGACCTGGTCTCTCGCGCTTCAAGGACCCGGCTAATGCAGATGTAGTCGAGTCAGTGGAGAAGAATCAATTGCCACAAGGACATGTGCGTCAAGATGTCTGAGTTGAGCAGTGCAGAAAGAGCAGATTTGGGGGACATAAGAATTTACAGGCTAAGCATGCAGGTGGGTGCAATAGGCTGCTTTTTGTGAAAGCTTTTTCTCTGTTTGGAAGAGTTATTGTTCCTGAGAGGACAAGATCAGGTAGCCTTGTAGCAAGATGATTCATGTCCTGAAATAAACCATAATTGCCTTAGTAGTTTGGAAATCCAGGGTCCTTTAGGGGCAGGGGGAGACATATCGTGAGGGCACAAAGCATTCCTAAATGACATATTCATTTGGACTGCTGCCCAATGAATAACATTTCTTCTAACCAAAGAGTCCTCAGGTGACGACATGGGTGTGGATCCTTGTTCCAGATGAGGCGTAGAGCTGAACATTTTCTCCCTTGAGCCTGCCTCTTTCAACTGAAATTGGTATCATTAGTGCTATCTACTCCAATATCTCCCCTCCCTTGGGAAGGGAGATATTTCTGCCACCGATGGGATACGAGATAAGTAGATCTGCCCTTTTTGGAGATGTAGATCTGCAGTGGAACGATGAGCTCTCTTCAAGCATGTTCTTTTTGAAGACAGGCTTTGATGGGCTTCCACCAGAGTGCTTTGCCTTCCTATGACACTTTGTTTCTTCCAGATGGCTTTTGGATATCTCCAAGGAAAAGTGTTCCTTTCTGCAGACTTTACCCCTCGTCTCTGGGGCCTGAGATTTCTGAGATTTAAAGACTGAGTTGAGGAAGGCATGCAGTACCTCACCTGTTTTCCATGTCCTTTGCCGCCCCACTCAGCAGCAAACCCACATTTCCCCCACCTCACTCTTCCATTTAACACCTATTTCTCCATCATCAGGGTAAAAACTTTGCACTGGTATAGTCCAGTATCATCTTGAAAACACGCATCACTGAACAGTAGCACCAAAACCACAAGTAATGATGACAGACGAGTTCCTGTTTGAGAAATGCAAAGGAGAACCTGACTCCACACCTCCCAGGTTGTACAGTTGTGCTGGATCACCACTCACAACCTCAGCTCAGTGAGCCCTGCCTTGCGTGGGAGGTTGGACAGGCCTTTCTCCCAACCGAAGGATTTGTTGGTCCATGCTTGGTTGCTCTGTGCTCCAGAATTCAATGTAATAAACTTGGCAGGCCTTCAAGCTGCAATAACGAGCCGTGGAGTTGGTAACAGGCTGAAGCTGGGATTAGGAGTCCAAACGCTCTCTGAGAGACGAGGGAATTTCCTGAGCTGTTGAGTGAGCGCTTTGAGCTGCTGTGTGGAGATTTCTGAGAGGTGAGAGCCGGTTTTGCCTCTAATCCACGCTCTGGCTCTGATGTGCTGTTCATAAGCTGCTTTGCACAGCAGAGCTGAGACCCTGAAATACCGGAGCCTTCTGCTGCCGTCCTGCCTGTTGTAGGGCTGCACAGGCTGTCTATTAGCCTTGTTGGGATTTCGCTTAATTCTCCCATTTAGGTTACACCTTGGAGATCAGCTGATGATACAGCAGCGGTATTTTAAAGCACAGCCAAGTCACAGTGCAAGGAACAGCTTTACAACCCAGGCAAGCAGCCATACCAAAAAGCAGAGGGAGAGGCACCTCTGTGAAGATGGACCATGAGAACATACTGTGCAGGACCAGAGACATGGCACCTCCAATGGCAACCCAAGACGAGGCTACCTTAGGTTCACCAGTCTCAGCTTTCTTTTCAGAGTGATCTGAGCAAAGCTCCTCATCTGGAAGAAAATAAATGGAAACAGGTGAGAAGTTCCTGATGGGGAAGTTCTTGCCAAACTGGAGATTTTATGTTCATAGAAGGGAGTACGGGGCAGATTGCTGGTAAATGCAGTTGCTGCTCTCATGGAGACTGTGCTGCTGTGGCCTATGGAGTCCCTCAGAAAGCCTCCAGTTCTTCCCCACTGCAGGAAAAGAGTTAAACAACGCTAAACCCAGGTGTTTTGGGCATGGTCCTGGAGCGCCCGGGCTCCAAAGGAGACGCGTGCGTTCCCAGCCAGCCGGCAGCCTCAGGCAGAGAGACACAAGGAGTCCCAGCCCTGCTCGCGCTGGTGACTCACCCAGCTGGGTGCCAGCTAGGGCAGGCGGGCAGACCCTCTTGCTCCCACCGCCAGCAGAGATGCAGCAGCGAAGATGCCTTAGCACCAGCTGGGCTGGGAGCTCTGAGGCATCCCGGATGGTCGCCGGGTGGGAAGCACCTCTCGATTTCCTGTACGGAGCGTTTTCCTGCCCTGCTTCTGAGAGCTGGAGTCACCAGGCTGAGCAAAAAAACTGTGGCTTCCTTCCAGCCAAGGTCTGAAACACGAAAGCAGCAGCTGGTGCAGGCACAGCGCATGCGTGTGTGCTCCGCGGCTGTGGGAAAACGAGCCTCTTCTCTGTCACCCCTGCCACCCGACCGCCCAGCTGATCATGAGCACGTTGTGGTGAACCACAGCTCGGCTCGAAGTTATCTGCTCGGCGCACGGGGCCTGCGGCGCGGAGTGGCACCTCCTCCCTCACCTGCGCCGGTGCTGAGACATCCTTCCTTTCTCAGCACTATCGCCTGCTCAGATCTCTCCCCTCTGTGGAGATGGGGCACGGCAGCGATCTTTAAAGCACAACACACCCTCCTGCGAGGAGCGGGACTGGTGGGCACCGCCGGCGTGAGTCACTTCAGATATGTGGGAGCGGAGGTGCTGCAAGCTGTACACGTGTGAGGAGAATTTAAAAAAAAAAAAAAAAAAAAAAAAAAATGCTATTTAATTTGAGTTTGTTAAAAATAATAATAATAATTAAAAGTATAGAAACACAAAGGCTCTTTCAAGCCAAAACAATAATAGTCACAGCAGTTGGGTTAGCACAGTCCTGGACAGGCTCAGGCTGGAGGCACCCCTGGGTAGGAGGTCTCTGCTCCAAGCCCTGCTCACATCAAGGCCAACACTGCAGCTACAGCAGGTTGCTCGGGACCACGTCCAGGTGAGTCTGGGCAATCCCTGAGCATGGAGATGCACTAGCCCTCGGGCACCTGTCTCGGGCAGCACAACTTGCTTGGGGAAGGACTGCTTCACTAGGGCTAGTTCTTTCGCTGTGCTCTTCGGAGCAGAATCTGGCCCCGTTGCCTCTGAAACCGCTTTGGGCAATGGAAGATGCAACTGCATCCCCCTTCATCTTCTTGCCTCCTAGATGCACAAGCTCCTGCAACCTCTCCTTGCAGCCTCCAGCCCCATCATCACTGCAGCCCTCCCTTGCACTTGCTGCAGTCCACAAATGTCTCTCTTCTACCCGGAGGTCCCCAAGGGTCGCAATATCCAGATGTAGCCTCCCTGGTGTCAAGCAGCAGGGAGTAATCCCTTCCCTCGACCTGCTGGCTCTGCTCCTGTTTCTTCTCCAGTATTATAGATAGAGTCTCCATGGGAAGACTCCCTCCACCGTGCGAAGTGGAGTGCTTTTGCTCCGGTGCGTGCAAGCCATGCTCATGCAGGACACGCAGAGCTATGCAGGGGCCTTTTTCAGCCCAGCTCAGGAAAAATAAATAAATAAGTAAAAGAGTGCTGGCCAGTAGAGCACTGCTCAGTGATGGAATATAGGTCACAGCCTCTTCCCAGACAGCTGCTCTCATTGCCCAGAGCAGAAGGAGAGGGGACAGGCCAATAGGCGAGACAGGACCCAGCATCTGTCCTTCAGCAGCCCAGACAGCTCTTATCAGTCCCTGCCTAGCACCCAAAGCCCTGGCGAGATGCAGCAAGGCAGAACACAGGGGAGCCTGTTGGTCAGCGCAGCTTCATGTGTGTCAGCCCTTGGACTAGCGGTGAACACTCATGTGGCCCTTTCCCATCACAAATCACTGATACACTCGTGCTATCTTCCTGTAGATATCTATCTATCTATCTATCTATCTATCTATCTATCTATCTATCTATAGTGTGTATCCAAAACTCCTGGCTATATATAACTATTGCTCTTTACAGTGAGGTAGTGGAGATATGCTGGTCCAAAGTGTAGACTACCAGCCTTCTCTGCTTTGGATCTGCTCTCTTAACACATCTAGACTGTACAAACCATGCTTTTTATTTGTTCAAAGGGAAAGTTTGGAGAACAGCATGGGACTGTGGGCTGCAAACATAGCTGATTTGGAACACTTATGAATAATGCCTCTAATACGTATTTTAAGCTGATCTCCTGGCCCTTTCAGGTGTGACAAAGTCTTGCTGAACTGGTATTTGCAGAGCACAGGCAGCCTCTGCTGCACGTTAGCCAAGTATTATCACTAACCCTGTGCTAGGAAGATGAACACATTTCCCAGACATCATCACGTGGCTAGATACGATTTCTAACTATTTTTCCAGATAAAATGTCCTGTTATATTTGCACCCCCAGCACCGTGCACTGGTAACGGGAAGCGAAACAGCAAACGAAAGTGACCCATCTGGCCTCTGTTCCTTTGCAGCTCCACAGACTCCTCACAGGGAATTAACCTCCGTGTGTGTGACAGATGCTCATGAGGAGGGTGCAGATTATAGGTCAGCTCTCGCCCTCGAGTTGCCCCTGTGCTCTGCTTCTCGCCTTTCCCTGCTATAGCAATAGGCACGGGTGCCATTCACCAACTCGCCTCTCGAGGACCTGCTGTCCCAGTTTGAGACAAATCCAACCTGACACCAACCTCAGCATTGCCAAGATAACATGATCAGCACCTGAAAGGCATCTCCAGCATCCTTCCTGCCTCGCTGCATCCCTCCTCGTGGCCTGGTCAGCAGGGGAAAGAGGTGGTGAAAAGCAGATAGGAGATCCAACCATGCATTTGCAGATCTGTGGGATCTGCAGGAGTCTTTACTCAGAGAGCATGAGTTGGTTTCCTGCCATGAAGTGGCCATTTGAAGGCCATGAAGTGGCTTCTCTCTGGTTTTCCCCTATAGTGCCTGAAGAAGAGAGCTTGGTTCTGTTACTATCCAACAGAGAGAGAGCAAAAACAGATGGCATGAAAAAGCCTCCCAGAAGCCCTGCAAAAAGCCCAGAAATCCATGGACCTTTCATGCTCTGCTGCTGGAAAAAAAGAAAAGAAAAAAAAAAGAAAAAAAGACAGAAAAACTTTCCAGAAATCATGAAAACAACAAAAATAGTAAAAATGATGGGGGGCTGAGAGCAGAGATGACATCAGCTGCCTGCAGCTGGAGAAATGCAGTGCAGAGCAGGCTGTGCTGCTGCACGGTCTGCACTACAGCTGTATCTTTAGGAACTGCTTCGCATGTCACTTACGTGGCCCCGCTGCAGCGTTTCGAAAGCATCATGGAGTTATGAAACTGGCTGGGGAACACCATGGAAACCAGGCAGAGTTGCTTGCTGTTGGTGGGCAAGTGACAGAATCCCCTTATATATAGGACAGAAAGCTCTTTTTTCCCCCCTCAACTGTCTTGAAAATATTTTTGCTCCAGCATGGGTAACTCATCCAAGGCCTCTTCCTGTGCCACAGAGGCCAGCAATTTTCGACATGTGCAGGCCATTTGGTGAGTGCATTCATTGCAGACAGGGTATGTGTTCAGGTCACTGAGACGCTAAAGAAGGAACCTGAAGCAGAGAATCTGACACTTCATCTTTTTCCGTCGTAGACGGCTGGAGAGGTCTTGCACAAGATATTAATGAGCTCAGCAGCGCAGCTCACCTTTCAGATCTGCTCTGCAAAAGTTTTATGGCATCTCTTCATGCTAAGAACACCATGGAGCAGGGATTCACGCTGGAAAGGTGCCATGGAAGAAGCACTGCCTCCCTCCACCACGCTGTTCCTTGCGTACAGATGGACATCTCAGCTTATTCCAGCAATCAAATCATGAGTAGATGACAGCCACTAACCCCTAGCTTCTTGGAAGCAAGGCTGGGTTATTTTCCATCTGGTCACCAGCAGTGGCCCATGTATTCCCAGCCAAGGGGACTGGGATTTTGCAGACCAGGATTTTGCATCCCCACAACCTGCAAAAGTTGCTGGAAAAAAGAAAAGATGTGATGACCTGTCAGCATGAAAAAGCAGCTGCGCTGGTATCTCCTATGTGAAGTTGGCAAGGGCAGAATTAGAAGCAAAAAGGCTTCTTGTGTCTGAGATAATTTCCACATGGAAAAGGGCCTAGGATAAGATGAGCCTCCTCCCCCTATAGAGGAGCTTTCCAGGACCATGGCAATGGCGGGGCCCGAGGCCAAGGCATCTTCCACTGCTCAAAGCGGTTACAGAGGTGATGGGGCCAAACGCTGTTCACAGGGCAAGCACTGGCTCAAATGGCAACACTGGAAATCCTTGCTGGCCATCAGGAAACAGGTCTTCCCCAGGAGAGTGGTGTATCTCCAGGAATGTGCTGCTCACGGTTCAGGGCTTCAGCCAGGAGACAGAAGGTTTTTCCTTGGGAGTTTTTTCCTCTTCCCAGATCTCTCAGAATTTCCAAGTTTTCCTTCTGAGAATAAAGGAAGCCTCTAGCGGGTGACATATTCCTTGTCCTTACCACAGAAAAGTTGAGACTAGGCAGAAGACTTCCACCTAACTCCTCCATGCAAATGCATCCCTGTGGACCCAGGGGACATAGGCAGTCCCTGCCACAGGGGACTGACATAGGAGACAGTCTTGATATATCCATATTTCTAACTTTTTGAAGTCTGTTTAGGTGTGAAAATATCTCCTGCATTTTTGGTGCTAAATTTACAGGGAGGAACCACACTGAGTGAGCACCTGAGTTGTGGGTGGAGAAGTTGGACCTATCAAGGGGAATTTCAGGAATAATCCATGCTCCAGCCAAGTAACAAAGATGTGCGGTCATAAACAGAAGAGGACACAATTTGCTGCTGTTGTGGACCCTCTGTTCCTGTGCCAGCCGTGGTTACTCCAGGCATCAACAGGTTGCTCCACAGGCACAGTGGAGAAGAAAAGCAAAACTGGAGCCCTCCTTACTGGGTCTCTTTGTACAAAGGCCCCAGTGGGTCAGGGTCACTTTTTGTGCAGAACCTAGGAGGAAGACCAGGTGGAGGCATCTGGTCCAACCCTGGCCCACAGCAGGTTGCTCAAGGCCATGCCCAGGGGAGTCTGAGTAATCCCTGAGGATGGAGATCCCCTCACTGCTCACAACTGCCCAGAAACACTTCACTTCCATCAAGAACTACATCCTCTGCTGAGGATATTTCACAATTGTCGTCCCCTCATTTGTCCATGTGTTGGGCTCTTAAAAGGATCAGCCTAATTGGGAGGGGAAGGCTTACCCTTTTTTTTAACAGCTTTGAGATCCTTACTGTACACTGTTCAGACTCTCCAAGACAGACTCGCCAAAGGAGAGGTGCCAGGTAGAGAAGAGAAGTCAAAGGGCTGGAAGACCTGGTCCCACTAAGATGAGTGTTGCAGAGAGGGGAGCGCGCTCTTGCCTTTCCCCGGCATCGTGCGATGTGCGTCGTGCGTGTTCAGCAGCAGCTCGCACAGGTTCGGCATGCGGCAGGAAGGTGGGACACCGTGTTACGTGACTTGGCAGCAGGTTTATCTGATGGGCAGCACTCGTCATACTGCTGGAGGGACATCGGGCTGGAGGAGCGAGGAAAACATTTCCAAGACTCATTGGGTTTTAAGTACAAGGCTGTTTGTCCAGTTTTGGTCTTATAGACCTGCATTCAGCTGGGGTCAGCTACCGCATAGGCAAAGAGCCACCATTTAAAGTTGTTTTGTTAACGGTTACTTGTTACGTCTTGCGTTTCTGTGAGGATCCCTTGCTCGAATCTACCTAAAAATACCTGGAAGACGTTTTCCCATGGGATACTATTTCTTAATTTGGTCAGTAGGACAAAGATTAGTTTCTTGATGGGTAATTAAAATGCATACATGCATTAAAATGCAGCTGATTTTCCCTGGAGGTCATTTTTTTGCAGATGAAAATCCCAAGCCCTGTTCATCGATACAAGGCAAACACAGAGGGCATCGCTCTGGGCTGCTCCATCCTGGATCAGTACAACTAGTAATTTTTGAAGCAATGTGATATTTAAATCATGTACTGGTGAGAAAAAGCAGAGCCCTAACACTGTACGGCACACACCAATTTTCTGCATGCGCCTGCAAGTATGAGTGAGCAAAATATGCATCTAAAACTCAAGGGCATTCAAGAAACTTCTCCTAGGAAAGCGATCAGAGGGTTAATTTTAGCTCTGACTTGTTCCTTTACTTTTTTTCTGTGAATAATGAAATTAGTTGTTCCATAGTTTCTTGAAGGCTGAGCTTAGTCTTCTTGCAGAACAATACACGCTGTGCTCTTGATGTGAATGCACTTATGGTGAACTTTGAGCTACACATCTGCTATGGAGAAGTAACACTTATTCCCAGTTGACCATTACTAGCGAAAGATTCAGGCTCCATCCATGCCTTAGCATATTTTTACTAGCTGTATTTTAGCCTGACAGGCAGAAGGGATGGCTAGAAACTATTTATAAACCTCATTAAAAAAAGCACCAGCAAACTTATTACTTTCGCTGGGTGACTGCGAACGGGAGAGGAGCTTTGCAAAAAAAAAAAAAAAAAAGTGAATGTTTGACTAATCTGCAGTCCATTATCAGCAAAGCCCCTTAAATCTGTGCATTAACTTCCCCGTTGTGCCGCAGATGTGCCGAGAGGCTGCGCAGGGAATATCCTCTGGCATCAGGAGGGCTGGGAGCCGGTGGCCAGAAGCCATCGCTCGCGCGCTGTCTATAGGGAACAACCCCTGGGCTCACTCCCTTCCTTGTGGGCACTGTGTTTTCCAGCTTCCTTCAAATCCTTGCTCGTATTTTGCCATGAGCCTACCGGGAGGCGAGGATAGCTTTGCCTCACTGCAGGACTTTTCCCTAGACACTCCAAGTTGATTATAAGCGATTTGCGATAAGACCAGTCCTGCAGACTCCCCTCAAGACGCCAGATTTGCACATTTCCAGATCCCATGATCCTGGGGATGAATGCTGCTCAGGATCCCAGGGGATATTTTCATTTCCTAGTGCCTAGCAGCAACAGCTCTGAACATGCACTCGAAGGCCAAATGCAACTAGCAAGGAGCATCTGAATCGGAGTGTATTTGGGGCTAGGGAAATCTGCTGGCTTTTCATAGCATAACAAAGCACAACAGAAGGAAAATTTGGGGTCTGAGCCTGCCACATGTGTGAAATCTTCCTCATCTCTGTCAGACCCAGGATCACAGCATGAAACCCTCAGTGGGACACAGTGCAAGGAAATACGTCCCATCAAGCACCCATCACTCCCCATAAGGACATCACTGTCGTAGAAATAAATTCTGCCTATTTTTACTCACAACTGATTTTTAATGCAGCATAAAATCACCGTTACGTGTAGGCTTTCCTCCTTCAAAGCTGCAGGTGACTGAAGGACTGGCCTCTTGCAGAGCTGAACCAGCACCCCGATGGAGGACCCTGGCCCAACTCCAGCCAGTATTTCCGCAACAGGAACGACACTGTCTACGCCGTACCCACCCCTGAGGGGGTGCTGTGATGCTATTTGCATCCACCGCTCTAACTCCAGGAGGCATCTCCTGGAGTTTGCAGGGTTGTCTTCAGTCTTGCCCTGCTCCACAGCCAGCATGGGAGCTTGTGAAGCTCACACAACCTTGGAACACCCAGCCCAATGCACAGGGTTGCAAACCCAAACCCCGAGGGGGGGGTGGGGGGCTCTTTCCTTTTATTTCTTTTATTCAGCTGTCCATCTAATCCCTCCTCGGTAGCAGTCATGTTGACAGATGGCTGGACAGGCTGCTGAAATAAAACTGCCAGATTCTCTCTTTATTGGTGGTTAGAAAAACAAAAGACATTGGCACCCAAAGAAAGAGGCAAATGGCCAGAGGATGCCTTGGCCTATCCTTAGCGCATGGTGAAGAGGAGCTACAGGTCATTTGGTAAAAGAATCCCTTGAGATAAGAGCCTTTGAGAAAAGGGGTGTACAAAGGAGTTTTATGTGGGGAATGCAGTTGCATCTCTGTGTTTTGCTGTGCCTAGATCTCTGGAAATTTATAAACCAGCAATGTTCCAAAAAGTAGCACCGGGGTATGGGAAGGGGATTTCAAATGCAAAAGCCAAAGCTGATTTTTGTGAGAGCATCTCACTGGAGACCGTAGATCCCAAAATGGATACATGGCTTGATAGTTATTTTAGGCAGCTTTGATAGTACCACTGGTCTTATACATTCGGCTATGAAGCCAGGAAAGGGATGCACGTAGGGATGGAGGGAAGGTTGCAAAAGGAAAAGAAAAATCCTTCCGGCCTATTGATCTCATGTATATCAGCTTAAAGTATTTCTTCTACATGTCTCAGGAGCTGGTGTGGGCAGAACTAAGGTGATGCATTATATTCCTTATGTTATCCAGCACTGGGGTGGCTGAAACTGAAATCCATTCTCCAGTCCAGAGCATATGTACAACAACCACAAAGCTGCTATTACTAAAAGTGCGCTACTATTATTGCTATTAATATTACTATTATTAGTAGTAGTATTAGCAATGGTGTAATTACTACTATTAATAGTGTCATGACCAGAGGGCCAATGTGTTTGACTCAATAGACAGATCTTCCAAATCCGCCTGGATGCCACCCTGTGCCACGTGCTCTAGGTGTCCCTGCTGGAGCAGGGTGGGTTGGACTAGATTATCTCTAGAAGTCCCTTCAAACCTCAACCACTCTGTGATTCTGTGTGATTCTGTGATGATTCATGATCTCCAAAACAGCGAGCACCAGCGAGACCTTACCTGCATACCCCCTTAGGGTCACTGGAGAAATGTGGTATTTGTCTGGGGCAATTTCTTAAGAAAGGAAGACTTTTCCTTAGCATTGGGTTAGAGATCATTTAGGAGAACTTGACATCCACAAGCCCATAGGATCTGATGGGATGCACCTACAAGGGCTAAGGGACCTGGCAGACCTCATTGCTAGGCCACTCTCCATTGTCTTGGAAAGGACATAGAGACTAAGAGAGGTGCCTAAGGATTGGAAGAAAGTCAATGTCACTCAAGTCTTCAAAAAGGACAAATATCTGTGATAGTATGAAGCCACTGTTTGACCTAACCCTAAAGCAAAGTAGTATGTTTAAGGGAAGATCAAGAGAACTGGTCCTGCATACACTCTCCACTACGCAGTCTCCTCCAGGATTTTTGCCTTCATTCTCACTCTCTTCATTGATGAATAGGCAGAGCTATTAGCTTCAAAAGCCAAAGAGACCAAGAAAGTAAAAGTATACTCCAGGAGCTCATATCCATTGGAAATGACAAATGCTGTTACGGCTCCACAGCCATAGGGACTCCAGTACTTTGTGAATGAGGGCTCTCGGAGCCAATCGTGAAGCAAGCAGAGCAACCACATGATGAGTTTGCAGGGGATAGCAACTGTGCAGAGCCCCTTTCCTTTGTGCTCCAGCAGGTTCTAATTCTCAAGCCTAATTCTCTTCTCCCACCTGATAAAGAGCTGGAAGGAGAGGAAACAAAGCCAAAAAAAAATCAATTGATAATGTATTTGTCTGATGTATTTTCACCCACGTATTATGGTTTGTTTCATTTATTTGCATAATAATGATCTGATGGGCACACAGAGAACACGTAGTCACACCAGCCTGGAGATGAGCAGTGATCCAGAGTGCACCCAAACATGCATTTTGCCTTGAATGGCAGTTCTCTGACCAAAACCAAGTCCTGTCATTATATCAGGTGCTATACACACCACTCAGTCTGGTTCCATGTTGAAATAAAGTTAGCTCTGCTAAGCCTACAGGTGAGATGAACAGTTTCCAAGCCAGCAAGAACATTAGATCATATGATTTCGTGTGCCATCTCACAAACTTTAACATGAAAAATCAACAAATCCTCATTCCTTCTCCTCCTTCTTCACATTTAGAGGTGTCGTTTGGAGTCACTACCTGGAACAAGCAGGACAATCTTTGTGTCTTGTTCTACGAATGGGTTGTCCTAGACCTCATTTTCACTTCAGAAACCTCAGCAAGAGCAATTTGACCATTGCACTTTCCTTTGCCCTTCTTGATGCTGGCAGCACCACCAGTCACATCAGCATCCATTAACACTGTGGGAGGTGTTGCACAGCAAACAAGACGATACCTCCTTTGAGAAGAAGGCAGAAAGGGTACAAGACCCTCGAGTTCTCATCCAAAGACCTAAATTTGACCTCATTGAGTGTAAGCCAGTGAAGAAAGCAGGTATACAGCATGTTTCACTGTTCCCAAAAGAATCAGTTTAGTCGGTCCTCTGACCATTATATTTCCCCCCATTATAGCAAGATACGTGGCTTGTGTTCCTACCAAAAGGACTCCCCAGCTTGAGCCAAGGATGTCTAGGAGCAGTGAAACTATTTGGATACTTGTTTCAGTATTTGACTAATCTATGGGCCTTTTTTTTCTAAGGCGGTTTTCTGGCTTCCCCTTGAACCGATATGGCTCAATTCTCCTCCTTCTATTGCTTTGAAGAGCACACTGCTATCAATACCTCCCTCTTTCACACAGGGCAAGAATGCCGTTTCCTAATCTTCTTTGAAGAGCAAAAATGGCCAGCTATCCCGATCCTTTCCTCTTCATCCTGGACTGTTACAGTCATCTTGCACCTGCCAGCAGGTTTGTGTAGTCCACTGCTCTTGCTCGAAAGTATACATACTCTTCTCATGGGACTCGGCTCCACACAATGTGCTGGGAGTTGTAGCATGTGCCCTCAGTGGGAAAGACCTGAATTTGAAGGTCAGGATCTGAAGGGGTTTGAAACCATATTCTGCCACTCACCCACCATCTGGTTCCACATCTCCAATCCAAAGAAAAAATTAAGAAGCGACTTGCCATCCCAGCCCAGGAGCTACAGAAAAATCTACAACAAACAGTCCCTGTAGGACCATCTGTGACTGCGTAGGACCATAGCAGCAGATTAGGTGAGGGCAGCCCAGCAGCGGCATCCAACCACACGTGTAGGCGCTGGAATCCAGGCACGAATCCCAGGCTGACGTCAGCTCGCAGGAGGACCCTGGCATCCAGGATGAGGTGCTGAGCCTCCCTGAGCTGCTCCCTTTGAAGCCAAGTGACCCAGAGGGTCTTTTTCTCTAGTGGAAAAACCTCTGCATCTTGCTGCCATGGAGAAGTGGAGTCATCACCAAACACGGAAATGTTTCCTTAACTGTTTACTAATATTTGGTGCTCCTTTCTGGGCTGCGTTCAAACTGAAATCTAACCACAGGCGTCAGTGACTTCCTGTCCTCTTCTCCTCCCCACCATTCACTCTTGCCCCCAGAGCGGGAATATAATTGCTGTTTTCCTCTAGATAAAGGGATTGCACAGACCATGAGGATGGTCTCTGCTCTGAGGGACACAGCAAAAGCCTCAGCTAAAACTGCAGCATGGGAAATCCTAGATGAAACTAAGCAAACAGTCCTTCTCCATGCGCGTGGCACCCACCTGTGATGACCATCCTTGGAGATCATCCAGCCTAACCTGGACAGAGCCCTGTGCAACCTGCCATAGCTGTAATGTTGGCCCCGCTATGAGCTGGAGTTGGACTGGAGACCCACAGGAAGTGTCCAAGAAATGACTTTATGCTTCTGTGCCTATTTCTTCTGCGTGCAATAGGGACTGGTGGTCTACTAGTGTCCAAGTGAGCAGAGACGGGGTCATGCGAGGAAGGAATAGACGGGCTTTCCTCATCCAGCCCCCTCAGGCCACCTAAGTCTCCACTGGGCTGGTTCTTCATGGAAAATAAGCAGAATATTACAATTGCCTCATTATTACGGGGATGTTTACAGCTGTTCCAGCCTGTGGGGGAGGGACGGGAAAGCCAGCCAGTTTGCAGCTCCCAAAAGGTCAGCGTGGCACAGGCGGCTACCGTAACTCTTGGATTATATCAGGCACTGAATTGTCCGATGATTAGTCATCTCCAGCTTAGACAGGAATGGAGACACACATAACAGCCTTTGCTAATAGTAATCATTGTACCAAAATTGGGGCTGTTTTTTCCTTTTTTTTTTTTTTTTTTTGGTGCAGGCTTCACAGGCATTCAGTTCAGTTGTGGGTTCTTTGGGGTTTGAGGTTTCTTTTGGACTAGTTGTAGGCCAATGGCATGCTGGGGTGCATTAAGAAGAGCATCTCCAGCAGGTTGAGGGAGGTAGTCCGGCCCCTCTCCCCAGCCCGGGGGAGGCCGCATCTGGAGTATTGTGTCCAGTTCTGGGCTCCACAGTATAAGAGGGATGTGGAGCTGCTGGAGAGAGTCCAGCGCAGGGCTACAAGGATGATCAGGGGCCTGGAACATCTGCCCTGTGAGGAGAGGCTGAGGGAGCTGGGCCTGTTGAGCCTGGAGAAGAGAAGGCTGAGAGGGGACCTGAGCAGTGTCTACAAGTACCTCAAGGGAGGCAGTGAGGAGGATGGTGCTGGCCTCTTTTCAGTGGTGGCCACCAACAGAACTAGAGGAAATGGCCACAGACTGAAGCACCAAAAGTTCCACAGGAACTTAAGGAAAAATTTCTTACCAGAGAGGGTGACAGAGCACTGGAACAGGCTGCCCAGGGAGGTTGTGGAGTCTCCTTGTCTGGAGATCTTCAAAGCCTGCTTGGATGCAGTCCTGGGCCACGTGCTCTAGGTGACCCTAGAGGCTGAACTCTCTAAAGGTCCCGTCCAACCTTAAGTATTCTATGATTCTATGATTCCCTGCTTTGCATGTAATCACGGAGCTGTGTTTAAAGGGAAGGCATGAGACATATTAAACAGGAGAACAGAAGTTGCATGGAAAGATGAGAAAAGAAGAGCAGAGACCTTTGGAGCCCAAAATTGACTGAGACCTCAAATAATTACAGTCTTTTGATATGCATATAGCCAGAAAACTAGTACAGGGAGTGTGTGAAAAGACACATAGTGACTGATTTGAAGGCTTCCATGATGAAGACTGGCCTTCACATCCACCTTTGCCATGGTAGCAGTATCTGACCTCGCATATCATAGAATACATGAAAGCTATATGATGCTGTATGTTAATGAAGTCAACAAGAAGAGAAGCTGCAGAACTTGGCCAGCAGAGCAAGAGGATGTTTTTTCGCTCTACTCATCACTAGGGAGGTTGCACCATCCAGATTTGCCCCCTGCAACTCTGGAAGGACTAGGAGATCCTGGTGAGGCCCCACCATGGCTGGGGTACCCAACCCAAGAGGAGATGGTTGGGAGCTGGGCTTGTTGGGTCTGGCCATGGGAAGCATGCAAGCAACATTTCATTGCAGGACAGACAGGGACAGAGGGAATGGATGTGGACAAACACTTCTCGGCAGCAACAGGCGACATAGCAAGGGGCAGCAACAGCTCCCGATCGCAGTCCAGGGAGTTCAGACTGAATATAAATAAGTGCATTTTCCTCCAGTAAGGGAGAAGCCCCGAGACAAGCAAAAAGCCAAAACCACTGTTTTTTTTTTTTTTTTAATTAATGGCCTTTTTTTCCCTCCAGCCCAGAGCAGATATCCTGAAATCCAGAAACAGGGTGTGAAACAGGCACTGCGGGGTTCCTCAGAGCTGCTGTCTGCCACAGATGGGACTCTTGCCAGGCTGCTCACCCTAGAGCAGTTGAGACCTTGCTTTCCATACGCCATGCCAGCTGGTTCCCTGGCCTTTTAGATCACTGGTTCCTTCAGGTTCACGAGTTGGGCCACACACATCATCACCTGCTTCTGACACCGGAGACCAGGGTTCCACCACCTCCAGGTTCCCATGCACCTGGGACATTAGCATCACAGAGCCATAGCACTTCCCAATAGGCTCTTGGGTGAAGATCTGGAGGGCCTGGCACCCCTGCCATGGACTGCAAGGTACTCACAGCCTTTGGAATCCCTCTCTCCTGCTGCGATCCCTGAGGATGTTGGGGAGTTTGAGGATTCTGGTGGAAACCCCCCTCCCAAGCTGGCTGTGAAGCCACCTGCTCCTCCAAACTGAAGATCTGTAGACACTTTATCCTTTCAAAAATTGTTTCAATTTCAAAAAAAAAGGGGGGGAGGAGGGAGGTAATGAAAAAAGCTTCCATTGGAAAATTCATGATCAGTCCTGAACAATACCCCAAAACCAAACTGTACTAACACCACCTCTGCTTGACCCAAAGGGAGAAAAGCAAGGCAGGGACCCCAATCCTGTTTCTGTGATCTGCACCCCATGCTGTGAACACACTCCGGATGTGACAGTGTCATTTTTTTTTGATCTCTTTACATTGCATGCCTCCACTTTGTTGTTTGGAGTTTTTTTCTTTCTCACTACCCATGACACATCAGTGACTGCTTGCATTGGGCCAGTATGCTGCCTTGCATGTCCGAAAGGGTCTCTCACAATTTGAAAAGGAAGTTGAAATAAAAATATGGAATAAATTAATCAGGACATTAACTCTGAAAGAGGTGCGTGTTCAGCTGGACAATGAATTAGTTCAGGTTTTACTGCGATTCTTGAAGAGACAATATTAATTATGTCATCCTGAGAAGAGTAATAGCACGGGGAGTCTTTCATTCTGATGCCATAAGTGGAAATCGACCCCTTTGACTCAACTAAACTGAGGGGTTTGTTTGTTTGGTTTTGTTTGTTTATTTGTTTGGTTTTTTGGATAGCTCACAAAGATCACAGGACTTCTTTGACCCAACTAGCGTCACAGCCATTGAGTCTCAAGATCCAGGCAAATGGGTGTAGCAGACACCAGAGCACCATTTGTTTCTGTCAAGGGAGAAGTGAATGAGAGAACCACATGAGAGAACCTGCAGACCGACCTTGTACTGTGGTGCCCTGAACATATTCCTGCTAGGGACTGTCTGTGTCTCAATGTCTGGAGAGGTTGTTCCAAATCTGGAGAGTAGAACCAACTGACTTCTTGTTCACCCCGCTTCAACCTCTGACCAGCATACAGCCTTTGAAGACCGGTTATTTTAAATAATGACGGTTCATACCAAATGGGTTCTCCATGGGTAATACTGTCAGACAACCTCTGGGCTTCTGAGCTCCATCTCCTGCACACCTTTCTTCTGATTCAGAAGCATCTGTTCATTATAGCAAAACTGTAAAGCGTTGCAAACGTTGTCTTGGGATGGCAGAAAGTTAAACAAGTCCCATGGCACAGAATCAAACTATTAACTGGGAAGTGCCACATTAGATCAAAAAAAAAAAAAAAACAGACGTCCATAAGTGGCTAACACAATGATCGTTGTTTGCTTGGTATTTTAGTGGGTGCTTCGCATTCATCTACTGAAAGATCTGAACTTAGCACTAGGATTTCTTCAGTAAAACCTCCAGAGACAGCTCTTGCCCATAAATTCTCCAGCAGGCATGTGACACTTCACAAAAGCCAGTTACAAAATTGGCAATAGCTGGAGCCTCAAATTCCCTAGACTCTAATGTGTGACCGCACAAAGTGGCAGAGAGCAGATGCTGGGTCCAGAGGCTTCTGTGGGCCAACACAAAGCAGGAGGCAAAAGACATGCATCATCCCAAAAATCATATCAAATTATCATAATCCTCTGATAACTTAATCCTAGAGGACTCTGGAGGTCTCTAGTCCAACCTACTACCCAGAGCAGAGCTAATTCTGAAACAAGATGCAATATTGTCTCTATAACAAGCACTTCCTTTCCTTTTTTCATCCTGTTATAACTAACTCAACCACAGATCATTTCTCCCAGTGTGTCATGGTCCCAAATGTTAATTTTTATTAGAGGTCAAAATTACACCTGTCAAAGGCAGGTGCCATCGTTTACTCCGGGTACTAGTTAAGTCCAATAACCTTCCTTTCAAGATCATCAGTTTTTCACCAGTCAGGAAGAACCTAAGTTAACTTTTGAGAAGTACATGAAGCCTGGAAGATTTCTCATACTGGCTGAGATCTGACTTTGCAGGTTTTGCAGAAGGTGTTTTCTTTGTCTTATAGATATATTTGCCACCTGATGATTTGGCCTGTGAGTTTGCAAAGTTACCTACATGTGCAGCCTAATTAAGTTTTGAAATATAGAAAACACACAACCTTCAGAATTCAGATCTTAGACTTTTCAGTTTTAAGATTTAAATTTAAATGATCCACTCACTTTAGTTGAGGGTTAGCCTTCAGTCACACTGAATGCTTATCTAATTTGGCATGTGTAGACTCACTTTCATCTAGCAAGGACATGCTTTCCTGAGGACAATATTGTTGCACAGATCTGCATCACTACAAGTTGGGCTGGGCAGGAGGATAACCAAGTTGATTATATGCACATAGCAGTGTTACCTTAATCCCAACTGCCTAAAGAGCTTGTAGGCAACAACCTCAGGACCAGTAAGAGTGGCTGGGGACTGTCTGTGTTTTCAGATCTGGATACCCAAATATGTAATACCCACAAGGTACCTACATGGGCTTCCCAGAAAGTTCACTCCCTATCTATGCTCCTAAAAGGACTTGCTGGTTCCTGGGCTCATCTGAAACCCTGACAGGCAACAGGTGAGAAGCGTGTTTCAAGTTTCCTTTAGCTTTTTTTTTAATAATTCAAGCCTATAATCATTGGGCAGATTCACTCTAATCAAACTCTTCGCTGCCTGCAAGATGAGCAGAGACCTGCATTTTGCAATAGAGAATCATTGCTCTCTTGGCATCAACATTTTTTCTATGGCTGCCAGTTTCGATGGCTTTAGGTCTTTGTTTTAATAGCTTAGAGCTCACTGTGTGTATTTCATGTTCTTGTTTATTCCTGGCTGAAATTAGCATTGAGTTGCTACAGAAATTGTTTACTTTGTCGTTGTCAATTGAAACTAAAGGTCAAATAATCAGACCTTAGCCTGTGCACAAAACTCAGTATCTGTTTACAGTTTGTATTAATAAGAATACTTGTTTGGCCAAAGAGACTCCACAGAGCAAATGTAAGAGGCCATATACTTAAAAACTAGAGAAAAAAATAGCATTGAGCCTCCCCCAGCAGAGAGCACGAGGTTGAGGGAGGATATCTCCAGTAGTCCTATGTGAGGCACAGCCCAACAGCTCCTTGAAAGACCCTCTCTTCCCCATGGCTCCAAGGCTGACAAAGAGCAACCTTCAGTGAAGAGGAACCTCACCCCACCTCGACTCAGCCTGGAAAGCTGTGGCCAGATGGCTAGGAGGACATAAAGACATAAGGACAGCTCAAACAGCAGCTGTGAGCTGGACACTGGGGCACCGTAGTAGCACAAAGATAGCAACAGAAAGGTGTGGGGTAGGGACAGCAAGTCAGAATATCTCCCAAAGTCACTGGAGTGCAGGAAGGAGGGCGGTGTCAAGATACCGCTGTTGCTATTCCTTGTCTTCACTCAAAGAGCAGCCTCTGGCTGCTTTGCAGACAGGGAAGTGGTCAATCTTCTCCCCTTCTGAAGCATCCTTCAAACCAGGCGGAGGGTAAGGCAAGGTCTGTGTGAGCATCTAGCTACCTTGTCCAGCCTAAGCCTAAGTTGAGTGGTAGAAGCCATGTGAAAGATACAACCCACAGCCACAGCCAGACCTTGATGATAGCATGCTTAACCCACCCCACAGCCTTTTATTTCCATTTTACCTCTGTTTATGCTTAAGCCAGCTGATGTACTTTCTTGTACTACCATTACAACACCCTGTTGCAGGAGAGAAGCACCAGACCTGTGAAAATCACTATGACACACCGTGGGACTCAGTCTGCAGCCCCCAGAAGCAGAATTTGACTTGGCCAAGAAGCCTCTAGTGACTCCATAGCCATAGTCACCTCGAAAACTCATCTGCATTGAACTAGATCCCCCTGAGTATCTTCCTGAAAGACTGAGGCTAGCTCAGCGACACCTCTTGCAAAAAGAATGCTTGGGGGTTTTAAAAATAATTGCCTTTGTCACAATAGCAAATATTTTTGTCTTCCAAACCTTCATGTCGCAAGTGTTTTAGATCACAGAAAGCTAACATCCAACTAGGACAAGTATCCCAAGAGTGTAAAAGTCATGGCTAGATGGGTATATAAGGGAAAGACAAACTAAAATCACGATGGTGAAAAAAATCTTTGTAATTAGAGCAATTTAAACTTAGCAATTTTTCATTACTTTGCCCCACTGGAGCTGTATCTCTTCAATGATGTTTCAATGCCATGACTTGGCTCCTCAGGAACAACCGAGAGCTGGTCTCTCTGATTTGACATGTCCTCACCCTGCCAAAATGCAGTGCTAAATAGAAACTCCTATGTTGCCTTTGAGTGCAAGGTTCAAGAGGTGTTTCTAATACTCTCGGATTTATGCCTGGTTAGTCATCAGCAACTGGATTCCTCTGCAGCAAGGTTGTCCAAAGCAGCTGAAGTTTCCAGCCGCAATTGTTGACACTAGCCAGGGAACTGAAAATTCACTTGGATTGCTGGCAGCAGCTCAGTTCCCATCTCCCAGCAAGAAATTCGTGTCCTCATTTTCCATCCCTCTTCCTTGGGAAGAAACTAGAGGCAGGGAAGGAGAAGCATCTGTAGAGACAGACAAGACAAAAGAGGGTCGTATTTTTTAGACACTGGGACAATATTGCCCTGGAGAAAACAATTTTGTTCCATTCCTCCCCTACTGTGTCCCCTCTTCTCCAGCCTGTACCCCAGGCCCCCGACACTCCCCACCAAAGCCTCCTCCCTCTTTTTATGAACTGGATTTAAAAAAGGGAGGCTCTGGTATTATGGAAAATTCTTTGTGGCTTTTTGCGATGCTTAGATAATGACAAAGAGAACTATATCATCAATAATTAAAGCCCACTTGCCTCTTTAGAGTGAAGTGCAGAGATTTGTTTTCCTGAGACTTCATCAGCACTAGCCCTGAGCAAACCAATAGTTCCAAAATAAGGGTCATCACAAAACTGGAATGAAACTAATTGAGTTTGGAAAAAAAAAAAATAAGAGTGGCAAGGTCTCATTTCCAAGTCATCTGCACAAGCATCTCTGCAGGTTCAAAAGGGGCAAGGGCTGCAGCTGCCTTCAGTAGCGTTACGTGACTTCCGAGTCCTTTCTATGGGGTATGTGAGTAATTCTGAAACCCTCACCCCTGAAGCTAAGCCAAGTCTCAGTAAGTCACTCTGAAAACTCAGACCCTTTCTTTTATTGGCAAATATTCTGCAAATGTATTGTAAATTAGATGCATTTCTTGGCTTATTCAGCATTTTGGTACGTGTGGTTTCTATCTCATCAATAATGCTTACTGGTTCTGTCACGAATGATTACACCTTAGATATCTAGTCATTCTTTTACTCAGAGATCTAATACCACAAGTCTTCAGAAACAATGCGTTTCTACTCTTTCACAGAAATATATATGTTTTTTCCATGCGCCAAATTCTCAACTCTAGCTCCACCACTACGTGTTTAACTTGAATCGGGACGTAAAGCAGAAATCACTCATGCATGATGCCTTGCTCATTACAGCCGTCTTCGCAAGGGAATGTCTCTTTGATTTCCTGTGTCAGGAGAACCTGAAAATAGCTGTGTGGGTTCAAAGCCACTAAGCCCAGGATCCTGTCTTGGGCTGTGGCCCAACACCTTATAAGAATAATACATAGAGAAATTTCACCTGAATAGTCTCATGGCTTCTGGTCGGTTGTTGGGCAGGGATTTGCTGGAGTTAGGTCATTTGGGAAGTGTTTAGCAACCTTTCTCCGTGAAGTCATTCTGCCACCCCTTATACCCATGAACACTTGCCACATATCTAACACTAAGTGACAAAGAGCCCTGCAAGTGAACTACATGTCCTGTGAGGAACAGTCATCTTGTGTCTTCTGAATCTACCTTCAAGAGATAATAACTTTATATGATATGCTCTAATTTTTATACTGGAAGAGACCACGTACAGCCAAACCATAAGTCCTTCATGAAAAGCTCTGGCTTCCTGAAGCAATGCTATGGGACCCCCCTCAATAGCTTGATGCTTAACATCACCATATGGATAGATCACATGGATAGCAGAGAGATCTGTAAGTGCCTAGTTTTGCCAGAGGCAGAGGAGTCCCTAAATCAGCTTCACCAAGAAATTGAGGTGAAACGTTCAAGCAAGGTGTTCATATGACCTGCAGCAATCAGGGTGGTTCTACACCACAACCTTAGGGCTCCTGCCTTCCCTGGACACAGTGTGGTCTTTCCATGGCTGCAAGTAGAAACCAGCAACAGGACGCTCATGACGAGCATCTCAAGTGGTCTTTCAAACATTACTTAAAGACTAAAGAACAAGCCTGGGGCTCCTAAAATCTGCAACAACAAAGAAATAATTTGGTTATCCTTTTCCCAGAGGCAGCAAGATAGAATTATACTCGAGTTAGGGAGCTAAATGCAAATAGGATAAATATCCTCATTGGTGCAGGATACCTTCTGTTTTACATCAGAAGCAGTTTGGCCTCAATTCCTCAGAAAGCTATAAACCTGCTAGGACTAAAATAACTGAGACAACCTCAATCCAGGGAGATTAGGCCTGTATTTTATAGCTAGTAGGCTGAAGTGAATACATGCTAGTATCCAATGTTGGACAGTAAAGCATTCGTTGTATAGCGTATGCGTTTAACCACTCTATTATTGTGCTTTTTTTGGAAGTTTGCCTGGGAATATGCTGAAGTTCAGCAAATGGAAACTGAAATTCTGATGCTTTTTTATTTATTAGCCACTGCATTTTGTGTAATCAAGACATTTTCACAAAGATACATTTCTAAAATCCAAGCAAAAGAAAAAGCAACATGGGAATACCTACTCAAGTCGGACTCAACTCGAATTTTTGAGGTTCCAGGACTTCTTGATATCACCAGCAGTTTCAGCAAGGACTCAGCTAACTCCTTCACCAGGACAGTGGCCAGCCATGCGCTCCAGCTCAAGAAACCATGTTCCTCTTGGTGGGGCTCCCATCCATTTTGTGACATCCTCTTTTCCTGGCCATTCTCCTCCAGTCCCACCTGTCTTGCCTCAGGGGCTTGTACAGCTGGACAAAAAGGAAGGATTCAGTCGGCTGTTTGTACTTCAAAGAGCCGTTACAAGGATTTCTTAATTAACCTTACACCCCACTTTAAAAATGCATAACAACGTAAAAGTGCCAGGGCTGTTCCCCATTGAAGGACAGTTGGTTTCCATAAGACACTGTTGCTTTTTCATGTAGGAACATATGGATTGTGTTAGCATTCTGGCAAATGGCAAGAAGCTGCTAAACATTTCTCTCTGTCACCTCCTTCCACTGACACCATAGTTGAGGATGGTTTCTATGCCTCTTTTACCTTGGATAAAGACTAGTTGCAGGTTTAATATCACAAAACAGGGACCTTGGGCCGGCCAGAACACTTCAGGGAGCCAAATGTACCCAGTTCCCCTCTTACACATCAAGGTGATGGAGCATGCTGCCTGTGGACCACCAACTTCCCTGAAATTTGGCACCAGGAACCCAACCCAGGAGAGAAGAGGCATCTGAAAATGAGTACGCCTCACTATGACTGTGAGGTGATGGCTGGGTCAAAAGAAAAACCCCAAAAGCTAAGGCTCTGCTTTTGGGAAATCAGTCAATGTCACGCTCTGATTTTTGAGCCCAACATTCTGTTCTCTAGGCCATGGTGTCCAGGGTGCCCAACAAGATGTCATGGCATGTCCAGCTGAGGTTTGACTACACTTTCAGGAATCATTAGCTCACAGCAGCAACATGACCTGTTGCAACTAACCATGACAAGGCAGAGCTTTTTTTTTTAACAAATTAATAAATGAAATTTTTTTTAATTTTAAAATTTTATTCAATTCATATTTGGAATAATTTTCAAAAAATCTCTGTATTTGTCATTTACAGCCTAGAAGGTTTTGACCTATTTTAGAGGTTTCACAGCTAGCCAGAAGAGACATTGTGTGCATTTAGAGCTTTTACGTTTTACTACTTTTTTGAGACCCCATCAGACAGCAAAGAGTTTGAAGGTTACAGTTTAAAAGGAAGATGTTTCCAAGATGTTTAAAGGTGGATTAATGTGAACTTACTGGCTTTACTTCTCACACTACTTGCTAATTCTCTGCTGCTTCCAGTACTGTTTTTTGGTTGGTTTTGTTTGTTTGTTGATTATTAAAAAAAAAGAAGAAGAAGAAAAGAAAAAGCCTTCCTATATTTTCATGATATAACACTCCAGACATTCTTGGGACGCTGTCTTTGAGTGCTGCATTACTACACACCGTGCCTGTGGGAATGGATGGGTGGATGCTCCCGCTCAACTGAAGATGTTGGGTGCTCAGTCTGTCCCCATGAAGCCACGCCACAGCTCTGCTTAGAAAGCACTGGCACAATTTACTAAGGGAGAAAAAATATGTGGGCTTGGAAATCTCTCATCTGATATCTGTCCCAAACAGTCTTTTACTTATGTCGAACTGTGGGTTTCCATCCAGATTACCGTGGATGGAAACTGCATCAGAAAGTCCTCACCACAATATGTCTTCTGCAAGCAGCAAAAAATTAGTTCATTGACTCAAACTTTGCGTCCTTCTATTTCTTTCCCAAGGACTATTTCTAGGAGAATTGCAAAGGAGTGTAAATAAAGTGATTTCTATTTTTGAGGAAATTTGCAGAAAAAAAGAAAGTTATTCTTCAGCTAGACTTCATTGCTGTTTTAATTATGCTGGACCTTAAGGGCTACTCTGAGCTTTTGAAACACAAAAAGCTTAATAACAATTTCAGTCTTGATGCTATCTCATGTGGCCATTATTTCATGATAAACTCAACTAGAGAGTGGTACAATATGTGACAAATACATGTCAACAAGGCAAGGAGACATAGAAAACTTTCTGCCACGAATGTCTTGACATAAAACTGTTGACTTCTTTTGAGCCCTGCAGATTTACACAGAGCAGTGCTTTGGCCTCCTACACATAACTGTTTGGGATTTTAATAAGCTTTTTGCACAAAATGAAAACAGAATCAGACCAACAACATTTGAATATTGAATGCAGAAATTCAGAGACCACCTCCGTACAGAGTAACAGCTGGTTTCAATGCCCAAACCCCCTTGACAGGTAATCTGTCCTTCTGCTGCTCTTCAGAGGAAGGTACTTACCAAGTGATGAACATTTCCACTCCTGTCGTACAATTATTCATTAGACGTTTGCAATTGATCAGCTGCTTGTTTTAGATGGGTACACCACACTTCTGTCTGCCTACAGTGTTTTGCACATTGCCGTTTGCTCTGTTCCTGCACTAATGGGGCTGGAAGGGGCAGAGTCACCCTGTAGCTGCATGTTTCTATCCATGAAAACCATTTCTCTCATCAAACTGATTATCTAAATTGAGGTCATGACGTAGGCATGTTTGAGAATTACTTTGTGTGATCAGGGGCAGCGAAATTAAAAGTCAGGGCTCACTAGATCAGCAAGCTCCGGCCTTGCTTCCAAAGCCAGCAGGCTACAGAAAGAAATTAGATCCAGCATGCAAAATTAAGCAGAAGATTGCTCCATTTAAGCAAGAAAAATGACTAACTAAAACAATGAGTAATGGAAACAAAACTCAAGACTTGCTGTGCACTCTTCAGGTTCCCACATTTTACAGCATAAAACACCTACTGGTAATGGTTTGTGAGAAAGAAGAAATGCTTTCCATCTTCTGCTGTTTATTATAGAAAATTTTAAATAAGATCTATTAAGAATACAACACCTCGAAATTAGTAAATTCAGATGCAGTTTCTCTCACAGGTCCTCAAAGAGCTGGTTGTGGCCTCCACCTCACTGAGAGCAGCCTCCCATTTGCCATAAAATGTGAGAAAATAGAGTGCATTTGGTTTGAACATGTAGTCTTCTTGACAGAGATTGTTTTGCCTTTCTATATTCCCTTTAGATGTAGCATCTATGCTCTGGAAGATGGCAGAGATTAGGGCAGATCGGTGCGGGCGGGCTCACACACTTGATTTCCAAGAGGTCTTTTTTGGATGTTTCTATAGAAGAAACCAGATCTACTGAAAACAGAATATTTCAGCCACTCAGCTGTGCAATCTGGCCAAAATTCAGAGAATAGTCTAGAAAAGTAGGCAAGTGGACCTCTTCCAAGCGTGAAGGAACAGGATAGTCTTGGTTCTGCAGGCAAGCCTAGAACTACAGTCTTTAAACAAGACCAAATGTGCCAGAGGTAAAACTTCAATGACATCTCACTTTCAGTGCATGCAGTAAGAAGAGGCTGAAAATAATGGAAGAGGGGAACTGGTTCTTGCTAGCTGGGCCAGTGTGACCTGTTCTGCAGTCAGGAGGTTGACTGGTCAAGACTTACCATATATTTACCCACAGTGATCACCCCAGTCAAAGCTCCACAGATACCCTGGACTTTTGTCCAACTTAGTGAGGCACACAGGGGCCACTCGGCAGAGAGGTACACTGAGAAAATCAGTGCCCTCAGGAAGACAGAGTCCAGACAGGCTCCAAGATGTCTACGAAACTTGACAGCACAGCACAAACATTCTGCCTTTTGCAGGCAAAGTCTCAGTGGCCTCAACAAGACGATTTACCTAGACTCTCAAACCTCTGGGATTTTCTCCTACCCTGAGTTGAAAGGGAAAGGTAATATCCACTCATCCACACACCAGCTTCAGAAGATATTTTTTCTTTTCTCCTGACACCAAAATAATTTTTCTATGATTTCTAGTTTAGTTAGAATCTGAGATGTAACATAGTGGTCTTGGCATGTGTCCATGTGCCCAATGTGGCAAGCCTTGCTCCAGCCAGCAGAACTAACATTGACATTGGCGATATGCTTCCAGCTGTTGCGCTTTTTTTTTTTTTCTTCTGTCATTCACTTTGAATGAAAAGCTTAGCCTTCTTTTTTTCTCTCTTATAGGCTTTGTAAATGCACATATGGTAATGAAATTGAGATTCTTTGTAACCAAAAACACTACGTATAGTTTCTTTTTGTCATAACTCTGTCCAGATGCTGGTACCCTCTATGCTCATGGAAATTCAGCACTCTTTTCAGCCTCTCCGAGAACCTCAACACTCCAATTTGCAATGGAAAAAAAAAAAAAAAAGAATGGAAAGAAAGCAAAGTGGCTGCATTCAGCTCATAGTATTTTCTTTGCTCTGGATCTAGTGAAATTCGAACTAGAACTTTGATACGGAAAACAATAGATGCCTATTAGTGGTGTTGAAATGTTATTTTTCCTAGAACAACACTCCTATTTTTCTCCTCCTCTCTCTCTGAGCAAGCAGTAGCCTCTGCATTTGGCCCAAGCCAAGAGTTCTTCTTGTGTTGGAGAAACCCGGAGAGCCAAACAAGTGTGAGTAGAAATAAAAGCGAAAGCTCAAGATTTCTTTGGAAACAAAAGAAGTCTTTCTCCAGACTTCAGCTCCAAGTATTTTGCAAGAGATAAAACCACAACAGGCAGTGTTGTCTCTTTCACCTTCTGAGGAGGAGTGCACTGCAAGGGGCTATCCACAGTAGCACAAGCACATCCATCTCCAAAGGTCCATATTCCCATGTCCTCCTCACAGTTACTGTGAGGAAGCAATGAACCAACCCTTCACGCAAAAAAGGTCTCTCAAAGTTTGGTCTTACTGATTTCTTCTAATCTCTTGGCAAACCTCTGGCATCTAGACATTTTTTGAGAGCTTGAGCTAGCTTCAAAACTTTTGCCATACCCACACTGGAGAAGCGCTAGACAGGCAATCCTTCATCCTTGGATTTACATATATGGCTGAACTCCAAAAGTGACCCACTGTCCTGATGTGCAATTCCCCAAGCTGGATGACAAATATCCACTGGATGATGGACAGGAGAGTCTATGTGGTCTTCCCTTGAGTTCAGGGATAGCTATTGATGACTATATACAGTCCAGCTTACAAACATGCTATGGGGAAATTTCAGGAAGGTAGAAAATAGCTTTCCTATGGGGAAATTTCAGGAAGGTAGAAAGGATCAGCTTTCATATACCAGAGTCCACACACACAAAGAGAGGAGGAAGAGGAATCCTTACCTAGAAAAGATTGATGGAGGAAGAAGAATGGATATTTTCATTTCTCTGAAACCAAAAAAACAGCTTCTTTCCCGAGTTGATTCCCTCCTCCTGATATCCCTCCACCTCATCTGCTGGGAAAGCTTCTTCCCTGCTCTTCAAAGAGGGATGGTGGAAAGAGTTGAGAGATGTCAGTGTCAACTATAAACCACACACAGGGCATGATGCAGGGACAAACCCACAGCCCAAAGGAAGGTCAGACACTGTCACTGCCCTTGCACGTCAAGCTGTTCCCCAGGCATTGGCAGCCTGTGGGCCTCAATTTTGATGAGGCCCTAGAAGAGCTCATATTCAACTGTCAATTGTATCTGAGGCATTCGGGGTTTGTTTTTAAACTCCTGGGCAGGAAAGAGGCAGTATCTACAGTCCAGTCAAGTGCATGTACATGACCACTTCAGACCATCTTGGAACTTCAGAAGAAAAGCAGATGAAAATCACTCCTCCATGCAGGGAGTTCCCACAATGAAAAGATATCTGCTGAAGGCTGAGTGATCCACTTGTTGAGATAAACTGAAGCTGGGTATGCTTAAAACAGACAGAGGGAGAAGCAGGGTAGAAAGACGGTGCAGCAATTATTGTTAATTGTTAAACAGTTAATGCTGTGTCTGTTAGGCAGGGTGAGGGGAATGATCAAAAGGGGTTTCCAAGAACCACAAATCAGAAGATAGATGAGACTTAGCCGGTTTCAAAATACACTGTCTTTCTCCACAACAACATTAGTTTAGACGTCACTTAGGCAGAAACCACAACCATCTCAAATCGTTTGAAATCCTACCTATGACCGTCACTTAGGCAGAAACCACAACCATCGTTTCTCGAATCGTTTGAAATCCTACCTATGAAAAAAGGTAAAAGTGAGAAAACAATGAGTTTCCTTGCAGTTAACCACATTTTAGTGTGTCTGGCAGACACCAAGACTCAGGCACGCACAAAGAAGATGCCAGTCTGAGAGATGATCACATCTGGTGCAGGAGGCATTGCTGAAACAACACTGAGAGATGTGCGTGATTGCAATGAGGAGCCTACAAAGCCCACAGTTTGTTAAAGATCTCTAAGACATCACTAAAGTTCTTCTAAGCTGCATGCAGTGCTTGGGGAATACCAGTTTTGTTGCTGGCAGGGGAAATTCTCATTCACATCCAAGAACATCAAGTGATCAAAGACCTGTGTACTTCGGTGACATCCTCATGGATGTCTTTGTGCTGGTATGTCCAAAACTAGTAGGTGCAGGCATAACGAAATGTCTTTTCACTAAGTGAGTCCCCACTGAGCACATGAAGCAGCAATGGAGGTAGCGGGAAGGTGGATGAGGATAATCTACCAAGCTGGTTGGCCTGGAGCACCTGATCCAAGAGAAGGTGGGGCTGTTGTGTCTGTCCATGGAGAGGCTGGGAGGGTCTGCAAGCAATCTCGAATTGTGGGACAGGCAGGGACAGAGGAGATGTCCCCAGAAGGGAAGCGGCCCTTGGACAGGTCACCAGAGAGATGAAGGATCTCCATGCTAGGGAGTTTCAGGGCCTAGCTGGGCAAAGCCATGGCTGCCCTATCCAGTGCTGGTGACTCCTGCTGTGACTGGGAGGTGGAGTAGGAACATCCTGAGCTCTTCAGCAATATTGCCACAATGCTATAAAGAAAGCCTGGGAGGTCACCAAGCTCCTCTTAAATCATGACATGAAGAGTCTCATCTCAAAAATCTTCCGAACAGTCAGTGTCTCCCCATTCCAAACATCTTTGAGGTTGCTCTCTGTGGTCTAACAGGTCTTCAGCTAGAAATAATCGTGGCAAAATCTTGGGACAAAGTAGATTCTCACCTAATGGAGACTTCCTAATAGGAGAAGGAGAAAGAAATGTATTTAATGCTTCTCTTTGCTATTATAAGCATTAATAGTTGATAAAATGGCTGGATACATGATTTGAAGGTTTTGATACCCCTGTTTTCCAGTGGCTTTTACATTACAGTTACAGACTATGTTTCACTTGCGCAGACTTTGCCGCATCCACTACCAAGCACAAAAGCAAAACTGATTTTTGTTTCTTTTACAATACAAAGCCTTGAAATAAAACAAGAGAAATGCCCTTATGTTTAAGAAAAAAAAAGAGAGAGAGAGAGAGAGAGAAAAAAAAATGGTGCACTTGGGAGTCTTTGCTGAGCTTTTCAACAGCAGAATGGATTTTCCCAGAATCATATCCAATTTTTCCAGATTTTCTATGGCCTTTTTTTTTATTCCTATATCATTCAATACCCAAGTCTGACCTGTTTTTTCTCAGTCTTTCATATATTTGCTCTTATGTGTGCTTACAACTAGAAACCTGATTTTAAAAGTGAACTTGAAGAGTTCCACCTCTGCTTGCTCTCACCAGCTGCACATTCATTACCTACTATAAAAAAGAGCTCCCTACTCAGGTCTTATTTAAATGGAGAAACAGTACAAAATGATATTTTAAGGGACAAACAAGGGCTCTTACCATAAGTATATATTTTTTTTCTCTCTTGACAGAACAGGACCTAGGCTAAGTTCCTCCCAGATACTCAGAAACTACAAGTGAAGAGTTATTCATATTTGCAAACAAACATCTAATTCAGCATCCTTTTGCTCCACATAAAGGTCACGACAGGCTGTACCTCACACCTATCATACCACAAAGTTATAACTCTAAATCTAGAGTAGACTTGACTAAACTCTAACTTTAAATCTAGAGTAGAGTCAGACACCAACTTGCTGGAAAAACACATGATAAAAAAGTGGGATGCCAGCTTGGGAAGTTTCCCCACAAAATAATCTGAAGAGCCACCATATGATTCTCCCCAACAGCTGTGAGTGTGCTTTTCCTCTATTAATATTGCCTAAGCTGGATTCAACACAATTGATTTGTTTCCCAATAACAAATGACTTCCCTGGGAGCTGATAATTGCTGTGTGGTCTTTATCCCAGAAATCCCAAACCATGAGCTGCAGACTCTTCATTACAGATGCGACCTACATTGGCATGCCTAATGCTGCTAACTCATCAGGCTTCACCAGAATTCCCAAACTTCAGCACTCTGATGGTAAGGAATTTTGGTTCAAAGGACGCAATTCTTAAAAAAAAAAAAGTAAAGCAGAAAAAAACTGTATGTTTTGCATAATATTGCAGATAAAATACGGCCAAGCTCATGAGGGGAGGTTTACACTGCTGCTGAGTTACTGAATTCTTTGCACGTAACTTTGGTCTGTCAAGCTGTGGTTGCTAATGAAAACATTAGGCTCCAGTCCTTACTTTCAGTCTCCAAACTTCCAAATATTTGATAACAGACATTTGAAAGGCAGTAGCTGTGGTTCACTTTTTCCTCTCACTCCTTTTCTTCTTTGCAAACAAGAACTCACTACATAGATAAATAAGTTATGTTTACCTTTAGAAACCACCTTCCCATTACCAAAAGTAAGGGTTGGATGGGCAAGAAAGCAACCAACACTTTCTCTGGGACCTCCAACTAAGACCTGTGAGCAAAACACGCATTTCTCTTGTTGGCTGCAGCCAAATTGGGATTTCACCCCAAAGCTTTCATCTGATCAGGCTAATTTAAGTGGCATTGCTTGCTCAGGTTTGGAAGCAGTTCTTTTGTGCAAGAGCAGTAGGGAATTTTGCATTCATTTTTCCTAGAGGGGAAAGCACAAAAGGCTGTAGGATTAAAGAATACAGAACCACAAGAGAAAAGGCAATGAGGGTTCCTACAGACTCAAGGGCCAAGCTGTTCTCTATAGAGCCAAAAGAAGACCAAGAACAAATCCCATCCATAGCCACCAAGTTAGAGTTCAACTTCCAGGAGATTTAGCAACAGTGGGATAGATCCTGAAGGCAGTTCTCCAAAACAGCTCTTCTCCAAGAAAAGCTTTCTATGCAGACTTCTTTTCCGTCAGAATATTCCTAGCAGATCTTTCTTCCACAGCTTCATCTTGTCTCTTTTTAAGTCCATGTAAATCTGTCACACCTCTGGCATCCTCTGGCAGAGAGTTCCACAGGTTTACTCTGAGCACCAGCTCGGTCCTCTCTCAGTGCTGAACTCACCACTTGCTAGCTGCTTTGGAGTATCTCTTGTGCTGTGAGAACCAGTGAACATATGTTCTATTTTTTTCCAGGCATCTTTTTTGGATTTTCCAGGAGAAATACAAGATGGCTTAGCAGCTCCTCAGCTGGCAACTGTTCCAGATGTCATCACACCTTTTTTTTTTTTCCCTTGGTTTAATGAGGAAGTTTCTCTTAGTGTCTCAAACCTTGAGCCATACCTTGGCCCTTTATATTGCCTGGCACTATTGAGGAGATGGCTCCACCATCTTGTAAATGCCCTTCAAGCTGCTGCAAGCTGCTCTTAGATTTTTCTTTTCTTAGATTTTCCCTCACAAGGATGCCCAAGACTAGACACATTATCCAGACGTGACTTCTTAGCATTGAAGAGAGGAGAAAAAAATATCTTCTTTCAATCTGCTCTCCATGCTGCTCTTAACATAGCCCAGGATGTGGTTTGCTTTCTCTGCAGTGAGGGACAACATTGGGTCATATTCAACACAGCGTCTACTATAACCCCAAGGTCTTTTTCAGGAGAGCTGCTTGGCCAGTTGGTTTCCAGGCTGTATCTGTGCATGGGGTTATTCCACCCCATTCCACATCTCTCTGCTGAACTTCAGGAAGTTTCTGTTGGCCCAATCCCCAAGTTTCTCAAGGTCCCTCCAGACCAAAGCTCTGCTATTCTCAGCATCTCAGCCACTCCTCCTAGTTTTGCGTTGTCCACAGAGCTGCTGAGGGTGCGCTCTGTCAAAGGGCTTGCGTGGGAGGCAGGGTGAAAGAGGGCACGTGGGAAGAGAAAAGGCCAGGAAATATTCTAGAGGTGAATTTTGTGTTAGTGAAGTGAGAAGCACGGGTAGCATTGCCCAACAGGGCTCAAACAGAAGGAAGCTCCATCAGATGAAAGCCTGGTGGAAATCTGAAGCCTCGGAAATGCTCTTAAGGAGGATGAGGAGGTCCCATGAGATGTTCCCATCAGGGGTACCAAAAGCTAGCAGCTTCATCTGAACCACAGGAAAGACACGCACATGGACCCATACACCCCAGAGCAGGAAGCCACACAAGCAGCGTCATTCCAGCTGCCATTTCAGAAGGACTTCAAGGCAGCAGTGCACGCGCCAGGCTTTGAAGCGCAGTGATTTTGCCAGGTGGCATCTAACGGCGCTTTACTGGAGTGGTGTCTGCTGTACACAGTGTACAGGGCTGTCAGCAATAATCAGACACAGTGTACTCAAGAAAAGCTTTTGAATATCGGCCAAGCAGGACTTATTCCAAACTCCTCGTGCACCACTTGTAACCCTTCGATACACGTTGCTGTGAGGAAAAGTAAGCCAAAAATCGGAAAGATTAACACTTTTGCCTCACAGAAGGAACATATTACCTTTAGAAAATAGCATGCAGCCACTAGCTGCCTCCTAGGAGATTACATGGCATGACTGTGCCCAATTTCACAAAAGGGCTCTGAGCTTCCATGTGAAGAGCTTAGGACCTTGCTACCCAAAGAGCATAACTGACATGTTGGAAGAGCTCGGGATGTTTTAGAGTTAACTTGGATAGTGCAAGGCTCCAGAATCCCAAAGGACTGGCTCCTAGCAATGGAAGTCTCTCCCAAAGCAATGCAACCACTGGAGAGGACTGCCAGGATCCTGGAAAAGCAGCTGGGGTAGTATCAGATGGACATGGCCCCAGAGGGCACGCTGGGTTTCTAGGGCTCATTTCCTATGTCCCTGTAAGGCAGCAGTTCCCAAGGTCAGGGAGAACCTGGGATTCTGACCAAGGCTGCACATGTGACCTCCATATCCAGAAATGAAGATATTAGTCCAACAGCAAAAACAGCAATGGGATTCGCAACAGAGATTTTTTTTTCCCCCTTTCCATAGCTTGCTCTCTATCCTGCAGCTTTTGTTTCTTTAAAAAAAAAAAGTATCAGCCATCCATCCGAAGCATAAAACGGAAGATCTTTCCCCCCTCCTTTCGAAGTCATCTGTAGCCCCACCTCCAGTGCAGAAAGCTAGAATTTGTCAGGGAAACCCAGATAAGTTCCTTGGAGTAGCTCTCTGCAAAAGATTTGGGACCTCAAAGTTACATACCGTGTATCCTCGGCACATTTTGTACCTATTTTGTTTCACTACGCCTATAAACAAGCTGCTCAGGAAAGCTTCTCGACAGCGATCCGGCCAAGTTAGCTGCAAGCTGAGAGACCTAGAGCTTGTGTGTCGGGGCACTGTTTGGGCAGAGAACTTCAGGGCTGCCAAATCTCTCCGGAAGGCGTTGTGAGGAGATGCAAGTTTCTGCACAAAGCAAGCTTGCACAGACATTTTAAAGTCCTGGGTCCTTAGTCATACCATCCGAAGCAGATACAACTTGTACTTCACCAGTGCAGAAATAAAAACCAAAACAAAACAGAAGCTCCAGCCAATGTTCTCAGCCAACCTCGGATGAGCTTGCAGCTATGAAGAAATGAGGTTCCGGGGTCCTTTTTTTGTTCCATTAATTTTATTATTTTGTTTCCGCTGTTTCCGTGCTTGTCTGTAGCTCTTGCGCAATCAGAAAGAGAACTGTAAATTCATCAGCCGTTTTGTTCCATGCAAGTAGTTCACGCAGCCTGGGCTCTTCCTGCAGTTAAACTCACATGCTTTGCTGTGCTATGCCAGCATAGACTAATTCCAGCGATCATAAAAATAATATTCCAAGTTTAATCCCAAAGAAAGGATTACCGAGGATCAAATCCATTATTTCACAATAAATCCCTTTAATGTCTTTTTTTCTTTTTTCCACCAGTGATCAAAGAGAGTGGATTTCAGCTCTAACATGCTGCTGCTACCCAACAGAAGAGATCCTTGCCCAAGGCACAGGGCTCAACTTTTACTTTCATTTTTTTTTGCACAGTATCAAAGGAGATTTACTTTTTTCCCTCTTGCCAAAAATAAAGTCTATTCTAGATTCTCAGCTGCAGCTGATAGTTCAGCAGGAGAAAGCAGCTGCAGCTCCTTTTTGCAGCTTCCTAATCTTGAAGGATCATTTCTGATGGACTTGGCTGTCCACACTTTGTCACCATCTTTTCTTGGTTTGAGACACTACAGCAAAAAATCGCATTTCAGTTTCAACAAGGCAAGATTCAGAGAACACCAAAGTGTGACTTTTCTGTAAATATAAGACCAGACTTAACTCACCCTTCCAAACTTTTCCTCCGGGGGTAGGCCGCTGCATGATGTTATCTGCATGATGCCCTATGCATGGTATCACTGCATGATACTGCTTTCACATCCCACTTTGCAGGGTTTGGATGTTACAGAGCTCATCTCTTGCGTGCGTGTTTCCCATCGTGTTATTACAACCCCAATGTAGTCATAAACCGCAGAGCCCTAGGCCTGCTGACCTTGATGAAGGGAATAACGCTCCCTTGGCCAGAGGCAGTGACAGACCAGAAGGCCCCAGGATGTGAGAACTAAGACGATCTATCTCAGAAGGCCTCCACCACGTGTCCTCCTCACATAGTGTAGTTTTGGGAAGATATAAATGGAAGCAAAACCAATACCAGCCTTGACCATTTGCTGCATATAAATAGTATGAACTTAATCGGGTGAGACAGATTGTGCATCATCATTGAAGTCAGGCTCTTTATGGGTCCTCTGCTAACCAGACCGTGTTTTTAGTCCTAATCTCAATCTGTTAGAATTAGCTCTGCTAAAGTGAACAGAATGACACAGGTCATATCAATTATTGTGAAAAAATTCAATTATGATAGTGCCATATGCAGCACTATAAAAAGAACGCAGCTGTACATATGGCTGATGAAGGCGACAGAAGTTAGCGGCACGAACGTCCACGACATTGCCATGCCCTTTGGTCCTTCATCTCTTCCTACATGGGCCACATTGAGATGAGGAAAATTGCCTCCACTAGTCCTTTGCAGAAAACTGCACCAGCTTTCAAATAGCCTTGCCAAAGAAAAGATACAAAAGGCATCTCCCGATGGAGGCTGCATAGACTATCAAGAGCTTCTTGTAGGAGATAGAGTCAGCTTGGCTTGTGATATGAGAATTTCCAACAAAAATTCAGGTTTGCTCACAGCAAGGCCTAGGGAAGAGCGCAAGGCCGAGCTCATCTATCAGTGCAAGGAAGGAAGCTCAGCTGGCACCCAGCAAAACAGTGAAACCAGCTATGCAAAGTGCTGTCCTGGTTACGGAGGAAACCGGCCAGGGAAACAAATAAATAAATTAAAAAAAATAGATAAAGAGAGAGGAAAAAACTCTTCTATTCACCCTCTGCTCTCCACGGAGATGGTTTTGGCACTAAACATAGCACAAGGAGGTAAGTCGCTTCTAAAGAGGATGCAGTTTGGGTCTCTAACTCAGTAGGCAGAAAGTGCCTGGCACTATCAAGTTAAGCAGCATGCTCTGAGATATTCCCACTAACTGAACTCCAGAAAGAAAAGCCAGTGGATGGATGAGTGTTCAAACATGTATCTGAAGGATGCGCTTAATGTGTCAATCGGCACTGGCAGCCTCATTCTGCACAAGCTTCCAGATGGTCCATCTTCTTTTTTTTTTTAGCTGGACAGCCTGTGGCACAGCAGGACCTCCCACTGCTTTATTTTAAATCAAAGAAAATATATATATATACACACACATATATACATATATAAAAATATATGTCTCCTATCCCAAATAAATTATTTTTTCAAAAATAAAAGCATATTTTCACAAATTTGCTCTTATTTTTCTGCTCCTTCCCCCTGACCTTTTAGATAACACAGCTCTCAGCAGAAAGTTAAATGGCTCTCGATGCTTCATAGCCTTTCTGTTATAGTCACTGAATCCAGGAACCAAAGGAAAAAAATAGACCTGGGGCAGAATAACCCGAAACAGGAAAAGAGCATGAAAATGCAGTAGAAATTAAGATGCTTTTTACTATTTCTTTTTTTCCTCTTCCTGATGCTGACAGCTCAGATCTGAACAAGTGCAGGAGCAGAAGGGGTGGAAGGACCTCCCCAAAGGCGAAGCCCTCCAGGCTGGTGTGCACAGGAGTTTGCTGCATTTATCACAGCATTAAGCTGAAGGGACCCCTGGATGTCTTCTGTTTGAGGAGGACTATCAATGCCAATGTCACTGCTACAACAGGTTGCTCAGGGATGTGTCCAGGTGAGTCTGGGTCATCCTCAAGGACAGAGATCTCCCACTGCTTGAGGACCTGTCCCAGTAAGCACCACTCGCATGGGGAAGGGCTGGTTCCTGAGGTCCAGTTGGCATGTCTTATGTTACAGCTTGTCTGCTGCTTAAGCTGTGCCCCTCTGTGTAGAGTCTGGCCCCATCATCTCTGTAACCCCGCTGGGCAGTGGAAGATGCAGCTGGATACACCTTCACTTTCTCATCTCAGCTCCACCACTGCCATGGTCTTGCACTGGACTCGCTGCAGGATGGGCATGCTTCTCTTGCACTTGCTGGCCAAGAGCAAGGCCCAGGGTCTGTGTCACCAAGCCTGAGGGGAAGAAACGCTCCCCTCAACCTGCTGGCTGTGCACGCTGGGTTGCACTGGTGAGTGTGGTTAGCCTTCTCCCTTCTTCTGGAGCTCGCTGACGGAAGATGCTGAAGGGAGCCATGTGAGTCAATCAGAAACACAAAGCTACTCCGTCTTAAAAAATTCTTGGTTTTGAGTCAAACTATACAAGTTCTGAAAATTATTTTAGACTAAATTCTTCCTCAGGACATGATCTCCAAGGGTGAAAGCCTGGCCCCGCCGAGGCCCAGAGCAGAACTCCTGCAGACCTCAGCAGGGCCTGGATCCCGCCCAAAGCAAACACTTCAAGTCTGAGCCAAACTTCTTCAGCTGCAGACATTTGCTTCTATTATTTCTGTAGCCTTTTTGTCTCACAAAAGAGAACCTTCTGCAGTGGCCATCCATGAGCCGTTGACAGGGTGGAAGAGATTTAATTTGCAATTGAAAAAAAAAGGCTAAAAATGATGGCCAATTAAAAACAATATGTGTGTAATATGGTCTCTAAGCATGTTGATGTCATCTGGCTATTCGATGTAGCTCGAACCCTTTGGGGACTGGGATCGCAGTCTGTTCCGCTTCTGCATAGCACCTAACCCTGTAGGGCCCCGCATCTGTTACGGGAGCCTTCCAGGGACCGTGCTAAAAGCAATTATAAGTACAAGCATTTTGATTTTAGCCTTGTTGACTTTCATTTTGCCAGCATTGTTTGCCATTCCCAGCAGGCCAAAAGCATTTTCCTCCCGGGGAAGAGGGCCGTAACAATGATGCTGAAGTGCTCTCCGGTTTTATGGTTGGACGAGTAGAACATGAACTCTCAGCTTTACAACAAGTTTTGCAACTTCTGATGATTTGTTTTAAAGCCTGCACTCCTGAAAACCAGTAGTTACATTAGTCTCAATCCTCCTCGCTGTCAGAAGGAAGCGTCTGCTCCACATGACTATGGGGAACGGCTCTGAAACACAATCCTGCACATGTTGGTAAAGCTGGAAGACAAAGACGATCCCATGCTGTAATAGCTTGGGATGCTGCAGCAGGTTAGTTAGCCACTCCATCACATGGCTAGCAGTACTGGTCCTGGATTAGGTACCAGCTCCTTGGCACACTCTGTGAACCCAACCACAAGAGCGGAAGTCTCAGTGTTGTGTCCATCAGAGGAAATGTTGGAAGGAAATCACTTTTACCAGTGCTCGTCTGGTCATAATTCTATGTCTATTCGTTGTGTTGAAATGGAAAGAAATTGTGCTACAAGAAGCTTTACCCACCTGACAGCCATGGGAATAAGTAGACCAGACTAGACCTGAGTTCAGATCTCAACTCTCTACTGATAACCCAGAATTTTTCACCACATGTTTCTAATTATGAAAATGTTCTGAGCAGCAAGAAACACAATACACTTGGAAAGAAAGAAAATAAACTGGGTCTTCATGCTACCTTCATTTGCTCTCCACACGCTTTGACATTTTTATGTAACTGCAACAAGGACGCACCCTTCTCCTTTCTATATGCCAAGTTGGTGAGCTGCCATGTTATTAGAGCCTGCAAATCTCTGACTACATGCAAGAAAGGAAGTCGGGCTACAGCAAAGGCAAGCTGCACAGAACTTGCTCAAACACGCATATTTCAAGCGCTGTCTTCTCCCATAGCCCAAAGGACATTGCAACACCATCCAGATACAGAGTCTCAGCGTAACACGCCAAAGCGGTTGCTTATATTAAGTCCAAGCCACTGAAGGCAGATGCAAATTTTAGATTTCAAGAAGTGTAGGGCTACTTGAACCCCTGAGATCTCCAGAGCTTTTGCCCCAGGACACAGAGGCACTCGAGCTTTCGTGGCATATTCATTACTTGCATTTTTCACTTGCATGCGCAGATTGTCCAGCAAGAGCTTGGTGATGAGGACATTGAGTTCAATTCATTCCAACAAAGTTGTCTTGAACTTCAACTCTTCTGTTGCAGCACACACAAGGTTCAAGCACGCTTAAATGTTTGGGCTGGTGATAACCAGTAGTGACTTAAAAGTGCATTTGATGCTGGCTGTGCACCGTTTCAGCATTTCTTGGATTCATTCACCCATTGCTCACATGTGGGCAGGAGGATGGGAGAACTGCACCTCTGAAATAGGACAAAAACATATTGCTGATTACAGAAATCTCCATCAGTTCTTCTGAAGCTCTTCTGGTTCTCCAGAAAGAGATGCAGGCAACTCGGAATGGGGCAAGCTTGAAGGTAAGGCCCCTGCAGACCTAAAGTTGTTCCTGTAGAAGCAAGCCTAGAATGATCTAGATGTACAAGTTAAATCCTAGACTTGGAAGAGTTTTGACAGCAGTTAGGCATATCAGAATAGGTCTCTCTCTGTTGCATTCACATATAGATAACAGGAGCAGGTTTCAGGATTTTTCAGGATACACAAACATACCAAGTAAAAAGGGTTTTTCAGTAGAGCTGGTGGCTCAAAGCTGATTTCACCTGGGACCAAAGCCAAAGCCAGACCCTTCTACCACCACCCAGCTGCATTCTAAGCAAACTCTGAAAATCCCCAATACTCCACTCAAAAAGGAAAATAGGCAGCTCCCCCAAAATTTCTTAGCAATATACTTTACTTTGCAGCAACAGAGATACTTTTTCACATTAGACATATTTTCTCAATTGGACTGGTACAGGTTTCCCGGAGAGGTTGTGGCATCTCCTTCTCTGGACATATTCAAAACCGTCTGGACATACCAATAAACTCTCACATCTCAGTGAGTCATTGCATGCTTATTAAAAATCCCCACTCCCATGGAATTAATATACTCATGTTCTTAATAAATCCATCATTTCAGGTAATTTGGGAGGTTTTTCCACAACAAAATGTTTTTGCTTTTCTTTTTCCCTGCAAAATGTAGATTTATTCCAGCTGGAGCTTTCCATTAAAGCACATAGGAATAAGCAGCAGTTTGGTGCCCCAAACCTTTCTGTGGGATAAGGATGTATGGACGTAAATTCCTGCTAATGAATCTGGATTTTTCGCCTTCGGTTTATTGACTGTGCGGGGAGGCGGCGCTCTCCTTCTCCCAGTCAGAGATCCCCCTTCTTGAGGCTTGCGGTCACCCTCAGTTTATTGGGATTGGCAAGGTAACGTGACCTGGTGGTTAAAGCACTCGCTTGGAGGGATTTGCACGTCGTGACGGCTCCCCGACCACCACCGCTGATCAGAGCGCAGCGTTCCCAAACACTTCTCACTGGTGACCCTGCTCCCAGCTTCGTTCCCAAGCTTCTGACCCCACCTCCCTAGTCCCTCTGGCTTCGCTATGCTCTGCAAGTGCTATCGATCCCACCAGATTTAAAACCTGGGAAACCACCACAATGTTATCCCCGAACCCAGATTATAAATCACAAAATACTTGGTGTTCCTTCACCCATGACTTCTATTTATTTTCTGACGCTGTCAGAAGAACTTTTGCATTATTTCTCAGAGTGGTAATTATATATCACTCACCAAATTCAGCACCACATCCTTAACATCCTAAGCAAAGGGCTCACAAGCTCTTATTTCCGTTTTTTTTTTTTTTTTTTTTGGCAAGGCACAAACTTAATTTCTGTTTTGCAGCCTGGTTGTGATTTGAGATAGGGTCTTTAGTATGTTCCATATGCATACAATAACCAAGCTGTTACCCAGTAAAAGATTTATCTTGAAGCATCTTTGCTATATTGCTCTAAATTCAGGAACACAATTTACTGTAATTCCCAGTTCAAGGGTCGCTCTGGAACCACCCATGACTTTTTAGGTGATAATAACATATGTGACCACACAGTAGATACAAACCTGAGCATTGCACTGCAGGATTTTGCTATAGCAGCTTTACTTGGTAAAAAGGAGGACTTTTGCAAGTCAGTTGTTTCCTTCGAAGAGGGAAGGTTTTATCTGCGTGACTTTCAAATGCAGAAGCCAGAAAAGTCAATGTAACTCTCTCATCATTGCACATGTGTTTCACCACCTTGCTCGATCGTAATCTGAACTCATATCACTTCGCATCTTTATGTGCGTCTGTTTTTTTTTTTCTTTTGAGATTGCCTAGGAAGTTCCAGATAGCACCTCAGATATGTATGGTTAGTCTGGAAACAATTTTGTTCTTGCACTGCAACTGTTAAGTGTCTCAAAAAGACTTAGGCTCATCGTGGAGCCTCTGCTCCATGGATCAGAGAAGATGCAGCAGGAAAGAAGCATCCTTGCAATAGATGCCAACCACCTCCTTCTAATAGCTTCTCCATCCATACGCAATATGAAGACTCTATGAGAACAACTGATGTTCCCCATGCTAACACCAATGCCAGAGCAGGGCTTGTGCTGCCTGATGGATCTCTGTAGCTCCCACACTACGTTCTGGCCTAGGCACCTGGGCATTCACTGTTTCCTTGCATCAACAAGCAAATGTCCCCCTCTTCTACAGTTTGCTAATGCCCTTCCAGAGGGATGACGGCAAATGCCAGCCTGAGAGCCCCAAGGTTACAGCTGAACAACCTTGACATCAAATGGGGCCTTCGGTCCTGCCATAGGTCTGCTCTGTGCTGACTCTTCAGTGGTCTCGAGTAGGTTCTTCCTCTTCCAGATTCACACACAGACATGCGCCAGAGTTCAGCTTTGCTCCATCGCAAGCTCTGCAGCTCTTTACTGGTCCCTTCCTTCTCAAAGATTTTGCCAGCAGCTTCTGACACAACATTCTCAACGCACCCCCAAAACTTCTCCACCCACAGGGAGCAGGACATTACACTGGCATTTTCCAGACGACTGATGAAAGCTTCTCTGGAATGACAGCCCCCTGTCCCAGCAGTGGTGTGCTCCTTTTTGCTACCTTTTTGCTTTCTCTGCATCAGCTAGGACAGTTCAGGGTCTCCCCCAGCACTTCTGCTCATTGGGGTGCTGCAGCTCAATGGCTGTTCTCCCTCTTCACCAAGAGGTGGAAGCAGAGCCTCCTTACCCCCCAGCATGCAGGGCTTGCACTCACACACGTTCGTTAGCTCTTAATTAGGCTCTCTCCATTTATATGCAACTGCAAACGCTGTCTGTCCCAAGCCAAAAATGCTCAGACGAGACTATTCAAGTCCAGTGCTCTTTGCAGAAGCAACGCCAAGGGCTTTCCCTTGGTGCTCGGGCATGTGATATTCCAAGAAATCTGGAGCAGGACGCAGTTCAACGACGACAACACGGTCATCCTCATTCCAGACCACTTGTCTGGCAGGGTGAGGGAGATCAGCTGTGGTTTGCTCAAGTTTTTACAAGGAATCTAGGCTCAAACACATAACTTGACCCCCTTGCAGAGCCGGGGCTGGAGGTCTCATGGTGTGCAGAGCCGGGGGAGCACAGAGCAACAGGGGAATCAGAGCCCTGCCCCCAAACTCTGCGTGTGGGAGCAGGGTCCATTGTGTCCTGGAAAACATGTGGAAACATTGGAAATAGCATGCTTTTATAGGATGCAATGTGCAATGGTTCCTCTCTTCTGCTTGGACTCTCCATAGAATGAAGCCCTTGACTGAACTTATGGGAATACGACGAGATTATTCCCCAAGCATTATCCCAAATACAGATCTAATCAACTCTTTTTTTCCCTAGTTTGATTTGTAATACATGATCTCAAGACAACCGCCTGCCTACTGTGGATATTTACCCGAGATGCTTAGAAGCACTGATCACCCCAATAAAATGGGCAAGTTTGGGAATTAAAACAGGAACAGAGGTGGCTCTTATCTGTGCGGCTTCACTTCTTGCTGTTGCTTCACATTTTCGCTTTATGTTTTGCCTTTACCCCCACCACCACGCCAAGCCAATTCCCACGCTGTGCAGAGCTGCTTATCGCCTATCAAAGGAAGAGAGCGGGTCTGTTTTGCTCAGCCTGGGATTGAACCGCACGCTATTGCTCTAAATCTGCACGCACCAGGGAGGCTGGTAAGCACAACGAAAAAAAAAAAAAAAAAGAAGAAGAAGAAAAAAAGAAAGAAGCTGAACTTACCACCAAACAGTCAAGTTGCAAAAGTTTCAGTTATGCAAGCGTACATTTCCTGGGTGTGAACATCTGACCCACAGTAAATTAGGTGGAGAAGGAAGTTAATAAATGAGCACAGGCAGTACAGTTGGTGAGCGAGTGGATGCGAAACTTTCTAAATAAAAGCTGTCATTCAGACTTCAGGGCTTTGAGTCAGACTAGCACCTCTGCTTGGCAGCTGGGCTCAAAGGCTTGCAAATAAAGCATGCAGGTTCCAGAGGTTTTGTGGAAGGGAAACCCTTGTTGCAGGGAGGATTTCCTTGGACTGATTTCAAAATCTGGTGTCTATCACCTCAAAAATTACCTCTTGCTACCGTCCTGCTCCTCCATCTCCATTTCCTGGCACTGGGAATTTGCCCCAGCTTGTTGGCATTCCCTGTTGCACCAAGGGCTCTAAGGTGGTCGCAGTGTGGAGATGTGGGCTCCTCGATGTCGAGCAGGGAGAAGGAGCCCTTCATCTGCCCTTATGACTGTGCCCCGGTCAGCAGAGCCCATGGCCAGGGCAACCATCTAGAAGGGCGAGAACATCCCGGCTGATCTCAATCACAAGGCAGAGTTTCTTCTGTGAAACTGGCAAACCAGGTTAGAGGAACCCAGCCTTCAAAATAAAACTACAGGTCCATCATCAAAGGCTGGTGCTTCAGCAAGGTTGTATTGTTTCGTTTTGTGAGCAGGACTTGATTTTCCAAAGGGAGACCAGATTGGAGCAAGACCTCTAGACTCTTTAATCTATACTATGTAAGCCATAAACTTAAGTGTTTACAATTATGTTTGTTGCTTGTGTTACTTGAGTTAAACATTACGTAGGAAGGCATGTTCTTCCTATGCAGTCCTTGGCAAGACCAATAGTGGTGGACCAAGGTTCCAGGCCAATGTTGCACCTGCTGTAGGTGCAATTTTGGCTTTAATACCTCCAAGGATGCCTCCCTACCTGACATTTTCTCCGTTCTACATTAAACTGTGCACAAATTCACATCTTGGTAAGGACTGTGGTTTTCCTTTCTCTTAGAATAGACACAACCAATAAAGTTTTGCTCTATCCCGTAATACCTGCTCAATATCTGTTTCAAGTGTCTGCACCCATGGGACTTTTGCCCAAGAAACCGTTTGTACGGTCAGCGGAGGCCATCTGTTCCATCATGTGTTTTTTTCCACTGGCCGTCTTCAGCACTAATTTCGATCCCAACCCGCAGAAGCAACGACTCAGCACACCTACGCATCTGTCTGCACAGGTGGAAGGACCTGTTGGGACACCCCAGTTGGCCACCCAACGGATTTCTCCAGTCAGGACACGAGGCAGCTGCAGGATCACAAGGTACCTGTGGACCACAGAGGGTTGCAGCCTCTGCTTTGGTTCCTAGTCTTGCTGCAGATATCAGCATGCAACTTTTAGACTAGTCACAGATGTTGAATTTTGGCTTTTTCTTTCTATTTTTCCTCCTCCCCCTTAAGAATAGCATCTGGTTGGCGTGGTCCCAAGCCCACGACTCAGTTTTGCAGCCAACCACAGTGGTGGCAGAACGAACCAGACGGCTTCGGCAAGATCTATCCAAGTTCTGGCCTTTCCAAACTCTGTTTCCATGTCATGTGTGCGTGGCCTCCTATTTATGACATTTTCTGTAGAGCATTTTAAATTGGTCTTTCCAAAATAACCATTTGGTGGAATAAAACCGAGATAAGAGCACTCGGCCGTAGCAATAGGTTGCACATTCAAATGGGGAAGCTGAGCAGCATAGCGGGCAACAGCCATGCGGCCATTGCGTGATGCTCCTTTGAATATGGTTCAGCAAACACCCCCGGTACAGCAAAATTGTGTTCCTCACACGAGACCTGGGCAATCTCATGAGCACACAAGCCCATAAAAACACACTTCAGGACATGGTCCTTCTTGAAGCTCCATAATTTGCTGGACTGACAGATAGGACTGACACTACAGAACTTGCAACTACCCTGGCCTCTACCTACCTGGTAGCATTTATCTTCTGCTTTTAAATCTGCTGGCCAAAAATGCCTCCTCATTTAGTTCCTTGTCAGTTTTGAACAGTTCCTAACATCTCATTCATATTTATGGCTGTCGGTTTGCTATTTCTATCTCTTACAGATTGTTTTGAGGTTGGGTTTGGTCTTAAAGAGCTGTCTTGACTTCCCCTCTATGCCAGCTTGGGTTTTTCACCAGAGAATACTTTCTAACTGGGCCAACGAGTTTGAAGCATCTGCTGAAATGTCCTTGAGCATGTCATGATAAACCAAGAGCAAGCTAATTCCCACTTCCAAGCCCAGCTTCGCTTTCTGTCAAGCCGACACTTAATAGGTTCCCTTTGCGCTGGGACATTGTCCAAGGTGGAATTATCATCTACAATATTTAGCAATTCCAAGAAGATTTTATAACTCTGACAGCCTGCATCACCCTCCCCTCTGCCACGGTAAACAAGCTCTTTCCTTTTCCTCTATTGCAGATGGCCATTTAGGCAGGCAGGGAGGTTTGATGGTTGCTCTCCTGAGCGAGACAAACACCATTACTCTATTTTTTTTTCCCGGAAGGATGTTGACCTACAGCCATTCGAGAGAAATTTTTTTCCCTTCCTCTCCACGTTTTCAGCAACTTGGTGACAGATACCATTTGCAATAGGAAAGATCCTGGAGGCAAAGCACCTTTCTAACCAGACCATAACCAGCAGGCTGGCGGCCCAGCAAAGCCACCCTGCCTGAATCCTGCCAGCCATAGGCAGAATTTAGCAGCATTAATATGATGCAACTTCACGTCTAGCCTGCCATTGAGCAAAGGCTTGGACTAGAGACCTCCAGAAGTTTCTTCTGACCTCAGTGGTTTTCTGATCCATGCCATGCTCTCCTTTGCTGCAGTTTTCTGCAGTTATGTCCTGCAGAAAATAGCCCAACACATGTTCTCAGTAGAAAAGGAACTAAAGTCCCACAGACCCAGGCTCTCCTAGGAATATCTCCTGCCCCAGTAAAGGTTCTATTCAGTGATGGGTTGTCTTGCTCATGGGACAGGAAGCATGTCCTCACTTACATATTTTTCCTGAGCTCTTTAATCATCTAAAATCAGAGTGATATCTTGAAATGCTGCCCTTATCCAGACAACAACCCTCATCACACTTGAGGGCGTGTGTTTCAGACCTCACACACCATCCCCACCAACTGGAAACTCTCGAGCAAGGACGCAGACTAACTTCTCAGGAGGGATCCACTTCTGTTTGCCTTTGGCATCCCACGAGGATTCTGCTTGCTGCTCCTGGCAGTGTGCCGTTAACATCTCCTCTGCTTCTCTACCTACGTCTTGGCATCCAAGGACAAGGGGAGTGTGAGATGTCGGTACAGCTGAGGAAACTCCCTCTTCCCCCATTGTTTCTGCATAGGGCATGGCTGCAGAGACTGCAGAAAAGCAGGCACTGCACAAAACAGGCAACCACTAGCATGTCTGCTTTAGGGAGAGACAGGAGCTGAGCTATGTTACTACCCAGGTGTGAGGGAGCAAGTTCTCCCCAGCTGCCTCCACTGGGAAGGTCCCCAAAAGGGAGCAGGTGACAAGGACGGCATCCCCTAGCCCCAGAGATGGGAGAGGGGGGAAACAGCATTCCCAGTACAGCACAAAAGCATTCCCGTACCACCTTCCAGTGTTAAACCCCTCGGGGGACGTTCCTCAGCTCCAGCATCCAAGAACGCTTCATTTCCTCCAGCTTCCCGCAGCATCCTGCTTGGCTTTCTCCGTCGCTTCTTCCACCCACTTGCGGTCTGCAGGCAGGAAGGCTCTAGCAGCCCGGAGCAGGAAGGAGGGGCAAGCGTCCGCCAGGGTCCCAGCTCTGGCCAGGGAGTATTGCTCTCATCCGTCATTTGGGAATTTTGGAAATGACGAGGCAAACCAAGGCAAAGTAGCAGTCTTTCCAGGGAATATTCCACCATTTTTCTTTTTCTGAAAAAAAGAAATGTCATTACACATGCCGCTGTGCGATCATAGGATTTTACCATACAGAGTCGGTTATAAAGTCAACGTTGACAGCTTTTTGTTGGCTTCACAGCATAGGAATTACACATTAAACTGCTGATTAAAAATGTTTAAATGCATTTGGTATCCTCGTGCTTTAAAGGGTCACAGATTGGAGGGGAGAGTGAACTAAGGTGCGAGAGATCATTTATATAGAGATCACTGTCACACTTCAACGGTAGACAGGTGCTTTGCGAATGGTAACACAGGTATTACTTTTCCATTGCAGAAGAAACCAGTAGCTTTAGAAATCCATTTGGTCTTCACCTAATGGGAAGTTGTTCCAAGAGGTTTTTCATGGCGAGAAGATCAGTCCAGGGAAGCAGAAGTCTGTGCCAAGAGACCATGTTCAGTGCTACAACTCCCACAGCTGCGTTAGAGGAAAGCAAGGCAAGCATCACTTGAGAGAAGTGAGAAGACTCAGAGGAGTTTCCAAGAGGAGACGTCCAAAAGGCAAGGCAAACTCCAAACCGAGCCGAAGCGGTCCCAAAACGTCCAACGGAGCAAAGGGTTTGTGCTATTTATACGCCTGGCATGCACACCCACACGCTCATGCGGAGGCTTCAAGACGGCGAGCGGATTTCAGTCCAACTTGGCACTCAACGAACTTTCAGGTTTGGGAAGGAAATTGCTGCTAATCAATTGCAGCAAAGGCACCGGCTGGAGGCCAGCAGAGGAGAGTCACTTTAATGGGCAAAGCAGATGTTGCTAAAGTCATTGCAGAAGTGAGACCGGCCTGGGGCCGGGGGTGAGCATGAGCGATGCTGATCTGGCCCCGTGAACAGGGAGAGCAGAGGCGCTCGGGAGAGGATCGAGGTGGAACGGGGGCGGATGGCTTTGGTGGGACCCATAGGCACATCCAGGCTGGAAGGACTCCTTCCTTGGGCCAGACATTGAAGATGTTGGCTAAATCATGCATCGGTCGTGTTTGACGCAAACTCTGTAAAGCTGCATCCTCCTGCTGTTTCCTATCGGCCAGTTTCCCAGCCTTCAGCAGAGCCCCACAGGTTTGCAGTCCAAGGCTTCTCCATGGTTGGACTTCTTTCTAAAAGCCCATATGAAGCCGAAAGGGGAGAAGCAGAGAGTAGTGCAAGAGCCCATGATGGATCAGGTAGCCCCATTGCAGCCCGTCATCATCAGGTATCAAGATTAGGTTTGCTGCATGGATGCACGTTGGCCATCAGGTACAAGGGGGTTCTTCTGCAAGAGAGTTGGCCAATGGGGTCAACCCTTGGTGTTTGTGTCCAACAGAGATTTCCCTACCAAGGACAGACAGCTCCAACTTCTTTCCTGCAATGATTTCACCTTAAAATACAAAGGGAAGGCATTTAAAGGCAAGCGAGGCATGGAAAAAGTTGACGTGGTGGAGAACTTGAGAGAAAGACAACCAAACACAGAAACAAGGGATAGGGAACATTCAGATCACGGTTGCACTACCACACTACTAAGGGAATTTTATTTTATTTTTTTGAACAAGGGTAATAAGCAGAAGCTCATGATTATAGTGACATTGAGACGTTTTCTTTTTCCAAGTGCCTGCACAGGCTAGTTTTAACTCCTTGGGAAAAAAAAATAAAAAGAATAAAATAATGATGCCACAGTGGGGACACAAGGAGACATTTCAGCAGGGACGATAGAGACTTCCACAAGCGTGCACTAAACCACGCTGGCTCTTACTGCTCGAGTCATCTCTGAAGCAGCTGTTAAAACATGCTGCAAGATATCAAAGCAGCTCTAATTAACTTCCTGTTTTAGTAGGACTTCAAAGTCTTTCCGAGAGATCGCAAAACCGGAGTTTTTGTAGGACAGTGTCTAAAGGAAAGCAGCTTCAGGCACCTTCAGCTCAGACCCCGGCTGCATTTCAGCTACTCCAAATGTTGTATTTAGTTAAAAAAGGAGGGGAAAAAGTCTATATCCAAAGAACATTTCATCACCCAGCAGAGGGGAAGGAACCAGTTGAGAGTCAATCCAAGCCTTCTCCACACCATCATCTAGAAACCTATGAGAGAGTTTAACTCTAACGTGGAGACTCTGGTGATGCCCTAGGAGGCTGCCAAGCTGCTCAGGACCTGGAGTTGCAACTCACAAGGAGACGGGAAGGAGCTGGACGTTTTGGGTCTGGCCATGGTGAAGCCAGAGGGCTCTGCAATCAGTCCCCAATGAAGGGGACAGGCAGGGACAGAGGGGACAGATGAGTCCGAATGCTTCTCAGCAGGACATAATAGAGGCAATAACCATGAATTACAGCCTGGGGAGGTTCAGGTTGGACGTAAGCAAACACTTCTTGCCCCAAGAACATCAAACACAGAGCAACTCTCAACCAACCTTTTGAGCAATGCCCTGCAATAAAAAGGGACTGGCACTCATTTTGGGGAGCACGTAGCATCTATGACATCCCAAAAGCAAGTCACCACTACTACAGTAACTTTCCACCCAAAGAGATGAGTGGAGAGGCACCAGGAACCATGTACCAGAAGAAACCGTTCCCAGGAGCCAGAATGAAGGCTCAAGATACCTTCAGCCTCAAGCTGCCAGCCCAAAAATGCTGTGGGAGTTGGCTAGTTTGATGGTCCTTTGCTCACTTAGGACTTCCTTCAGTTCCTGGAAGATCCTGGATCTTCTTCAGTCTTGAGACATATGCTCCTGTGTTTATTTATCCATTTGTTTTGATCTTTTCTGGTCAGAGACATTTTCCCACATACCCAAGCCTGCCTCCACTCCAGCATGCCGGGCTCTCCATGATCATCCACTTAAGGAGACATTTTCTTAGCCTAAAATCACAAGTTGGACGTTAATGACTTCCTTGTGCCTCTGTCTGAAGTTTATTCGTTAAGTCTCCGTCCCCATTACACGCTATTAAGACCTACACACACATGAACCCTTGCCATGCTTTGTTTAATACTTCTTTTTTTCTGAGAAAAAAAAAAAAAAAGAGAGAAAAGTAAGCTGTCACGGCCGAAAATAGAACATTTTTCCATTCTGAAGAACAAGAAACATTCCTGGGAATTCAGACAAACCGCGTCGGGCAAAAGATGTCTAACAGACACCAGTGCAGCCTGCAATATCCCACATTTGCTCCGATGTCCCCTGCTGCGGGGAAGCGTTCGGTAGCCCGGTTCCACCACGGTGCGAAATAAAAGCAGGAGCAGCGAGCCCCTGGCTGCCTCCTTCTCCATGAGAAAGTGTTGCTGCTCTCCGGGGAATAGATATGTATATTTTGTTTTTTGCTGAAAGAGGAAACATCTCCAGAACAAGTCCAATGTAGTTTAGAGCTTCATCTTGCCATCACTATCCACGATACTCAAAGTCAGTAGTTTCTATAGCAAGACCTAAATTTTAGATTTCCTATTAGGAAGCCTTTCACACATCCATAGGCATAAAAGTAAGATATAAGAGCAAATGTATACAATGAATCACATGCTGTAGAGGAAAACTTGATACAATGGGGAAGCTCTGATAATTTTAGATTTATTCCGGAAATTTTTTGGAGATCCTAATACTCCAGCAATATTACTAGGTTAACAACTAATACTTCTTGCAGAACGTCACCCTGTGCAGGATTGGCCACAATGCTCCAAATCTGTATTTCACCAGGAAATCATCTCAGCATAATTGAGTCTGCTTAGAAACATGGATTTCTGTTACGCGGATGAAAATGGGGAGCTCTATCCTTAAGGACACCCAGAGAATTTTAGGAGCCTCGAGGCTCTTTCTTCAATGCAGGAAGAATCCCAAGTTTCATTGATCTTCCAATGTATTTTTAAATTTATGGTTACCTCGAAAAAGACATGAATGCTTGGCAGTTTTACTGATGATACCATTAATCAACTAAAAGTCACAAAACCAGAGCCAGCAGCAAATACCACACTGACAGCTTGAGTGATTTGTATTTGAAGAAAAAAAAAAAAAACACCACACCAGTCCTGCATTGGCAGAACGAAAAACAAAAACAAAAAAAAAACACCACACCAGTCCTGCGTTGGCAGAACATTGTTCACAAATAGCTCAAATACAGTCTTTAAAGAAGCAAAGGATTTCTGCACAGTCGTGGGGATAAGCGAACATATCCCTGTAATCCAAGAGGGGCAGTGTTTATTCGGGAAGATGCCCAATTCTGATCACTCTCAAGTCTCCAGAGAACAAATCACGGGCCTTAAACAGGATCTCTGTGTGGGTCACGCATGGGTAAGTCTCCGTGATGTCGAGGGCTGCCAATTTCCTCCGAGCTGCCACATTCCATCTAATTCCCAGTTAAACTCTTGGTTTCCACCCATTGGCCGCAGGAAACCGTGGTGCACCTGCTCATTTTTTTTTTTGGTCCCTTCATTTCTAAACAGAATTCGGAATAAAACCAGGATTTTCACCTTTCACACAGGAGCTTTTGGAGAGGAGAAAATACCCTTTTGATCCGGCCATACATGGGGAAGAGGAAAATCATTTCCTAATTCCATTAAATACACTCATAGCCAAGTGTTATTTTTTTGTTGGAAAAACACCAACTTGGTGAAGTTTTTCATGGGAAAACATCCCTTCCAGTTGGTGACCTGTCACACAAGGCCTCAGCTCATGATGGCATATCCCACAAGGCAGAGAAGGAAGAGGAGGAGGAGACCTGCCGACCAGGGGTCAAAGTACAAAGGTTTTGACCCGGCCTACAGAGTAAAAAACCTGGTTTAAATCTCTGCTGCATCCAGCTCAAGACCAGGATTGGGACCGAAGGCACCTGTAATGCTAACACACACTAATGCAAAAGAATCAACCACCAGCCTTGTATTTGGGCATATTACAGCCAATCTAGCTTAAAATATATAATATAAAATATATACAATATAAAAATACAAAATATGTAAGTTATACATTACCTATATTTTACATATATATATTATATAGAAGGATAGAAGGAAAAGCTATAGGGAGGAAGTCCAAAGGAAACCGCCTGTGCACAGTAAATTCCCAGGGCACGTTGGGAGTGTGCACCACGCAATGGAAGAGCAGCACTTGGTTTGCACAGATGAAGGTCCACATGGAGGTACATGGAGGTAAAATAAACCCCCTTAGAGTGAAGCTGACTCTGAATTGACCACCTCCAGGGTGAGATGGCCCAAGATCAGAGTATTTGGAATAGAAAATCCTTCAAAAGATATCTCACTTCAATCAGTGGTTATGGAGAGAAATCACTTCTGTTGTAACGGATGGCCAATTGAAGGGTTATATCTGGTGTTTTTTTCAGTCCTGAAGAGGTAAGGATCAGTACAAGGAGTGTAAGAGCAGCTGCTGGCACACACATTGTTTTTACTTCTGTGAGGAAGAGAAGAAAAAGGGGGGGAAAAAACAGATTTACAGCATCCCAGCTGTACCGCAGCAGCTGTCCCACCTGTAGAGAGCACGGTGGGTCCAAAGTGCTGCACGGTTACACAGAAATCAGAGCAGGCACCACATCAGCTAGCGGTGAAAGACCACAGAGGAGATAAAAATCAGCCTGCAGCAATCAATGGAGCAAAAAAACCAAACCCAAGACCAAGTTGCAACTGTGGCAAGACCAAAGCATCATTTCAGAGCATTTCTGCGGGCAGGATTAACCGTTTCCCAGCTGGAGGCCGCAGGGCATGATGCCTTTGGGAACCAAGTATCCAACTGCTCGGAGTTCCAGCTGCGGACAAGGCACGAGAGAGGAGACAGATCAACCCCAAGGCTGGAGCAAGACGAAACAAGAGCGATGCTGAGCCCGAGGGCTGCTAAGTCATCTGATGACTCAAAACTCTCATTTGAGAGTAACGGCCTCACATTTAAACTGCTTAACAGGCTTTAATTTAAAAAAAAAAAAAAGGGGGGGGGAAGCATATGTTCAAGATAGAAACCAATGATGACACTCCTGTGGTTTTAAATTCAACACACCATCCAAATGGTGTTTGGTTTTCAGCCAAATGAATATACGTATATATATATATGTATATATATACACACACACACATATATATATATATAACTTGGCCAATTTCACCAATAACATAGTGAAGAGACCACTGTGTCACCTGCTTTAGGATAGGCAACCTGAGCACAGGCGGTAACCCACAAGGCAATGGTGGTTGGACACACAGGACTTGTTCTGCCGTGCATCCTCCCCGGGGAAAACCTTCCGTGCTCATCTCCTGGCCAGACTGCCCTTACTCGGACGCTAACTACAGGCGCAAAGAAGACGTCCCCAAGCCGCGGGATCTCTTGGGAAATGCCAGCTCTGCAGGTCCAGTGGTCACAGCTGCACGTTGAGTGACAAGGCGAAACGGAGTTGCAATGTGAACAGCTCCCAAACAACGGGTTGGATAAAACGTTGGAGAGGTTTTTATTCTCCCCTTGCTGATCTTTCCTACCTGAAATATCTTTGCTAGGGATCTACATCATCACAAGCAACAAGAAGGAAAAGGAGGGGTGGATGATTCATCATCTCTTCCAAAAGGAAGGCTAGGAGTGATCAACTAAAATTCAGAGGAAACCTGGCTGAGGAGGTGCTTCTTCATCCAAGAGGTAATAGGATCTGAGAACTCCCCTTGCCAAAAGATGCAGTGGATGCCAAGAGGTCATACATCAGTTTGACAGGAAACTGGGTCAGCACTTCAAATTTAATCTGACGAAGGTTACTTAAATAGACAAAGCACTTCAGGCTCAGGAAGTCCCTGCCCACCAACCGATTCTGGTTTACTGGCTCATCTCATATATGTGCAGCCTGCCTCTTTACTCATCCCTGAACACCCATCTACAGCCACAGACATAAGCCACCAAGCTAGATAAACCAAAAGCCCAAATAGCTGTATGGTTAGCACAATCAAAATCAGAACTGACAGTCTTATATTTTGAGTTCTACATGGACTAAAAAAAAAAAAGGGGGGGATGGGTCTAAGCAAGAAGTCACCCCTGAGTTACTCAATTCTTTACTTCAAGTTTACCTTCCTACCCTTGCTTTAAGGACAACTGAATTTTCAGAAGAGCCACAAGGCATTAATCAAACATGCTGTTGTGCAACTCTTTCCATCATCAAGTTGCATTTAATCCCTAAACTCTCTTAATTCTTCTTGAAAAAATAAAAAAAGAAAATGAAAAAAGTGTTCCACGTGCAAAGATGCGCGAGAGGAACTGGGCAGCACTTCACAAGCTGTGCTCACCATATGCACGCATGACCATGCGTGGTCTCAAGCAAAGCACTCTGGCCTGACAAACAGATGTGTGAACAGCCCCAACACCGGTGGTTTTGTCAGGAGGAAGTGACAAGTAGCAGCAGGCCCCCTTGTACCGTGAGTCACTTTTACTAGCAGCCCTGCAGAGACATCACCCAAGGCTGGAGGCATCAAGGGAGAGTAGCGTGTCGAGTGGGGAGCACAGAGGAGCAGGCCATTGACTACCAACTGCCGAGTGCGAAGTTGGGCAAGGCCCAAGCAGATCAGGCACAACCACTGCAGTGGAACAGAGCGGGTGCACTGGGCACAGAGCTTCACTGAAAAAAGGCCATGAGCTTCATTAGAAAAATGCACTCTTCCAAAGGCATTCAAGTATCACAGGGAGTTGCTGCTCACCAACACATCAGACTATGCCTTAGACACCTCAACACCAACAGAGGCTACTTGATTATGGAAAATACAATCATAAAATCATTATGGCTGGAAAAGACCTTGAAGATCCTCAAGTCCAACCATAAACCCTTCAACACCCTGCTTGCTAAACCACGTCCCTAAGCACTTCATCTATACTTGGTGGAAAGCTCAGGCTATTGTCTTGTCTTGCTTCAGCATCCATTATATTTTTAGTATGCTTGCAAGAATTTCTGACTAGTTCTTTTCTTGTATTGATTACTTATTGATCTTTTTTTTTAATCTCTCTCATTCTTCTGTTTGTCACACTGGCACCTTCTGTCCACTTATTACAAATTCTCCCAAAGCTACTTCCAACCACCTCCAACACCAGCGAGTTCAGACTTCACTTCATCAGGCCTTGGTTACATCTCTACAGTTTACTCAGGTCCAACTCCACTACTCTGGTTCTCAGTCCCATGTTTCTGCCGTCCATCTGGTGTTAAAGACAGGAGAAGGTTGTCTCCTTGTCTTAATGGTAACTGCGACCCTTTCCTGAGCTCTCCTACTCTGTATCCTCTTTCCACTTATAAAAGGCAGATGGTCTCCCTAATAACTAAGGTGTCACGCTCATGACTGCCTCCATCCATCTACCCTCTGATTTAGGTGAGAAGTGTCAGAGCCTTTACAAACAGCTCCTACATTCCTAGAGGAGCCCAAAGTTGTGCTCTGGCACTGCTCGGAATCCAAGTAATCAAGATTTCCTACTCCTAAGTTTATTTAGAGTGGAAACTGTGTGCCTCTGACCAGTAGTACCTACAGCACACAGCACAGGAGGGACCAAGGACGAAGGCAAAGCTGAGGGACCTGCAGCAGGCTGCATTTGCAAGGTGCAGGTATCCCAAGATAGCAGCAAGATGCCAATCCAAGGCTGTACAGAGCAATCCTCCACACCAAGGGTCTCTGCCAGCGTGACCAGAAAACTCTCTTCAACCCAAAGCCTACCTGATATTTGGAATAAAACAGATTTTGATAGAGTAGATCAGAGAAGTGAGGGGGGAATGAGGATGGAAACTCCTGAATCCTCAGAGGCTATCGAGACTCAGCTAGAGAAGGACATATATATACACCTTGATCTAGGATTGACATTAGTACTGTTCCAAAAAGGAGGTTGAACTACAGACCCCCTGCAGAGCTTGTCTAAACAGCATTTCTGTGATGCTAGGAAATGTCCACCCACAGGAACGCTGTATTTTCTGACAGCAGGGAACATTCTGCTTCCAGTTGCCACTATCCTATGTTTCAGGAGGCATAAAAACTCAAGGCCAAAAATTTAACTAAGACCTTTGCTGAAATCATACTATACAAAACACGCATCTGGGCAAGCAACCCCAGGTAGCCCTCAGCTAACTGCAATGCAACAACATTGCAAGGCCTCTGCAATGGGCAAAGTCCCTAGCAATTCCCACTGGTCGTGATCAAGACCCTGCTTCTCCCTCCTTGGGTAACGTAGCAATCGTGAGCCGTAAGTAGTCCATACCCTCACCATCAGCATCAATCACCTTCCTCGTATTGGGCAAGACACATTCTGCAAATCTAAGATTTTACCCAGTGGATAGGGCTTTATTCTATATGGCTCAAACATAAGTTTGCCAGATGGAGCAGAATAGGTCAATAAAGCAGGGCACAAGTATATGAGACAGCAGAACGAATTCTTGCACAGAGCTTTTCCTTTCCTTTTACATGCAAGAGCTACTGGATGCTAATAGGAGATGTTAATGGGAGGGCCAATCCCTTGGGATTCAAATAATCCCAACCTGGCAGAAGCACCTCCCTTCTCTTTACTTCTTTTTTTCCCTTTTTTTCTTAATCCTCTTTTTATTATTACATTTATTATTACTTAGTAATTCTTAACTCAATGTTTCTCGTTTATCTTTCGATGCGACAGCAGTTTATCTACGTAACTGTGAGGCCCTCAGCAAACGCATCTCTGCTACAAGCACATTTACTTCGATGTCCAAACAGAAACCAGATCCAACCATTATCATCTTATCCTCTGAATTCATTAATTTCCAGTAAAAGAAGTGTTCACTCACACACATATTTCCATTGCAGAATCCTTCCTGCTTTCATCTCTGTCATTTTGCTTTTCCCATAACTGTTAAGGGAGAAGGACAAACTTTCTGCTCTGCTAACAACTCCCTGGATTGCACCAGCCTCTTACCATTTCTCACCTGCTTCCCAGCCCCTTCATCTTCCAAGCCCAAATTAGCCTGTAGAAGGCCAAAAACCCACCTTTAGACCTGTTCCTACTCTGCCATAAGAAATTCAAAACCTACAGAGGGATTTGTCACTGGAAAACACAGCCCAGGCTAGCTGGCATTTAATGAACACATTTAATGTTAATTTAATTTAATTAACATGTCAAGTACACGGGCACAGCACTCCCATCAGATGGCATAAATGCACACTGGCTCCATACAGGGCATCAGCAGCCCTTTTGCTGTAATGAGGATACCACTGCCTCAAAAGCTTGAACACAACCGGAAACTGAGGGAAGAAAAGCACAAGAGAGAATGAAACACCAAGAAAAGTTCAACTTGGATGAAAAAAAAACATATTTCAGAACACAGGGAGCAGAAGATGCCAAAAAGAAGGGAAAAAAAAGTATTGATTTCTATTCTGGTAGATCCATCAGTTTAAAATAAATTTATTTGCTTGCCTGCCTAGCGCCTGATGTTTTCAAATGCATGAAATAAGGACATGAATTATCAAAGGAGCACAGTGGTGGAAAGAGGGAGGCTGAGAAGAATCACACACACACACAAAAAGAGATGGAAGCAGAGCTAGTACACAATTCAAATGACATTTTCGAGAAAACACACTCTAAAGATTGAGCCAGTTGCCCACTTTACCTCATCTCCTTCTGCAGGAATAGCCTCAGGCCAGTTTACATCAATTTGAGTCTGGTGAAACAACTCTGCCTAGATTCTCTACCACTTCTTCTCACACCTTCAGTGCAGACATCCACACATATGATCTAAATGGGAATAACAACACGGGAAATGCCCCCAGTTTACTGGTGTAGGCTGCTTAGGACATAGTCAAGAGGGCCACTCCAGAGAGAAGCAGGCAATGACCTCTGTCTGGTCTACAGGAACGTGCCACCTACCGTGTTCCTACACATTACACCAGCTTTCACGTGCAGAACCACAACGGGAAAAAACTGTCATGGGTATTTCTCATGGAAAACACTGGAGGATGCAACTACTAGCTTCAAGAGGATGCTCTAAACCCAACCAATCTTCCCTGTGTAGCAGCACTTCAAAGCCAACAAGTCGCACCCAGC
>NW_010585803.1:111790-147011 GCF_000705375.1 Tinamus guttatus | reverse complement strand
TTCAGCAGAAAGCAAAGGCTGAAGGCCTGCCCGGGGGGTCCCCAAGCGCTCAGCTCCCACCACCGTGCCCGAGAAGGGGTTTCTTCCGCACGGAGCGCTGGGCTAACAACGCAAACGCAGAGAGGACAACGCACCAAAGGATCATCCCTGTCCTCGTAGCCATGGACTGGATCATCTCCAAAGGTCCCTTCCAACGTTAAACGTTCTGAGATTCTGTACAGGCGTTCACAGAGAGATACGTACGTGGGTATATACGCATCTCCACAAACACACATTTTTTACCCTCAGTGAAGCTACTCGACACATCCGAATGCTGTCCAGACTACCTTCCTTCAAATTTTCCTTTAAACTTAATCCTTTCTAAAACTACCATTTTCCACATGAAACACACGTACCGAAGAATTAAGTGTGCATTAGCACACCAGTACTCTTTTATTAAACCAGTAGTAAACACTTATTCATGCAGGAGGACCAGACACGGGGCAATTTCACATCTACAAGCGGCGAAACCACTTACGACTTCTCTTACCACCAAGAAAGGCCCATAGCACCAAGCATCTCCCCGAGACATGAGTTTAAAAGGCACATGTGATTTTGAAGTTCTTTGGTTAGATGCCACCTCGATTGGAGACAACTCATTATTCTTTGTTTGAACCTAAACTACTGAGCGTGGGTAAGTAACTTCCAAACACCTCCCAGGAACTCAGAAGTGTAGAAGAGCACCCTACTTTATGTCTGCTTTTTCCAGAATCACAGGAAATGCAGATGCTCTCCACGGAGGTCACTGTCGGTCTTTTCTTCCCTAGAGGCTCAGTCAGTAACCCTAATGCAGAAGGGAAAGAAGAGGCATTTCTTAAGTATGTTATTCTTAAGAATTTCAACTGGTACAAAATCTACCTCAAAAAGAGAAGAGGAACAAAGTCAAGCATCTCCCCAGCCTCCCTACTCCACCTCGCCACCCCCAAAAATGGTACTTAGTACGTGCAAAGCATGCTATTCCACCAGGGAAAATTAAAGACAGGTAAAGAGCTCCTTTTAGAGAAAGGTCCTTTGCTCTAAGGCTCCTGGCTCCACATCTCCCTGCTGCAAAGCAAGACTTAGCCTCCCAGTGCTTCAATAAAACACCCACACAGTGACAAGAATGAGACTTTAATCAGTTTTAAGTGGAGTTTTAACACTAAGAGATAAAGGGTTGTTAAACACAATAACAAACGGACATCTGATTTGTATGAGGCATTATCCTGTACATGTCATACTTGGTTTTTTTGTGTATCCTCAGTGCATAGCATTACACACAGAGCCACTGTTGCACAGCACAATAGTATTTGAAGAGGCTGAATCAGAGTAAGGCTGCTTAAACAGACTGATTTTTTTCTTTTTTTTTCTTTTTTTTTCCTCCTTTTAGTATCTATATATATATATATGCTATATGAAAACAGACTGAAAAATTTGAACCGGCAGAGAAAAGGCAGTTCTGCCGAACGCTGCAGTTGGAGCCCCCCTTTTAGTGCACAGTTCCACCCCACCCACCTGCACGCACGACGTTTCCTAACAGTATTTTTTTCTTTAAAAAAAAAAAAAGGTAAACGAGGCACTTGGTGGCAACCACAGGCATCGTTAACATATTGCACACATTTGCTAGGACTAAAGCATGGAACTCGCACACCAGCGTCCTATTTTATTCGGGTTTTTTGTCGGAACGGTGAAACGTTTCGATGCTGCGTGTCAACTCCACGCCGGTTGGCAACGTGTGCCCCCCGCCCCAGGAAGGGATCCGGATGCTGTTTGCACATCTGCCCTCGAACAGCCGAATAGCAAAGGGTTTCGGTGGGGCTACCACTGACCTAGGAGGTGCTTGGGGGCCTGAACGGTTAAGCTCTTACAGAAGTGATGCCCTCGAGCGGTTTCAGACACGTCTGGAAACTCGAGGATTGAGGTTGCCTACGAGGATGCGCTGCAAGCTAATTAACGAATACTGTCATAAATAACGTTTGCAGAAGGACTCAAAAAACCTTTCAGTCATAGGAATTCTTGTCAACTTCTATGGGGGTGGTAACTGAAATAAAAGTATAGGAGAGTATGTATAATATATATTTATATATATAATATATATATATATAATGCCATTTTTCCATTTCCAATGACTACACCATAAAAATGTAAGCAAGGCTTTCAAAAAAAAAAAAAATCGAACATTCAGAATCAAACCCCTCCTTCCAACCTTCACACTCCAAAGGAACAGTAACAGTGCAAAAGCCCGTCAACGTCATTATTTCCATCAGCGTTACGTACTGGAACCTCTCTGAACCAAAGTGAGCATCGTGAGTCCAAAAGCAGGACATGGAGCAGTGCCACTATCCAAGGATTTTGCTTTCTTTTTTTAAAGAATGAACGTTTTTGTTTATTAGCCAACACAAATTATTTCAACTGCTTGGAAAAAAAAAAAAAAGAGAACCAACAAAAGAGGGTGCAACATGATTCAGAGGGGACGAGTTAAACAGCACATCTCAGGGGACCCACGTCCTGCTCGGCAGCGACAACGGGAATAACGAGCGCTGGAACCAGCCACCTTGATCCATTAATGTACTAATTAAACCTACGAGACGGGACAAATCTTTACCAGCTTCATTAGAGGGTAAGAGTCGGGATTTGGATGAGCGAAACCGAGCGGGGCACGGCCCTTCTCCCCACACGTAAAGCGCCTTGCACCTTGGTTGGCCCTGCCTGGGCCAACCCCGCTCCTCGCCGTTAACGCCGCTGCGCAGGGCGCTCGCTGCACGCAGGGGCTGCCACCTGGGCTCAGCAACTCCCATGCCAGCACCAACAACTTAACAAAACCCATTTTGTCTTATAAACCTCCCAAAGACGTGTAAATTGGGCACGGCTCTTATCCACGGCGGGCTTCATCGCAAAGGGTTTCGCCCGCTACGTCCCACCTGCGGGCAACGGCCGCAGCGACCAGCCCAAACCCCTGCTCCTGGCACTATCCCTAGAACAAACGATTTCTAAACTAGCAACGTCAAATCTAATGCCTTTTTTGTTTGTTTGTTTAAATAGCAAACAATATATTGGGATAAGTTCTGGTTTTAAAGAGCATGCTGCTTCACTTACGCACGGGGCTGGGAGCTTACGGCAACACTGGCTTCCTCTACATCATTTCTCTTTTAAAAAGATGGTAGCTACTGAGTATTCAAGTAAAATCCCCTAACAGTTAATGACATTTCTCTTTTCAAAAGTGTGCAAAACTGCAAAACTCACTGCGTTAGGATGTGTAAGGTCAAAGGGGTGGAACAGCTGACAAGAGGTTTGATTGAATAAATTGTTAAGTTGTTGAGATAAACACTAACCTGCAGAATCTCCCATTGAAGTTTCCTGTGCACCGTTACAGAAATTCTTATATTGAGAAGAGAGAGAGAAAAAAAAAAAAAAAAAGCTTGCAAGGCAGCACATGAAGTATTCACAGAAGGAATACAACTGGGAAAAATAAAACTAACCCCTGTAAGACGGTGACTGTTGCACGTACTAATAGCGACTGACTTTTAGCACTGGCCTTGATTACACAGGAGATGGAGCAGTCATTACAATTCGGAAAATAAAATGATTAAGAAATCATCGTCAAATTTCGTAACAATTTGCTTCAAGCCCGTATTTTAGTTGATAGCCTCCACATTTGTATGGTTAAGTCATTGTTGCTGTGTGTTTTTTTTTCCTGTGACCTCAATAATTTTCATTTTATTTTTTTAAATCCCTTCATTTACGGGTCTGTCGGATGTTGCCAAGGTTCATTCCTGTACCCCTATACAGAATCACTCCCTCTAGCTGCCTTTTCTAGCACCATGACACTTAAAAAAATAAAATAAAATAAAATAAAATGCACAAACGACAAGCAGTGACAGCGGCCAACTCTTCAAATGTCCAGGATGAATGGCGGTAGCATGCTAAAGAAAGGTGCACATAAACAGCTGGATATGGTACACGGGCCCAGCTCCAGCAGCCTCTATTCCTTTCCGAGCATTACTCTTTTTGTTCCATCCCCCATTCAAAATACATGCAATTCAGACTGTAGCAAAACCTTCTAGAAACTTCTCTTAGCCAACTGCAGACTTTTTTTCTCTGTTGCCACGGAAGTGCAAAAAAAGGGGCAGGATGTGAACCTGGGTTACTTGCGCTTCGGTTTTCGAAACTTTGTTTGGTGACAGAACACAAAAGGAAAAAATTCCTACGTATACACATTGGGTCTGTCTCCACTTTTATAAAACTGGAATAAAATGGGAAAGTGCCATCTTTATAGTTCCTAATTGAAGTTTTAATGTCCTTTGACACAAAAAGGTATATACATATCAGAACTACGTAACCTTTTTTTTTTTTTCCCCAACTGGACAAGTGTCAAACCCTGTATATTTATAGGGCAAAACAAGATTGGTCAGGAAAGAATTGTTCCTATAATTGGTAATCTGACACTATGTCCTATTGCCATTTAAAAAGGTCCTTTTTTTTTTCAGTTTATTCAAGTTTGTCAATCTTCGTGTTTATGTTGTTTTTTTTTTTTTTTTTTATCTCCGATAAAAAAAATATTCAGACTTTTGTAATCTGCGTATGCTGATCTTCATCAAAAGGTTCATTCTCTGGATCAGAGTCAGTGGTGTCAGAGTATCTATAATGATCAGGTTCATTGTCACTAACATCTGGCGTTACAGAAGTGGAACTGCTAGCCTCCGGGTTCGACGGCTCCTCTACCGTTTTCGTGAAGAACAGCTTCACCTGGGAGAGGAAGGAAACAGCATTTAGAGACGGGAAGCTCCACATTAGCAAAGCAAGAGGCAACAAAGGGGTCTGGAAGAGCACGGCCCTTTCTGAATAACTCGGGAGCACCTCTCTACTCAGGAGAGACGATGCTCTTCCAAGGGTGGCTGCCCCTCTCCCCCTCAAAATAAAGAACAAGAAGTTGGCAGCAAGCAGTTGCAAAGTGGAAGTTTCTCCTAGGCCCGGCCGAAAGATTTCTGCGTGTCTGCAGCAGTTTGGCCTCTGAGTTACACCACAGGAGTTCAGGTAATCCTGATCGACATCTTCAAATGAAATACAAAAACCTGCGGCAACCGTTCATGGAAAAATGGTATTTTATGAGCAAGTCTTAATACCCCAAAATCCATTCTTGGAGCCTTTGCTACATAGTGGGAAACTCATGAAAAACGAGTTTCTCCATCTACAACAGTTTCAAAGGGTTCTTCCATAAGGCAGGACAGACAAGTCAGACAATCACATGCAGCTTTTCAGCTTTGTTTACAACACATAATATACTGACCTTGAAGTTTGGAGAGAAATATCTGTTGGCTTTGTCTTTATTTGCTTTGTCTAGATCGTTTTTTGTTAATGTAAGGATTAAATATTCCTTATCGTTATCTGAGCGCTCTGTACTGAAAATACCATCGAGTTCCTGATCTGCAACTAGACTTCCATTTTCTACTTTGTCTGAATTTTCATCCAGTCCTATGAAGAATGTATTTACCCAAAAGTGAAACATTTTGTCCTGGGGAAGGAAAAAAAAAGCACAAAGAACAAGCTTGCTTCAGTATTCACTAATGGTATATTGACTAATATATCATTTGGTGAAAAACAAGTAAGTAGTATCAAATGAAACATTTTGAGAGGTTGCCCCATCACTGCGTACATGGCATGCAAGGATATTTCCTCCAATTCTCCTGGACCAAATTCTGCATTAATCAGACTGAATTTTAACCCATTAAGTTTTCAGAAGTCACTCCTAACTATGAAGTGGCTTTAAAACAATCATACCTGCAAAAAAAAGGGAGATGACAGTAAGTCAAGCAAGTGTGAAATCAGTAGTTAAAGGACATAAAGAGATTTTTCTTGCACGTAGCTTCCAAGCAAGCCTAGCAGACAACGTGGCAAATGAGTGTGAACATGCCCCACTTCTCATGGGACATCTTTCTCCTTAGCTTCCTGTGGCCCACATCTTCCACGGCCTCCAGAACTGCTGTCCATGGCCATGGTGGGGGGCTCCCGGCACGTGCCGCCAAACCAGGAGCAATAAATGGCTTTGCTGGTGGCTGCACAACGGCTGAAGATGAGACCTGGGAGAGCTCCACACCTGCGGGTTGGTCCTGAAGGCGCTTGCAGCCCTTCTCCAGCGTTTGCTCGATGTCCTTCAGGCCAGCGCAGAGCTTCCAGCATCGGCTACTCCCAACAGGCTTGGTCTTGACCACCACGTTGGACCCTTCGTAGCTGAGGCTCACAGCTGTATTTACTGCCTCCTTGCAGCTAAAGGCTGCTGCTTTGCTCCACTGGAGTTGTATGGCAAATTGGTCTTCCCACGATATTTGGTAAATGTTGCCTCAAGTTGGCATGAAGAGGATGACACAAAGCTGGCACGTGCCAGAACGTAACATCCCTTAACGCGGCACAGGACCAGGATGCGGGACCAGCACCATCCAAGTTAATTCAGGTGCTGTGCTTCTCAGCCAGATCTACCTCCAGTTTCCCTATTGAAAAAATAAGGACCTTATCCAAGACCTGCCCAATCTTCCTAGCTACAAACCTCAGCCGGCAACTGAGAGTGTATTGGAAAGAGCCCAGAAAAATATCCCCCGAGGATCCCTCCCTCTTGGGGGCAATTCTGCACCAGCAGAAATGATGTTCTCATCATTTTCCTGGGCTGCAGGGGCACAGGGAAGAAGGGGGCAAAGAGATGGCCTATTGCTTAACTTGCATTTTCTTCCCTTCACAAATTAAAGCCTGTAGCACACGGGACTATACAGAATTCAAAAGTGACCAGTGAAACAGCCTGAGTGTGCCTTCTCCTCCATGGTTTAGCAGCCTATCTGCAGTATTTAGGAGAGTATTTTGGGCTGGTGGGCACTTCTGTCAGCACTAAAGGAAGCCCAGGGAGAAGGAGGAAGTGAAATATGTCAGAACTATTTCTGGTAGTTAGTTACCCCCTGCAACACACGGCTCCCCGAGTCGGTGCCTTCGTGAGGCAGCAGTTTGTTTGCCAGAACATGATGTAAATGCAGGTGTCCTGGGATGCTACTCGACGTCGGCCACTACACCAAGTCCCTTCAGGTCATCCTGCTGACAGCAATCACCAGCTTTTCATCAGGCACAACCTGCTCCTACATGCAGAGCTCTTGTTCACCAACACTGCCCCAGAAACACGCTAAAAAGGCCCATCCTCGGGATGGGGGAGTAGAGTCTGGTCCTCTTGAGCAAGAGGATTTACTCTTCTGTCACGCTGCAGCTCTGACAAGCCACCAAGTGCAATTTTAATGGGTTGCCTGATGCAGAAAGCTCAAGTAGGCAACCCTGCCGTGAGGGAGGCTCCAAGGTGCTCCTCTGCCCAAAAGATGGGGCCCCTAAAGACACACAGGCCCCAGCAGGAAGGAGATGACTCCTGCTCATGCCAGAGGAGATGCTCAGGTTGAAGAGGAACACCGCAAGGCACCGGCCCTTCAGCTGCAGGCTCAGCTACGTGGCTTCCAGGCACACACTGTGGTGAACAGGGGGAGAAGGGAAGCCTTAGGCCGGCGTGTGCAGCACTCGGTATCTCTACGTACCACCGGCAGCCTCGCCACCGCCGGAGATGCCGTTTTTCCCTGGGGATTCGGAGAAGGCGAATTTCCGATCCCACCTCTTGCACCTGCGGTGACTGTGCTTACTGAAGCCTTGCATCTTCTTCGGCACCCGATGGCAGGAGCAGCAGCACACGCGGCTGCTAGTCCTGATTTCCACAAACGATGCCTCCAGGGACGCCAGCAAAAGAGAGCGTGAGGTTGGTCACACACTGCAGCAGGTGACACGTGGAAAAACCAAACCTGGACGATGCCTGAGCTCAGCAGTGCTGAAACCCCTCTGGGCAGACAGTGTCAGGGCCAACTCCATCGCTGGATGCAACCCAAGGCCAGCGGGGCCTTGTCCTGCCTCAGCTTAAGCTTAGTCAGCTGGGGCAGAACCAGGAAGGATTTACTTGGCACTTAAGGGCCAACCTGAATTGAAGCTGCAGGGCCTCAACTTCACTGATATCCCCTGCAGAGGACGAGAAAAAACGATGAACTTCTCACCAGACATCTTCTAACGTGCTGCCCTTGGCTTAAAGGCTCCAAAATATTCCATGGGAGATGACGAAGGAAGCTCCAGTACTTTATCTTATAAGCCAAGGCATGAATTGTACTTGGTTTTTACATGGAAAAAAGTGCTGGAGAGTACTGGACCAAGAACTCGCAGCACTGCTACCCAATGAACAGCCTTCTGAGACAAAGTATTAGCCTGTGGCCTTTAGCTTTTCTCTCAGGGTGGGGGGGATGTTTTGCTTCACTTCCAGCTATACTGTAATCTGCCTTGAAAATCACAGCCATATTTCTTTTCATGAGCAAATATCCTGCTGGCCAATCTACACTGCAGTGGCAGACATCTGAAATAAAGGCCCATTTAACTGTAACAGGCTAGCATATAACACTCACCCCTGGCTCAGTTCTCAGGCTGACAAGAAAATAGACACCAGAGTGTCTATTTTCCAGAGCTGGCCTCTGACTTGAGCTCAAACCCAAGAGCAGGGTCAGGGGAGCCATCGGTCAGGAGCTCCATGTGCTCCCGGGAATTTCACGTTGCAGAGGAGCCTGCAGGCACCCCATCACCTTGGAGCTACACCTAAGGGTTCAGAGACACTCCGAGAGCTTTGGAGGTTATCTTGTCAGCATCAAGAACCAGAAGGAAAAGGCTCCGAGACAGATGCACGGAGGCAAACCCCACACCAAGTTATCAGCTTCTACCCATCAGAGATTCTTACAAGAAACTGGCAACTCCACCTGGTTCTCGAGCCATCTTGTTCCCATTTGAGCAAGCTCGTGGAACAAAAGGAAGCAGCCACATCACACAGAAGGAGCAGCTCAAAAATACAGTGAACAACTCTATTGGACAAGAAAAGACCAAAAAGATGCAGACTTACAGGCTGCTGCTATGTGAAATAAGTTATTTTATCTTGGGAGATAAGATACAGCCATTCTCCAGCCTGGCGCCCAGAAGACATCAAAAAAATACAGGTCAATGTTATTTTCTCAATGAGATTTCTCACAGAAAATTAAAATGTCGAGAAGCAGATGTGTGATGCCTCTAGGAATGCACAAGAAAGCTTCTTCAGCTACCTATAAATGTGCTAACAGAAGACCTTGGAAGAGTAAGAACCAGCACCAGGCCTGTAGTTCTAGCTTCTAGAAAAGCCTGAATAAACCATAATCTCAGAAAAAAAACACTCCTACTCCTCCTAAGCTACTCCTCGTAGTTTAGATGGTCACCCCAAAGAGGCAGATCTTTGTTAAGATGTGAGAAAACCTCCATGGTGGAGGCCACTCTGGGGCTTCTGGTGAATGACTGCATGAGCTCCGTCTGCACAGACCCTGCTACCAGAGGGGCTTCACAGGCAGGAACCCCTTGGGCAGAGAAACGTGTTCCGACTGACCCCCAGACAGGGTTTCTGCCACAAACACTCACCCCTTTGCCCTTCCGTCATTTCTGCCACTTTATTTGTCAAGGTGGGAGAAGTATCTCTGGTGCCAGGTGGCAGAGATGGAGTATTTCACCGGTTCTCAATATTAACAGCCCTGCAGCAGGCTCATAGAACGACCAACTGAGATGCTTACACCTGGCAGCACCACAAACCCAGTCCCAAAGCCCTCGAGTGTGGGTGTTTGCACCGACTCCAGCACTCACAGCCATCTTCTTACTAGACGTGCTGAATTCCAGACACCTTCCTTTTGTCACCAATTCCCACAAGGCTGACGGCACTCCGGAATTCAATCCGACATATTTTTGAAGTAGATTATCAAGATGGCTTGTCCTAGCCTCATATTTCCTATTTAACGCACTGTTTTACAGTTCTCTGCATTGATCAATAGGGCTATGCAATGAAAACATCAAATTTAACAGACAGCAGGAGAAAATATTCCCCTTGAGAAACCCTTTGAGCTTCCACGAGCACGTGACAACCATGCAATGGAAGAGAAAAGAAGTTACCAGTTGAACTACTTGAACAATTCTGTCAGTGACCAAGCCCACAGGAGTGACCAAGCTGCACAGGAGTGCAGACAGACACACGGCTGGCAGGGACAACTCTTCACGCTTGATTGTGACGGACTGTGTGAGCTGCGAGAGATGCTCTCAAGCTCTGTAACATCCCTGAAGGAGTGGACAGCACTTTGCAAGGAGCAGAAGTGATAAACGCAAAGGCAACGTGCAAGCCAACATGGTTCCACCCTTGGCCTCCCCCGAGGTCGCTGTGAACTAGCTCCATAAGCCCCAGAATTCCGAAACCCAAACGATGAGGCGCTCATTTTCCACGACGGATGGACTCTGTCACCTGGGCAAGTCCCAGGCTCATTCCTTCGCCCTACCATCAGGACACGAGTCTCGCTTCCAAGCGGATCCTCCCCCTGTCCATCAAGGCGCTCGAGCTGGGGGAGATGCTCCGATCCGAACCCAGGAGGTGGCTGCACAGAGTGCAAAGGCCTTCCCACAAAGCGTGGAGGAACTCCGTTATCTCCAAGATTCAACCACATTTGACAGAGGGATCAGAATCAGCCAGCAGCACACAGATATCAAGGTCTGCTTTAACAAAATGCAGTGAGGAGAACATCTGGAGCTAACTTGCGCAGTATGCAAGTCTATTTTTAGGATGAGAATGTTTCTTCCTCAATTAGATTACTCACTACTACCCTAACTACTGCAGAACATATCTAGTATGATTTTTATCTAGCGTTTGCACTCAAACTCACTGAATCCTAAAATAGCCAGCTTTCATTTCGTGCTGGATTGCCTACTTGGGAAAACGAGGCAGCACAGAATTAAAATACTGTGACCAGACATCACCAAAAACAACCAACATCCCAGCCTGCCCAGGGGCTGGCTTTAAATATTTGAGAAGAGCGAGAAAAACCAACCTTTTTCAACATCTTGTTCTGTTTGTGGAAGAACTCCACTTTGATATCACCGCATACTGGCAAAGGCTGAGGGAATTCAAAGTACATATACTTGTCTTCACGTCTTGAGGGTCCTGAAGGGGAGGTGAATATCTTTACCTTTAGTTGGTACACCACAAATTGAGGATCTGCACGGCAAAACAAGAGGGTCACTTCGCAAGAAGCTTCTTAAACTGTCAAAAGCATCAGTGTTAGTTGCAGAATCATAACAACCATCAACTGCAGTCATTTCAAAAGGTTGACAAGAGGTATATTAAGCATTAAGCACTGCAATGCATCAAGAAAAAACTTCCCTGGATGTTACAAGAAACATAAACAGATTTTGGTACTTTATAATGATACTCTCAGCCCACCACAGGCTTCCTAAAAAGCTGCTGCTGTTTTAAAAAGCTGTATTAAGAAAATGACTATATAAAGTGACAACTTCTTCACTTTTCCTTGCGTATTCCTCTCCTCTCTCTATTACAGCCCTAGGTGAGGGTTTTGTTTGACCATGTCAGAATAGAACGATTTCTCCTCTCAGAGGAGCAGAACATTACACAAAACGAGGACAAAATTTAATATTAGTATACAAACTGACCAACACTGGCTATACAGTCCCTAAACCTGTCCTATAAAACTCTACCACCAAGAGGAAACAAAAAAAAAAGCGTGCCAGCCACAGGGCAACTTTGAGAATTAATTCTTCTGGGGTAACAGCTCAAGCTGCAGGGGTTTTCATTGCAGCTTCAGCAGATTTCTTTTTTGGAAACCACCAGCAGAAACCAGGAGGCAAGCCAGAAACATTACAGCTGGGTTTTCGAATGAGCAACCGGTTAGGAGCAATTTTTCTGTGTTTAGCCCGAATTTCTCAGTTCGTATCAGAGCGAGACTGCTCTCCAGAGCCCGCTGAGCCATACCCTGCCTCCGGCTGCAAACGCCTGGAAACCACCACCGCAGAGCCGGGAAAGCCAGCGCGTCCCACACAAACCCTCGGAGCTGCCAAGCTCTGCTATCCCTTCACCCGAGACATGCGGCGCCTCACACAGGGACGTGGAAAACCGGAGGAAGGTGACGAGGAAGGGAGGTGAAAACACGTCGCGCCGGGAAATTCGCTACTGCCACGGTCGACGCACAGGGATCGCACGGTGGGAGAGTCACTGGGATCCACAAGGAAGCGCGGAATGTTACAGGACATCAGCGCTGAGCCTTTGGTTAGGGCACTTACCGAATGGCTGCTTATCCCGACACGTGCTGCCACGCCAGCACGCTGACAGCGTGGGGGGACACACAGATGTGTGTTCACGTGGATTCAGTTCATGCCTCACGTAGCGTGAGGCGCGGACACGCGTCACCTCCACAGCTGTAACCCCAGGGCAGGGGGTCTTCCCTTGCTCCGCCTGTAACTACGGCTAAGCCTGACAAGATGCTTGACCGTTTCAGGGTATAACGTGTTCAGGGAGTGATTCCTGAAAGCAGGAGTTGGAAGGATGCAAGGGGATAGATCTTAGGGCTATCTGCCTTGGCAACCCTGCAGATTTTTGAACCCAAAGCATTTGAGCACAATCACCTGCTCCACGCATTGGTCGCGTAACCAACCGCGGGTTCCACCGCTGCAGCGTGAGCACGGGAGCGCCTGGTACTTACTGCAAGTTCCGCCGCTGAACATGGGAATTGTTTCAAACATCATCTTGTGAAACAGCAGTGCCACCGGTCTGTAGTCCAGGTGATTCTTTAGCAGGTAGCTATAGTAGTACACGTAGCGCCGCTGACTGGGAATCGTTACTCCCTAAAAAATGAAAAAAAAAAGGAAAAGAATAGATTGAAAAGGAATCGAAACCAGTTATTAACAGTCCCTGACACAGCCTTGGCACATTAGCTAAGAACGTAAGGTTGGGTGAATAAACCTGGAAAACAGGGTGGCTGAAGAGCACAAAATAAACAGCTTATGTTGCATATACCTTTGCACTAGGAGAGCGGAAGGTCCCTTCCAACTTTATCATTCTGCAGGGATGGTGGAAAAGGCAGCACGCCAACTTCCCATTTATTTTTGTATGGGTTTCCTTGCATCCAACTTACAAACGACAAGGCAAAGAATGCAAAAGCCTCTCATCCATTTCTTAAATATAAGCACCCTTTTTTTGAGGCTTAGCTTGGAGGTCATGCAGAAGAAGGTACCCTGATGCAACAGGAAAATACCAGTGCCAGACCCAGCTTTGCCTACTAGTATCCCTGTATCCAAGGGATGTACTATTTTATATTTAAAAATATGTCTGTTTCTGTGTTTCTGAAGCGCTTCAGAAAACAAACAAAAAAAACCCACACAAACCCAAAGTGGAAAGTTGCATTAACAGCCCGATGGGCCAAACTGTTCCATGAAGGGCTTTTCAGCTGAACCACAGCCCTGAAGTAAACCCCTGCCATACGAATGCATCACCAAAGAACACTTTTCTTACTGCTTTTAAACCAACTGCAAGCAGGAACAGTTCGAAAAGTTCTCAGATGATTTTTCTAGGAGCCCGTGACAAAGATTAGAAATACGAAGTCTATCATTTTATTCCTTTGAAAACATGTTAGATGGCTCATAGCTGCCCATGGAATGTCCTTGCAGGATTGGGAAGTATTCCTTCACGTTAAATTCAAGTGTGAAAAGGTAATAAACTGGATAGGGGGAAAGGTTTTCAAATATATACAAGTATATAATGAAAATATATAATATAAAATAATAATTATATATTTTTATCTCCACAAACATGTTGGTCACGAATCTAGAACACAGTATTTCTAGAAACTAAGATGTAATTGTAAAATATTTCTGGTTCTACCCTCTGCTTCACCTTTCAGCAGCTGTAACACTTTTAATTAAGTATCAATTCTGTTCAGGAGAAAAAATGTAGTTGGACACCTTTATTAAAAAAAATGCCTATAATTATGTCTCCTTCTCACTCCAACTTCCCCGACACTATGCAGAAGCCTTTCCCTTCAACTCGCACAACCCATGTCTCAGGGGGTTCCACGCTGACGGTGCTGCTTGGTTCGGGTGCCATCTCAGCAGTCATCAGACCACGTTCTTTAAAGTTTTCTCTTTTTTTTGTAGTGCAACTTCCACAACTGAGACGACCTCAACCTCAGAGCCAGCAACTAGGCAGTGCTGCCAACCACGACAGTCACCTGCTAAAGCCACATATGTGGAAAATCCTCACTTTTACTCCCAGAAGAATAAAAAACTGGAAAACATAAATATTTCCTCCTCGAGAAGCTACGTTTCCTTGCTACAACTCTCAGCATTTTCTAATGCACATTAGACAGCTTATCCAGGGCATCACAGAAGAACTGCCAGGTGCTGCTCTTGCAGTACAGCGTTACGAGCAACAAACACTTTGGATACAACATTCCCGTGTTCCCATTATCCCACTGGGAGAGCAATGCTAAAGCTGCAGCCTCGAACTGAGATTATGGCATCAGGTTTGCCAGGACCTGTTACCTGAGCACGGCCACCAAACTGGGAGCAAAATCCATCGGCTTTGACACGTCAGACATATTTGATGCCAATGAAAGAGTCATTTTGAGGCTTCCCTGCAGAAGATGGGTTTTCATTCCTTGCTCAGCTAGGTGTAACTGCTGCTATCACCACAGTACCTCACAGTGCCCATCCTGAAGGAAAAATAGGTGATAAACCAGCTATTTCTATTTCTACCTATTCAGTGTAGCTACTCAAAGGCTGTGCACCTTGAGCTTGCTTTAAATGAAGAAAACGTTGGTTGGAATCGTTGGTTGGAATCATAGAATTACAGAATGCTGGAAGGTTGGAAGGGACCTCTAGGGATCATCTAGTCCAGCCCCCTGCACACGCAGGGTCACCTAGAGCACGTGGCACAGGACTGCGTCCAAGCAGGTTTGAAGATCTCCAGAGAAGGAGACTCCACCACCTCTCTGGGCAGCCTGTTCCAGGGCTCTGTCACCCTCACTGTTAAGAAATGTTTCCTTAAGTTCCTGTGGAACTTTAGGTGTTTCATTTTGTAGCCATTACCTCTAGTTCTGTCGGTGGCCACCAGTGAAAAGAGTGAAAAGAGCCCCATCCTCCTCACTGCCTCCCTTGAGGTACTTCTAGACACTGCTCAGGTCCCCTCTCAGCCTTCTCTTCTCCAGCTGAACAGGCCCAGCTCCCTCAGCCTCTCCTCGTAGGGCAGATGTTCCAGGCCCCTGATCATCCTTGTAGCCCTGCGCTGGACTCTCTCCAGCAGCTCCACATCCCTCTTGTACTGTGGAGCCCAGAACTGGACACAATACTCCAGATGCGGCCTCACCAGGGCTGAGTAGAGGGGCAGGATCCCCTCCCTTGACCTGCTGGAAAGGCAGCTCTTCTGCAAGAGACGCTGAAACCAAAACAAGGCTGCCACGCGCAGACAGTATTTACAGTGAAGCTAAACAACAATATTTCTGTTTACCAGACCCTCCCTCACCCCAAACACATCACCGGGGTACGAGCGAACACCTAACGGGCCGTGTCCTCAAAGCACTCGAGCAAAGAAACACTGCCCTCTTCAAAAGAAGGAAAACCAAGACACCAAATGCTTCGCCACGTGTTTGTTCGGCAATTATGGCAAAATTGGCAAATATTTCAATAGCCTTTATCGATGAGAGCGATCTGCACTGTTTACTCATCATATTCCTTCTCACTATCACATACTCTCATGAAGACACGCTAAGACTTGGTGGGAAGTCTTGACATCATCTCCTTTCCTTTATTACATCAAAACCACCTTCTTGCACTGGACAGAGTAACAGCTCCATCCTATAAGGAGAGCAAACTATGAACTGATTTACTCCTTCCAATGAACCGGCAATCAAATTCTCCAATTTCTGACCTGATGCTTCTCCTCTCAAAAGCCTTCAAAAGCAAAAGCTCCACTTCTTAGAGATATGCACACTGCGAAATTAATACTTCATGCAAATATTCATATAATCATAGAATCCTTAAGGTTGGAAGGGACCTCTAGAGATCATCTAGTCCAACCCCCTGCAAACGCAAGGTCACCTAGAGCACGTGGCACAGGACTGCATCCAAGTGGGTTTGAAGATCTCCAGAGAAGGAGACTCCACAACCTCTCTGGGCAGCCTGTTCCAATGCTCCTGGAACTCCGAGTGCTCTCTGTTGAATAGGCTGAAACTGGCCTGCGGGGATGATCTCCCTCAGCTGCTGTAACACTGTGTGCAGGGAACTGATGGCAGACGAGCAAGGGAATCTCGCCGGGATGACCTTGAAAGGCGTCTCCGAGCATCTAGAGAAGACTTAAAACGCGCTAGGTAGGTTCCCATTCACGAAGCTTATGGAGCCCAAATGCCTCACTGTACAGTGGCTATGTCCGTCCTTACTGCCAGCGAGGACCTAATGGAATATTTCTGCAGCCATCAGCATGGCAGTTCTGGGATGAGATCTCCCGTTTCTTCTCCTGAGATGCAAAGCAGGAGACACTAAACAGCAGCAGCCCCGAGGCAGCCGACGAGGGACCTGCCCAGCTCTTCCACTGAGGCCAACCGTGCTAGAATAATCCCCACATGGGGCTGGAAATGCTGAGCGAGGAAGTTCACTCATCCACCACCCACCTGATGCAAAACAAAGCAGAATGTCCTTTCAAAGGCCAGAATAGTATTTCTGGATAAACCGTCCTCATCTTCTTGAGCACGGGACTGAAAAACCACCCCATTTCACTATTGCAACTGCCTGCCGTTGCTGCTTAGGAGAGCTTTCTAGTTTAGAGAATCTGCACTGATCCAGGAATGTTAAAGCTACAGCAAACCATTTCTAAACACGTTTGACCACTCAAATACACCACAACTAGGAAAAGCACCAAGATACAAGCAGGAGAGCGAAAGAACAGAAATACTCACCTTCTTGTCTCTGGTCCTTACTTCCCCATAGAAATCTAGGGCTTCTTGAGCTTTTAGAAACTTGCCTCGATGTAACAAATATGCACATATCATTACACCAGTTCGTCCCTTTCCAGCTTTACAGTGGATTGCTGCAACATGATTGTCATCTTCACTTAGCCATTGGTCAAGGTCTTCGCAAAAGGGTTTGATAAGCTCTAGCTGTGGTGGGTTATGGTCTTCAAAAGGGTACTGTGCAACTGCAAAGGCAAGAAACAGCTTAGGGAAACCTCCAAGGAACGTTTTGGGTGAGCTCAACTGACAGGTCATGCAAGGAAAAATTAATGCTCTCAGTAAAACCCATCTTACATTATCCACCCGTGAATGCTGACTCCACAGTTATTCAACAGTGCAGTGTGTATTAGAGGCATCACAGATGTTTCTCCAGTAATAAATAAGCAGGGTGCTACACGAAGAGACCGTTTTACAGTACTGAAATGAGTGGCATATGCTCTGTATCTTACACCTCTTCCTGGTGATTTCAGGGTATACAGGCACAAAGATTAGGCTGGTGCCAATACATTACTCTAGCAGCAACTGAGCTGCTTGCTCAGAGAAAACAGTAAATTTCCTATTAAAAGAAATGGTAATCAGAAAAAGGAACTCATGTAAGCCAACTATATTATCTGTGGGTTTTAGATGTCAGATCAATGAAAGAACTCGCCCTTTTTTCAGGTATACACACACACTTTCCATCTAGAGAGGTACAGAATTTCAAGTTAGTATGCAAAACATAAAATGAAAACTCAAAACAGGCAAAAATCTTGACTGATAGACTTGGGATCTTGTAAGAACCAGAACTTCTAAAGTCTGGTTCATTTAAATATTCGCAGTTTGAAACACCATTTCCTTTTCTGATCTAAAACTGAATACATTTCATCTCTTGGCAAGCGCTTGTATTTGTTTCCTAAGTGCTACTCTCTTGCTGCACACACAAGGCTCCTTTGGACGAATCCCCGGGGACTCCAAAGAGCAGAGGTGAGAGATGAAGTCAGGGAACTGCTAACTCCCTGCGGCAGAAGTCGGAAGCCTCCTGGAGGGAACTGCAAGGACAGTTTGTTCACTCACGGCGCACACCATCCGCTTCATCTTCCAGGGAACCAAGAGGGAAGCCTGACAGAGCTCAATTAAAGAGGAATCAGAGCTTAAGGAGTGTACACCAATAGTTCTTCCACATGGAAGATCCTACGATTCCCCAAACGATCCCTGGATGTCAGCTTATACAAGCTTCACTTTTTGCAATGGATGCAGAGACAGGAGTTTACTTAGAAGCTGCTCACAAAAGAAACCATTCAGGAGCTGCTTCAAACTCATCTATGCCACCTTGATTCTACCTTAGTGACATCCAAAAATATTTCTGTGGGGAAGACATGCAAAGCAGTCCTGGAAGAACAGCCTGAAAAATCCCCACTAGCAGCAGCTCATTGAAGATGCCCCCCATGTCAAACCCTGCAGGACCTTCTGCAAAGAGTAAGGGAGGAGCCTGTAAAATGGATCCTCTGCAAGAACAGAGAGGGACTGAGAGTGGGAAACGATCCTGAGAAACGTTAAGCTGTGTGCTCTGGAGCTTAGAGGAGACAGGAACCTTGATTTACCCAAAGCTGAAGCATACAGCAAGGGAGGCAGCTCCGACTCCCTCTCTCCAACCTCCTAGAAACAGCAAGAAAAACCTCAAAGCACCTAAAAGAAAAAACGTAGCAAAGCAGAGGCCAATTTCCAGCATGGAATGACTTCAGAAACTAAAAGCTAGCCAAAAAGCTACTGTCCAAAGAGAGTGAAGACCTTTCAGTGTCTGGTTTTGAATTTGATGCTAGAATCTCCAGCTGAATACTGAATTACTATCGGGTTTCACATTAAGCATACAAATGAGAAGTAACCCCTGGAAATTAATTAACTTCCCAAGATGTTAAGTACTACTGCTGTTCTGCTGAGGAAAGAGAAGTCTGAGTCACAGACTTGGTTGTCTGAGGTAACTAATTTTGGGGGTGAAAAAGAAAAATGAAACATGAAGCTTCCTAGGACTGTGTAATCTTACAGAGGAACCGTGAAAGGTCCTATCAAAGCAACGGCGTGACATGAAGAGGAGCTACCAGCTCCCTGTGCAGAGATGCTCCTCTGCACACAGAGCAAGGGTCAGCTGAATGAAAGTGAGTGTGTAGGTACTAGCTGGGGATTTAACACCAACAAAAGCAGCATCTCAGCTGAGGTCCGAGCGTCTGACCAAAAGCCTGTCATCCACTTGATGGTCAGCTGATGCAAAAGGTCTAATTCCAGGAGTCCCTAAAAGTTCCCCCACAAGTTCTTCAAGGTGTCCGAGAACCAACTTATTTCAAAGAGGCATGAGGTGGCAGTTGTGCTTAGTTTATTTTTTTAAAAGCAGCTGAAGAGTTGTCCCAGATCTTCAAAGAACTTAAATGAACCGTGGCTTAATGGTATTCTTCATCTTTATTCCAATTGATTATTGCATAAAAAAGGGCTTTCCTCTAAACCTCGCAGCTAGGTTTTGCCATAAATTTCTCCATCAAATTAAACAGGGACCTCTGTGTATCCCAGTGTGCAAGAGTTCTTGAAATCAGGGCATTTCTCTTTGATTGCCCTATTAGGCTTGATTTAAGTGCCTGGATCATGCTTTTTTAAAAAAAAATCATCAAGAACATGGCAAGACTCTCTGATGAAAAGTTACTTGACACCATTCCCCACTCCCAGCCGACTCTCCTCCGTTACTATTGAGTGGCTTTACTTATTCCTTCATTCAGAAACAGACATTTAGAGACATGCACACACATGCGCATGATAACGGGAACTCACCTCTGCAATTAAATTTGGCGGTGTCGTAATGTCTTTCAGCACATCTAAAAAGAAAAAAAAGACATGGGAGTTCAGGGTAAGTCTCCTGGACACTTCTAACATCTGTCACAGCTTGAAACACAGATCAATTCAAAGAAAATCCAAATGCTCCCCCATCACCATTACGATTTAAAACTACGTCTAGACGTTACACACAGAAACCAACCTTTTTTTTTTTTTTTTTCCACAAATGCATTAAGCTGCTCCATAAAATATCAGCTATCCTACTGGAAAACCATTACTTACCCTATGGTAACTGTGGTCCATCAGTGTTTTTCAGTCAGTGTGGATCTCAACACTGACATTAATGCAACATGATATATATTTTTTTAACAGAATAGTGTTACTCTTTGCTAGGTTTATGATCCCATAAAAGCACATCAAGAGTAGATGATTGGGACCTTGATCCAATCAACTGTGAGCTCCAAAAACCTTTCAAGACAACACGGATCTCTCCGGGGAGTTGACAGGCCTCACCAAGCCATAACACAAAGACCATCACCTTGCAGCCAACAGCAGCGGGGACACTGCGCTCTCCAACACGGCTTCATGTGCTTGGAATTAGGTCAGCTCAGGCACCACCACGAAAGAGCCAAGCAGGCCCGTCCGTGTGTTTCCCCACAGAGCAGGGTCGCTGCTGAACACGCCGGGGCTGCAAGGTCTGTCTTGCCACTCCAGAAGACACGGAGGCTCTGGCTGGCTCCCAGCCGGGTAAAACATACTGTTTTACTCCTGTGCAAGCTTCAGGAACCAGGTGGAAAGACTGGGAGGGCTCCAGTGCAGCCTGGACAGCGTGTTTTAAGGGAGGGAACTAAACCTGGTGCTGGGAAAGTGAGGGGGAAGAAGCCAAGAACAAGAGGGCCTCTCTGTCACCTTTGGGCTGCTCTCTGTGGGAAAGATGATGCGTCCTGACAGGATGCAAGCAAAAATACAGTCCCGAAAGAAAAAAAGAGAACATTTCTTCCTTAAAACTCTGAACTGGAACAAAAGCATTGGAAATCATTTCAATAGACAAAACACACCTAGGTCTTCTGCTCTGATTATAACCTACAATTGTCAGAAATATCCACGCTAGTTCCAGGACAGGCACCAAGTCATCTTCAATGCAGTACGTTATGTCCACAGTCTTGGGGGTCACACAGGGCTCCCTGGAGGTTTCGGACATGCAAAGCTTTCCGAAGCCCTTTCACGACTGCTCCATGGAACCGGAGCCACTCCTGCACTGCAAGCAACTCTGTCCAGACTTGCAGCCCACGGCAAGAAGCTGATCCTCTAGGACTGTTCAGGTGTGCTCTGTGCTTTCCTCCTTCCAGCTTCTCCGGGATTATCTCCCTTCCTGTCTTTGCTTTGGAAAAGTCTGTCCAGAACCAGTTTTTAGGGCTCTGATCACATTGTAGACACTCTCGGTGGCTCAGGAGAGATTACGGCACAGGTGGAGCTGGCACATAGGGCTCCAAAAAATACCACCAGCAAAGAAAGTACCTGCACTTGAGTCTTCAAGAAGGAAGATCAGATAGACCCACCCAAGACATAGTCATCGCAGCCAGGAAAACCACCAGCCACGCCGAGCAAAGGAATAGTAAGCAATGAAACTCCTCAAAGCACAAAAACAGCCCATCAGTTCTGAATGGAGCAGCAACTCGAGTGCCATAAAGGCCAGAAAACAGCTTTGGTGACAGCAGGGATAAAGCGAGCCACCCTTGACGTCCTCCTAGGGGTCTGCACACAACACAGGGCAAACTCAACTAGGGTAGCAAGTTTAAAGCCAGTTTCTGCTTATAACTTATAACCAGTCTCACTGCGGGCAGGACTAAAGACAAAGGACAAGCCAGCAGCCGAAATGTCCACAAACACATAGGGCACGAGGAAACTCCCAACTGCTCGTGCCAGGGCCTTCCTTTAAACACGTGCCTGCATGAAAGCAAAGGAGCCCACTTGAGAGCAAGGAAGAAGCGGCAACTACCGCAGGGAAGACAACAGTCGGGAGGAGGCTCGAGGGGATGAGCCAAAAGCAGAAGGACACGTTAAAATAGAGAGAAGAGAGAAAGAGCAAAGGGTTTAAGGCAGCCCTTGCAAGGCCAGGGTTCAAAAGTGGCTTGTTTGGGATGGAAAGCAGAAGCCCACGTTTCATACATGTATTTTCTCTTGGGAAAGTTTTGATCCGTGGGTTAATAGAGAAATTTGGGGTAGTTTCCCTCAAGACTGTAGCATCTATTTGTTTTTTTTTATTAAAGCAAAACGAGGTTGCTAGAACACAGAGCAGAAATCTCTCAACACTACTCCCCCTCTTTCCGTAGCTACTGAGAGGAGAGAAGTTTTATTAAACTCTTACAAATAAACTAAAGGAAGTATCATCTCATACGAAAAAGCCTTCTGTATAGTTTCTAGGCTGGAAAAGGTTATCTTGCTATTGAGCCCTATCAAAATTGCCCATCCGCTTAATTTAAATGAACGTGTTTGTTACAAATCCTGCCCCATCCAACTTCAGTCCTCTGCAGACAACGTTTAAAAGCTTTTAAACCAGAATTTCCTTTCTTAGTTTCTAGTATCACTTCTACATCAGAAACCAGATTTGCTCATGCAGGATTCTTTATCTTAGAGGCATATTTAAATAGTTTAAAAATATATACAGTGCAGATTACAGTATGGAAATACAAGAAATGTATTGGACTATAGCAATTTTTCTATTAAATGGAGATATTTAGAAATTCATTTATCAAAAAAGCCTTTGCAGTTCAGAAAGTCGCTATTTGTTACACAGTTTTTTTTTTTTTTTTTTTTAAATGAGAGGTAAAAAAAAAAAAAAGAAAGAAAAAATCAGGACCTATCCTTCTATATCAGTTGGCATCACCTAGTCACTTAGTACAAAAGCACCTTGGCCAAAAAAATATATTAAGAGAGAATAAATAAAATATATAATCATAAACAAATGATAAATAAATAAAGGGATTTTATTTAATAAGATTTTAAACGAGGACAGTTTCTGCAAAGCTCAATTTACAGAGGAAATCACGACACTTCTAAAAGTGGGAAACCATAAAGCTTGTATGGGGCAATAGCTTATCCAAGGCACTACGAACAATACAGAAGTAAACAACTTGGGTACTGATAACACCTCCACAAAAAATAAAACAAAAAGAAACAGAAAATACTCATTTGGCCCCGTTTTCACTGCAGACAGTAATACATTAACAGAAAGCCTGCTGTGAATTACTTTTCACTCCCCCATCACACGGAATGAGCCCTAGATGGGCTAGGTGCCAAGTCATTTAGAGGCGTTCGAGTAACACGAATATCCGCCAGCATTTTCTTTAACCTTACTCGGCTGCACTGGGTGAGGTAACAGTGCTCTCCATCAGGCTCAAATGCTTTAGGAAACCTGCAGAACATCTCCGAGGCTGCCTCGGTACAGGAGCCCGCACACCCACAAGCTGTTTTGGGGGTTACTTAGGAAAGCGCAGCTGGGAGGGCATACTTACAGATTGTATATCTTGTAATGGTTTTTATGCTTTGAATCCAAGAACCTTAAAAAGAAAGAAAAGAGACGACGCTGTTAATACACACCGCAACAGCTCCCCTGGCTCGCAGCATCACCCAACATAGGCAGTTTGACACCCCAAGCTGCAGCTATCAGCCACTGAAACCCAAGCACGGTGCTAAAAAATATTCTGGGTTCAAGCAGAAGGAGCGAGACCACTTTTTCCATGCTCACACTCATCTCCCTGCCAACTCTGCAGCATAAACTTCCCATACAGAAGCCTCCGAGGGCCCAACTTGCAAAAATGATTCATCAAAACCCGTCCCGCTTACATACGATGCGTCACCTGGCACGAAGCAAGAAGAAATCACATACAAATGTTTACCCTTAACATCATCAACAGTGTGTATCGGCACATCAGCCAGAAGGAATTTAATTAGCCATGACAGAACATGCTGTTCACATCGAAAAAGAAACCCTAGCTGCTAAAATCATGGAAAGCTCAAACAAAAAAAAAAAAAAACGAGCTCGGGTTATCAGGCGTCCTATTCCCAAAGAACCTAGAGAACTTTGTGGTTCAGGCAGGGTGTTGAAATGAGAGCAGATGTGGATGCGTCCGGCGGGGTGCTCCATGCAAGATTCCATGGCATCCACCAAAATACCACGCTGTTACTGCTGGCGGCCTTGCTGGGGGACCCAGAGAGATGGAGGAATGCGGGGGACAAGGCAACCTCTCCCAGGAGACGTCCCCAGTTGTTTAAAGCTAAGCCTGAATTTTCCGGCAGATTTTCTGGGACTAATGTCCCCTCGAAGCACAAGCGGTAGGAGACGAGCAGCCAGCAAGGCAACCCTTCCGAGGCATTACCCTCCCATCTGTGCAGGTATCGACTGTTCGGAAAAAGCTGGCCAGCAAATCCCCATGGCTCTCCACCAACAGCACCCAACTGCAGCACAAAAACCTGCCCCCAGGAATCCCAGGCCGACCATAAAAGGTCTAGGGAAGCTGGTGAGGTCCTGCCAGGTACTGCATGCAGGGAGCACGCAACAATTCTGTGTGTTTGGGGGTTTGAAGCCACGGGACAACGTCAACACGTCGGCAGCCAGATCCCCAGAGCCGCTTCACTTGCGCCTCTTAATAAGTTCATTTAGTTGATGACACTGACTGCTGCTCAGAAAGACACGTTTCTGCTGACCGAGCCAGCGTTTATGGACAACTTGAGAAATCGTGGGTAGCAGCTGCCTTTCAAAAGCCCAGTTTACAAACTGTAACATGCGCTTGGCCAGGAAAACCAAGAAAACGTCGTTTCCCTTCACACGGGAGCAACCAAAATCACTGCTTTGAACCGAGAAGAGTTCATGGACTTGAAGGGCCTTCCAAGACCACTGCGTTTTGCTGCCTGTTTGCTTAGGCCAATGTAATACATCCAACTGCCAGGATGATGCACGCGGAGCCAGTGCTGCCCCACAAGGACACCTGGTGGCATCTCGAATCACAAATAAGTTGAGAAAATGAAAAAATAAAGCCTTACCTTACTACATCATCGATGTTGTTCCGGTACACTCCTTCAAGCCTCTCTGCCGGAAAACCCATGGCAATTATGTTTGGATAAATATCTGAATAGGTAAGTTATGGAAACGTTTGTAAAACGGGTGGCATTTCAGAAACAGGGGAAAATGGGCATTAAGAAAATGCATTTATGTCCTGCTCTTAGGAAATCAAAGCAACAGCTCACAGCAGCTCCCACACGCGCCCAGTTCAGCTTTAGGAGGTAAGTAATAAGGGGACCGTTAACGCAAGTTAAGAAAAACCTTGGGAGAGGAAAAAAGAAAAAAAGAAAAAAAAATTGACACTGGTCTCAGACGGGAATTTATTTCAATTAAAATCTTATGTGATTGAATTGCAAACTGTTCTAAAAAAACAACTGAGGCAAAAGCCCTAGACAACCTCAAAATACCTGTGCCACACACAACAGCAGAACGAGTAACAAACCTGTATTTCAGGCATGGAAGCCCTGAAAATGCTGTAGAAATTACAACTTTTTCCCCCCTTTCCACGATTTCTACATATGGGACCATTATAGCAGCTACTAATGAGCTATTAGCTCTGAATGCCTAAATGGGGGACACTTCAGTAAACAGAGATTTAGGCAATCTGAAAAAGATCCTAACACTTGCTTATTTGAAAATATGCCAATCCCCCACTTCTGGCCAAAATTTCTAATCATTTATTCTGAGCTACCTGTGTTTTACACAAGCAACGCACTGTAACCGGAGGTAAAGAAACCTCTTAGCACCAAGGGGGGGAAAAAAAATCAAATAAGAAAATTATTAATTAACATTATTAACATAGTCCTCCTTGGCCTAAGTTTGGGAAGAGCAAAGTGCAGCAAGGCTGAGGTCGGCCCTGCTCCAGAGGACCCTTTCAACCAAAACACAGTGGGAGCCTAAGAACAACCTTTAGTTTTAAGTTTAAAATATCAGCTATATCCATCCAAGTCCTTATATCGGAGCAGCCCAGCCCAGCTTCACTACCAAAAGACTTGAGGCAAAAAGCTTTTAAGAACCAACTACAACGATTTTTGTTTTCTACCTAAAAACCCAGACCTAACATTTAGTGCTCAATAAATCAAGCCTTAATGGACATATGCATATAGGAGTAACAAAAGACAATTTAGGTACATGGTAATTGCAATGAAAGCTCTTATCTTGAGAAAATTAAGTTGCTTGACTTTCCGAGCTTGTGATCAACTTGGATACGACCAAACTACCTAAGCTGAACTGTGAACTTCACTCTGAACATATTTTGCTCTGCAAGCAGCCCGCACCTTTTTGTTAAATTAGCAAGAGGTGCTGTATAATGAGCTGGGTATTTACTGCTTTATCAGTTATTACTTGCTGGAAGCATAAGAAACCAGTTATAAATCATGTGCACCTGCTCTGAGCTTATTCCCTAACAGGGAATTACCTGGCTTTTCAGCTCACATACCCAATTGCTCCCTTGGTCCCAATTTCCAAAGCTTGCATCTACTGCCCATTCCAGAGTATTTGCTCTAAGTCCCTCTGTTTGCAGCCCATGATCAAGAGCAAGGCTATAAAACTACTCAGCACTTCTCCATAAAGGACACACACTTTACACTACCAACATGGGTAAAATAAATCCAGTTTGACAGACAGCATGGAAATTCCAGCTTTTCCACCAGAACTCCAGCGTCTCACAGGGCATTTGCTCTTCCCCATGGTAATGCAAACGGCACAATCCCATGCTGGAGCTTAACCAAGTTCAAGAAGTTCAAGCCCAAGCTTTAATTCCTACCCAGCACCGCACGAGAAGTTTGGAAGGTGCCAGCAGCACAGCAAACAATTTGCAACTGGAAAATAAAAGACAGCATGCACTGATTCACAGATCTCAATTACATAAAAGGTCTGGAGGCCTTGCTGTTTTTCAAACAAGCAAATAATTTCTTCAGAAAGGGACTTCCAAAAGAGAAATCAAGATTTTGCTCTTCACTACCGAGTCGAGACTTCTTCCAAGGGACTTGGGAGACGGGGTTCATTCAAAGCAAGAAATCCGAGTCATGAGGAAACTGGTAATACTCATCGTTTTACAACACTTGATCACATCAGAACTCTAGAAGAACTGATGGTTTCTCCCACGTAACAGGTTTGTTACAGATTGCAGCCTTGGTCAGCTTGTTTTAGGCGCAGGGAAATGAAAACAATTAAAGCCTCAGCCATTTACTGAAGCACCTCTGTGACACTTTCAGCTCAACACAAGTTAACCAAATCGCCACGAAACATCGAGAATTTGAAGCAGACTCTCTAACTAAAAAAACACCATTAAAAACAGCCAAATTAACTCTTTCTATAGAGTCACATGTGTAGAAATGGTTTCATTTGCTTTTAAAGCACTCAATCCTTACTCAACATGGAAGTTCAGATTTCTAGTTAATTATTATCATTTAAATAAAACCTGATGAGCTGATTTGCCACGCACCACAGCTGCAGATGTTATGTTGTCCTTTACTCGAGTTCATACTTCTTGCTCACTGAAAAACAGCATATTCTGCTCTCCATACCCAAAGAAACTCCCAAGAAAAGCACTCAACAGCTTGCCATGTTAACCATCTAATACCACAAGAAAGAAAAATGATGCTTCTTCCAGATTGAAGACATATCAAAGTAAATAATAATAATAATAATAATCCCTGCATCACTTCAAGAACATCCCATCTCTAATCTTGTTTTAGAGACTTAACAAGATACTGTCCTTAATCTCTCAAAATCGTTCCCACATGCTAAAGACGATGCGCTTTCAAGTGACTCTGAGGAAAAAAAAATCCTGGATATTAGGCAAATCGGCCTTTAAACCTGTTTTTAAAAATCGCTGTGTGTATATTTACATGAGGCTGAAGTCAGATTAAAGGAAACGGGGTACACACTCATTCTTCCTTTAGCAAACAAATTATTACTGTGCTGGTTCTTTAGGACGAGTTAATTTGGGAGAAAAAACAGCCTGTTTTTTCCCTAAGAGCAGAAGAGCGCCAAAACCAAAATAAAAATAAAATAAAATAAAACAAAAAACACCATACTGAAATATTTCCCAATTCTCTAGTTCTTAACCAGCCACAAAAAGGCTGCAAAAGACACAGCTAAAGCCTTCCCTGTAAGGAACAACAGTCTTGATTAAAAGCTGGAGCTTCGATCAAAAAGATTTCCAAGGAACTTTATATATAAAGTCCCATTTCATGCCAGTCTAAACAAGTGAGCTGGATAGCCCTTACAATCCGCTCCTAAAACACCCATTCCTCCTTTTGGGTGAAAATTGCTGTTGATTTTGCTCTGCAAACCGTCAAGTCCTGCAGCCACCTCCAGCCTCAGAGAGTCGCAGGGCAAAGCAAGGCAGTTTCTAGCGTGGGGCGGTCAAGCTGTCAACCGCAGCCCCTACCCGAGGGCTGCAGCGTGAGCAGGGGAACGGCGTCGCTTTGAAGTCTCCAAAAGTCACCTGGTTCTCTCGGTTTGTCCTCAATTTTGAGGAACTTGGACGTCAGTAACTATGCAACGTGGTCTAGCAACGCATCTGCCCGTACCAGCGAGGAAACGCTCGCGTGCTAACCTCAACCCTTTCAACTCCAGCTCGAACGCGACCACGGAGCCACGGCGAGGAAATAAAGCCACCCCTCTTGCTGCTCAACAGCTTGAGGGCCTGAAGCTATGAGAACAGCGCAGGGGAAAGTGTCCACGCTCCCTCCTCCAGCGGATTTAAGCGTCCTGACAAATGGCCAAGCTCTTCTTAGTGCCATTTTCCTGACAGCATCCCTATAAAAAAAGGGCCTAGAAAAACATGCCCAGCCAAATCTAGAAAAGTTCCCCACAATATATGTTATTAGCCCATATATATTTAGGCAGGCTGTGCTTCCATCAGGCAGGGTGAAGCATAAAACAAGTTTACTCCTTTGCTACGGTGCTGGATAATCAGGAAGCATCAAGGAAATGAACAGGAAGAAAGTTCTTCGGAGTAAAGGAGGATTCCTCGTAGGCAGCCAGCTGCACTTGCCAACTCCACCATCTGTGCCTTAAAGAAGGAGAAAAAGAGACCAACTCCGATGTGGCCACAAGAAGAATTTTATGATTTAGAAGAAATACGTTTAACCCCTTCACGCTCAGGATTTTGTTGTTGTTTTGTTGCCTTGGACCGCAAACCAAGAGAGCAGGATTTGCAGATGGTCACGGGAACAGGGACAGGACGTGCAAAGAGCTGCCCTCAGCATCAAGAAAAAAGCAATAAACAGCAGCACAAAAAAGATGCAACAGCATGTGGCACTACTCAAAATATGACAAAATGACAGAAACTGCAAGTTCAAACCCAAGAGTAGAGCATTGATTCTCCATTCAACTTCAAGACCTCTCACTTCAAGACAGTATTTACAGTACTGAAAGGAAACAAAGTCCCCAGCAAGTTGCTACAACCATTTCTAGAGGTGAAACTTTCTTTCTGCATCTCACCTCTTCATACCTAACGCAGCATCCTCACTAGCTACAGCAAAAAAGCTGCAGGAGGCCAAGAGCTGAACCAGCTGTAGGCCCTAGGCTGAACATCCAGGCGTCCTCCAGGTGACACCTTGATGTCTGGCGCATCCTCTCTGCTGCCAAGTAGGATGTAAAAGCAGCTTGTCTTTTCCGTCTCAATTGGAGATATTTTCACTACCAAATTCACCTGCTCCAGACAGCAAAGCAAATTCAACACAAAACTGAAGTGAAACAAAAGAGGGAACGGCCCCAGCACATGTTCTCCTTACGCTGCCATACTTCGCAGAGTCTCCTTTAGAGCATTTCCTAACCTCAAACAGCCCCACAATAATAATAAAAAAACTCAAGAATTTTAATCAGTAAAAGAAACGGGCATGGAGAGTCACCGCTTTGATATTTACTGACAGGAAGCAAAGAAATTGCTCAGTGTCAACTTTATCCAAGTCGGAAAGGACATCCAAAACTTCCAGAAACAAGGGAATTTGAAAGAGTTAGCGGTCTGGAGGGCAAAGAAGCTGCAGCAAAAAAAACTTTTTAAAATAATAATAATAATAATAATAATATTGATTTACATCAATTTGTCACCACTAGAAACCTTACCTTCTTTCTCCTCCTGAGCAGGGAAGGGGAATGTAAGAGGAAATGCAAGACAGAGTCACCCCAATGAAGAGTTTCTCAAGCAGCCCACAGTGAATGATATCCATTCAACTCTCATGAGAGCTGCTGTTTCCCTCCTCTGCGTGTTAGCACGCGCACAAAAAACGATGCTGCTTCTTCAAGTCGTCCCCCTCAAGAAATGAAACAGCAGCAACCAACCTGTTCAATCCTACCCGCGCATGTACCCGGCCTAGGCAACAAGTAAACTCTCCAAAAACTACACATGCCATTAAAAGCTATCATCCCACACACGGGGACAGAATTAAGTTTGCAAAGACATCTCCTATGCCCTTTGCTACAAAACCCAAATATTGAGCAGTTTTGGGGCCACAGAGCTGTTACTCTTAAAGGGAACGATGCCAGAATTCGCAATAACCATTATCCCAAAGGCACTGAGCCCACTGCTCTCACTACATCCGCTTAAAAAACATCTTTATTAGGATAACCTAGATTTATATGGTGCATACAGGGCTTAATTGCATGATTACATATTTCTGCTTTACACAACTTCTTTATATGTTTTGGCGTAAAGGTTTTCAAAACCCATTTTGCCAGTAATACTATTACTGAAGAATATGGTATCGATCACTTCCACTACAGCAAAGAGGATTTGGGTGTCAAAACCATCCCACGAGAAGTGCATGATTTAATCCCTTTGCTTTGGAGGGAAATTAGGAAAAAAAAAAAAAAAAGCCCACAACTCCCCTACACAGTGTTTTAATGCATCACTTAGTCAACAGCTGATTCACTTTCCAAACTCATCATCCTTCCTTGAGACTTGAGAGTAACGGGCGTGAAAGCTAACCAAAGTCCTAACCAAGGGGACTTAACGCTGACCCATTCGAACTCGCCAAACTCTCCCACCATCACCAGCAAAGACAATTTTTCCCAAGCGCTTCAAGTGACAACACATCATCAACATCGTGTTAGAAGAGCTGAAGACTTTAGATTTTTCCCTGAGAAATCGGAGCGCCCACAAACAGTACCCGTTCTAGTAACACCTGTTGCCCTTGCACTTGATGCAGTTACCTTTTTAGCAGTGTTTAAAAGAAAAGCTTTGGGTGGTCAGAAAATTACACACGCAACTAAGCTGGCAAAGACTTCAATACAGATCAGCCTCAGTCTCGCTTTTTTGGTTTTCCTTATTTGAGAAATTTGTCCTAAGGTCTTTGCATCACTTCTACCCCCTTCTCTCGACACTGGGCCATCCCTTCGCAGCGGAGTGACATGCAGCCAGGCATCGGTTTGTGGCTCCTGTTGATTTAGGAGTGTGCACAGTTATTTTTTAACTTGGTGTTTAGGTCGTGCAAACAGCCCCCAGCCGCACCACACATCGATTAAAATTTTCTGGCCATGCAAGGTGAGGTCGGCGCCACCTTTAAGAAAGCACAAAGGGATGAGCTATGATTTTTTTGAGCATTTTTAAGTCCTTCCTCCAGGAGAAAAAGGGGGCAGAAAGGGGTTGGGGTTTCTTCGAATGGATGCAGGGAGGGTTGCCCAACCCTACTTGCTAGTAGGGTTTATGTGTGTCCACAGCTTTCAGCTGCCAAACAAGCTGTCAAACCATCCACAAACTACACACGAGCCATGGCAGTAGGACAACGCTCTTCTTGAGGGGATGAGAGGAAAACTAAGGCATCACCCAACCTGTCTGTCTCTGAGTGAAACAACGCATGAAAACACTTGCAGCTATCAACACTTTGCTTCCTCTGACTGGACAGTTCAAGAACCTTTGGTGAATACAGAAAGAGTGATTTTTTACAGGGTCAAGGTAGGGCTACAGCAAGTAGGTGCCTAATTAAAACACTGGCGAGTCCCCAGTAAGAACCATTTTACTGCTACTTAAACAAACTTTTTTTCAGAGGAAAAAGAATGACATTACCCTTGTTCAAAGCCCAACATCTTCTCAGATTCTGCAGGCCAAGATGAGCCTGTCAGGTCTTAACATCCCAGAATAACAAGGTTGATGCCTAAACAAACCGCTAAAAAGCCCTGCCAGATGGTTTCTCCTCCTTCACTCCAAACCTTTACCAAGCCCTCATCATGCTCAGGTGCGAGAAACTCCCATTACAAACCATTTTAACGAATTTTGGTTTTAAAACCAAAAGTCTGCGTTTCAAACAAATGGCATTCCCAGCTCCGGCTCTATTTTTAAACGCGCTATGTACCTCTCATTCATTTCTGTTCCTGGAAGCTGAGCCATTTTGAGTGAAGTCACATCAGTTAAAGTGCCATTAAAAATGCAAAAAGCTTCAGGATTGCAAATAGCATAAAGCAGCACGGTATTTTAAGAGGCGTCTGCTCGCAACGTAAGCTCCAGGAGCCCAACACATGCAACGTTCATCCAGCACCTGATCTTTAATGAACGTTACAGCCGTTTATATGACTACATACGTCACAAGATATCGTGCTCCAGCTGGGGTATGCTAAGTGCAAATTGAGAGAAAGTTCTTCTAACGAACACAAGAAACCATTATATGACTTTTTTTCCATTTATTTCTCTTTAAGGAGTTAAGCTTCACTTGTTAAATCCACTTACACATGAGCATAAGCCACGTGCAAAGTGAAGACTCGCATGCAAGTGAGTCTCGTTACTGCCACAGAACTTCAGAAATGCCCATCAAAGATGAGAGCACCTCAAAAATGCCTGAAGAAATGCAAACGACTCTGAAGTTAGCCCTTAATCCAAGTTTCTCCCCGTCCATTTGCAACAGGAGATGCCCAATACTGTAAAAATGAAAGCAAAAACGCAGCTGAGCAGGAGTGAACACAGCACCTAAAATAAACAGTTAAAATGTGTTTCAGATATCTCTACCTGCAGAACCCCTCCCTCTTATAATTTCTCCCTTTCTCTAACCAAGAGGTCTATAAAAACGGTCAGAAACAGGGTTTGATGTGAAAAAAATCACGCCAATACTTTTTTTGTGTGTGATTAGTATAAACAGATAATTTTGTGTTTTACAGGCCAATCTACTGATTTTAAGGCTGAAGAAATTCAGGAGTGTAAAATTCTGTTTCGCCCAGGAAAGAAGATATCGTAACCACGTCTTCAGGAACTGCTAGGCCCACTGAGCAAAGCACGATGGACGTCACCATACATACATCCGTGTTCAAAAGATTCTCATGTGGCCCAAAACAAGAGAGAAAAAAAAAAAAAACAAACAAACAAAAAAAACAAACAAAAAAAACCACAGAAACGTTCCAGCCCAGGTCCCTCAAGGGTGTTTTGGCACTTAAGTACCTAATTTAGCCGATACTTTGGCAAAAGATATTCCCTAAAATGCCTTGGGAGGATTAGCCGTGAGTGAAATGGAGAGACTCCAAGTCTTTGCCCCCTATAATTCCAAGACGTGAAGCCTCCCTCAAAGGCAAGTGGAAGGAGAGGCAGATCACACATCCCAAACCAAGGAGCTGCGTGAGCAGATATCCCACCTGGATTCACATCCTTTCTCAAGCGGCTTCCCAGTAGGATTCGGCTCGGCATCTCCTACAGTCTAAGCAACGTTAGTAACAGTATTGAAACTCCTGCACTGAGGTACTCTGTATAAATAATATTTACTGGAAGAAGAAATTCATATTTCACTTTCCCAGGTCCCAGCTGAAAAAGTCCAATCTCCAAGCTATACAGTTGTGTCAGATCTGAAATAACCAGTAATCTGCAACAGAGGAGGCACTGAAACCCACAGATCGGGATATGGAAAGCCAAGGCAGCAAAGGAAACCAGCAGCACAAACCCAGATGCAAACTTGATGCCCTCCTAGAGCTGCAAACACCAGCACGCAGCAAGAAACTTCTTTGAGAAATTAAATCCCAATTCTTCTATCAAACAGAAAATGCCTTCCCCTGAAATGCCTTTCCCTGAAAACTCATCTAGGTTTCATTTTGTTCCTCTTTATCACTGCAAAAGCTCAGCTCCAAGCTGGGTCCTCTGTCTACACATATTAGGGAAGAAAAAAAAAAAAAAAAAAGCAGGCTGGTTTCCTAAAATCAGGTAGTAACTACTCCATCCAAACCATGAGCAAAGAGCATCTCCACGAAGCCTGCACAAAAAATAAGAAAATATTCAGCTGTCACTACCGTAGCACTGTTGGCCTTCCAGTACAGCCATTACGTGGCCATGCATGCAGTGTCTTCATTCATTAACTATGTGTCCAAAATGTGCATCTAGGGATTAAAAAAAAAAACACAAAAAAACAGCACCCGAGGCAAACATAAGCTTCTTCCAAAGGTGTCTCCGCCATCGTTAAATACATTTTTCCCTCCCCCAATAAATTCCGTGATGGAATTGCAGCCAGCTACTGCTTTTAGGAAAAGCAGCCTAAGTCCAGTTTTCAGTGACCTACTTCTAAGGCAAAATTCTACAAATAAAATTAATGAGGGGAAAAAAAAAAAAAGGGGGGGGGCGATAAATTCCATTTGGCATATCATTAAAAGCCTTGAGTAAGAAAATCCAGGATCAACTAAAATTCAGCATTTTTCTTGCCAGGAGGCAGATGATCAGTACTAGCAGATTACTAGTTAAAAAAGATCTGCCTGTGTCAAAAATCCCTCCTGACCAAACACACATTTAGGCAAAGAGGCAAAGGCATCCGGAACGCAGCGACCGAAAAGCCAAAAACTAATCGTTTTGTCACTATTTAATGCCTTTTTTTTTTTTTAATTTCTAAAGCCAGGAGCTCCCAGCAAGAACTGAGAGGACTGAAAAATTCCAGCTCAGACTCCTCTCTCTCTCTCTCACTAAGTGAAGCGCTGCGCCGGGCTAGGCCGCGACGGTCCGAAACGCGGGCCGAAGCGGCGCCCAGCTGAAAACATGTAAAACACAGGCCTAAAACTGCACTTTATCAACACCAAAAACGGAGCGGAGGAATTGCGCAGGGCTGCTGTTCGCATTCGACGTCCGCAGCCACCTGCTAATGTCCAAAAGCTGCTCTAAAGCCATCGCAATTTTGGATCTGGGCTCAGAGTGACTGGTTACAGCAGTTTTTGTTTTCCTCCTGCCCGTGAACCAGGCTCTATTTGCAGCATTTGCTGCGACACGAACGCGCTCGCTTGAGAGAACTGAAGCTTCCCCAGGCCCTGTTGGAGGGCAGGGCGCTCTCATTCTGCGGGGAGGGGAGAGACGTCAGTTTAGCTCCAAATATTGCTGTCAACGCTCATTCTCCGCTAAAACCGCTCAACTTGGAGGCTGCACCGGGCTCTTCTCCCACTGCACACCCTCTGGAGCACAAGGACGGTCTCCAGCGCAGGGAGAGGCTCTAGCCACGTTACTGGCCCTGCGCAGTGGCAGCTCTGCCCGGCGCGCAGCACCTGCGGGCGC
>NW_010585803.1:89758-107857 GCF_000705375.1 Tinamus guttatus | reverse complement strand
CAGGCGGGTGCCCAAGGTACGGGCAGGTCCTGTATCCTGTGACTCCCCAGCCAAGGCCAAGGGCGCTCTGACCTGTTTTGTGCTCGCAGGGAAAAGGAACGTCGCTTCCAGGAGATCCCAGCAGTTCCCGAGAAAGCAGCCTGGCCAAAGAGGACTCTGATTCCTAGTCCATTTCTGTGTGTTTTCGAGATTTTCCTCACCTGCAGCAAGCTCCCTTAATTGGAAGGGGCGACACGTTTGAGTTTGGCTCCTACAGCAGAGTTTTCCTTGGATGAGCTATGTGCCACGTCCTGCGTCTTCAGTTTTCCAGGGATATTAATAACTCCAAAGATGAGAGAGGGATTCCCTATAGATGCAGTTTCCAACTCTTAACCTTGCCATTCCCCAAACCAAGTCATACATCTTTTTTTTTTCCCTTTTAAAGGTGCTGACGCTTGAGCGCTTTTCATGAGATACTTTTCTTGAGTATCTTGAGATGCTCCCATGTCAACTTCATGCCTGCTTTCTGCATGGAAAATACAAATTTACAAAACGGTGTTTAAATATTAAGCAGACTTCTTTTTCCCCTCAGTTTTAGTTATGTTTTTTTCTCTCTCTCTCCTTCCTTCCTATTTTTTGCGTTTAGGGTTGCGGGGCAAGATGGTCCACGCCGAGGCGTTTTCCCGTCCCCTGAGTCGCAATGAGGTGGTCGGATTAATCTTCCGCTTGACGATATTTGGTGCCGTGACCTATTTTACCATCAAATGGATGGTAGATGCCATTGATCCGACCAGAAAGCAAAAAGTAGAAGCTCAGAAACAGGTAGGGGTGCTGGACTTCAAGATTTTTGCTAACGTGCTATCTCATGGACTACGCTTTGTGCAAAGAAATTTGCTACCTCAAGACTGGACTTCGAATAACCGACAAATGAAGCAACAAAAAGCATGTTTGGATATCTGGATATCACAGAAATCAAAAAATTGAGAGATGTTTTTTAGCAAATGCCAAGGTCTACACTGTTGTTTCGGTTTGACACAAAGCAAACTTGACAAATTCAAACAGGATTTGGCAGAAACTATTTTAGGACGGAAGGTTGTTTTTCTTTTTTTTTTTTTTTTTTTTTTTTTGCAATGAAATCCTTAGTTAAAAATTTGGCTCAGCTTGCAATGTGAACTTTCACAATCTGTGCTAATGCCAACGATTATATAAGAGATTGCAATATCCCCAAAGCATGTCAGCCTTAACCGCAAAATTGAGTGTAGAGAGAAGGGGAATTGTGAAAGTGCGTTGACACAACAGATGACTTTTCCTTTTAAATGGGGAGAAAGAAAGCGCTGAATACAGAGGAAAAATAATGACTAACTTCTATGCATTATCTTTTTTTTTCTTTTTTAATTAAAAATAAAGGAATCTCTACTCCATACAAGTAGAAATTCTTTTTTAGAATAACATAAATGGTATTTTCCTTAAAAACGTGTTCCTGTTACTTGCAGGGTTGTGAATGAAAGGAAATGGGATACAGAAATGTGAAGGATCTCTAGAGTTCGCTTTAATGATTCCACATACCTTCTCTGCTGGGGTTCCAGCAGGGTTTTAGCCCCATTCTGGACAGCAAACCCAGTGTTATAATGTTTGTTTTGATTGCATCTCGGGGCACAGTGTATGGCTTGTAGATTCAGAGCCATGAGGAGGGTTGGTGTGACGTTTATCTGATGGGAACTCAGACATGTGACTTAGTTTCACTCAAGTGACTAGTAAGTCATTAGGAAACAGCAGAGCCTTCTACTTCATAATGTTTTGAGCAATTTTCAAATGTGACTTACTGAGAAGCTTGTGTTTCTACCTTTCACACTCAGAATAGCAGCTCTTAAAAACTAATTTTTGAATTAGCTAACCGATTCCTCCTTGTAATTTTTACTTAATCTTTATATTACTTTTTTTTGCTCCTCTCAGGCTGAAAAGCTAATGAAGCAGATTGGAGTGAAAAATGTGAAGCTCACTGAATATGAAATGAGCATTGCTGCCCATCTCGTTGACCCCCTCAGTATGCACGTAAGGGACTCTGCACAATTGCCCCGCTCTCCTATAGGAGCACTTCACACGTGGAAGATCTTGGCTGGATTTATTTGTCATGCAAATGTATATGTGCGAAACTATACAGAAAATATTTCCATAATTTGATACAAAAATTGCATCATAACAAAGACATTTTTTTAACCATGTAATTAGAGACTTTACGCTAGTGTGAAGCTTTTTATGAATTCTCCTTAAAAAAAACAACTCTATTTTTTTCTTGGCAGGCGTGATAAAGATCCCTAATGCCATTTTTCCATTATCAGGTCACCTGGAATGATATTGCAGGCTTGGATGATGTTATTACAGATTTGAAAGACACGGTCATTTTGCCCATCAAGAAGAAATACCTGTTTGAGAATTCCAGGCTCTTACAGCCACCTAAAGGTAGGAAGGAAATGTTACGGACTCCTTGGAGGAAAAAAAGATATGATTACTTAGAAAGGAGGAAATGGTTAACAATTATGGAAAGTGATAGTTAGGGGTAAGTGGCCAGGGAAAATCCTCCAGATCATGGTTATTCCTCCCTCCTTTTTATTTATTTATTTATTTATTTATTTATATTTATTTATTTATTAAAGATAAAATTGTAGTGAACAAGTGAAAGAGCAAGTGAATAATTGTTCTTTAGTTCTTGAAGTTACTTTTTGTCTCAATCTATGCAGTCCATTTGGCCTTCTGAAAATCCTCTGAGTACTGATAATTATTCCCTATGTCTATGACTATCTCGTCGTTGTTTCATGAACTACTTCAAGAAATCAGATAAGAAATAGCACTTTTGTAACAAGTTGCTTTAGTTTTTCCAGACTACTCATTGTTGAAGTTGCAGGTAGAAACTGTCTGGAGTAATGTCACGATCTAATAAGCTGAAGGAAAAAAAATGCATATTATTTGTTCATTTATTTTTAACCAGACTTTCCACACAGGGCAAGGTCCCCGATTTTATTAGTGCCTTGCATCATGTGTTAATAAAACGTCACTTGAGAGGGATTGTATTGCTTACGGTCACCAGCCATATTAACAGGAAAAAAGAACCTTTTTTCTTTAAATTGTTTTCTTTAAATATTAGAAACGAATTAGTGCAAATTGGTTCATTATGACAAATTTATCATACTTTAAAAGTCCATGGGTTTTTTTTATGTAGGTTCCCTTTTTCCTCTAGGGTATATTTTAATAGCAAGGTTGAAACCAACTATAAAAAAGGCCTATCAAACGCTCATAGAAAATAAATAGGTATTTTTTTTCAATTTCATCTTAAATTTGCAGTCACGAAAATAGAACAGTCATCTTTCAAACAAATGTTTCCCTTCAATTTGACAATATCCATTTTTAGATAGACTTATTTTTTATATTATGCTAAAGCTATGTTAAAAACATTACCATGTTTAATACGATGGAACACTACGAACTTGTTTGCACATCTTTTAAAGCTGGAGAAAAGAGAAGCCCGTGTGTAATTGTGGCCGCTTCACTAAAGCATCTCTTAACACCATTCCTTTTTCAGGGGTGCTTCTGTACGGCCCTCCTGGCTGTGGCAAAACCCTGATCGCCAAAGCGACAGCCAAGGAGGCAGGTTGTCGATTCATCAACCTGCAGCCTTCGACGCTGACTGACAAATGGTACGGGGAGTCCCAAAAACTGGCTGCTGCCGTCTTCTCCCTCGCTGTGAAGCTCCAGCCCTCCATCATTTTTATTGATGAAATAGGTAAAAAGAAAAAAATCTGCCTGCAAATGTAACAAATCACATTAAGGTCGATGGGTTGTTTGTTTAGTGCTCTTCAGAAAGAGCAACACCAGAGCCAGGCTTAGCCACTTGAATAGTGTGGAAAAACAACGATGGCAAAATAGGAAAAAGAGAGGAAATTTCAGTAGACCACGTTGCTGCATATTTTTGGTTGGGCTAAGCTGGTTCTTGCAGGAAGCTTTGCTTTTGCAAAGGTAACTGCCTATTCAGGAAATTCATCCCTGCTTTAACAGTAAGTGTTTTGTATCAGAAAGGACCCCAGCAGAGAATAAAATATGGCATTAGGAGAGCTCAGGCATAATAGTCTGACAAGCTGAAGAAGTAGTGGGAAAACTGCAGTGACGAAGGCAGCAAAGGTGCCAATTGCTCAGTGAAACTTTTCAGTTTGGATGAAATTGAATTTTCTGGAAATTCAGGAAAGGGAAAGTATGGAGACCTCACAATAAACAAAAGAGGTGGGACGATTCCGTGCGATAAGCATGTACTTAAGCAACATGCCTGGAAAAAAGTGTTTGAAAAAGAAGTGAGATTTCACTTTCTTATTCTTTGCCATAGGAAATAATTGCTGTTAGCTGTCAATGCTTGTCAAAAAAAAGAGTATTTGTAAACAGAGACAGAATAATATAGGTCTGCACATGAGAAATAAAATGATGTGGGATTGAAAGTAACCGCTTCCCTGAATCCTCTCACCAGATTCGTTCTTGCGAAGCCGCTCGAGTTCTGACCACGAAGCTACGGCTATGATGAAAGCTCAGTTCATGAGTCTGTGGGACGGTCTGGACACCGATTACAACTGCCAAGTAAGTCGAGCAGAGGCATGAAAAGCAGCAGATCTGCCTTGCCAATGAGTGCTTGTTGCACGCAGTGACCACCAGCAGCTTGCCTGCCTGTCAGTGTTAGTGATTCCTGATGTGTTGTGGGAATGAGATGAATTAGATTAATGGATCTTTCTGTTCTTGAGAAGGCTGTGCTTCTGTAGTTTTTTGGGGATGTTTTTGCTTTTTGCCTTAAAGTGGTCCTCCTTTCTGGAGTCTCTTTAAGCCTGAATAATGGCCCTGCAAACCTTGAGCTGCCAAAATTAGGAATTTTAAACAGCTTTGAAAAAAGATCATGTCAATCGTATTTTCCAAGAGAAGTGACTCCTTGATTTCCAGACAGATATTGGAAGATCTGTGTATGCATCCTAATTGCAGGGGTTTTATTTTGCTTTTGAAAAGCAGCAGACTAACAAATTTGCTTTGAGTTGAGAGGGCTTTTTTGAGATTTTTTTTTCTGATTTGGATGTTTGTTTGCTTGTTCTCCTTGATTTTCAAACCGGTTGGTTGCTCATAATTGGTTTTTTTTCACTGGAGCTGTTACCCGCAAGAGCAGAGCACCTGTGTGTAACTACTGCTAGAAGGGACCCTTAGTTGTTTGTGGAGCTCTAAATCCCGAGTCTTTTGTGTTTGCTTGGGCTGTTTGGGAGGCCACCATGTAAGGAGGCCTCTAGATGGCAGAGTCGCTCTGATCCAGGCTCGGGCACAGGCTGGAGCCCGCTGCGGAACACTGATCCGGAACAAAAGAGCGGCAGCCTGTCAGGACGCTCTGGGGATTGGATATTAATTTCTCTGGCATAATTCATTCCCTTGACGGATTATTTACTGTGTACATATCTTAAAACAACAAGTGCACAAGGCTGATGTGTGCTGGAAGTGAATTTGTTCTTAAACTAACTACTCTGCTCCAGTCAAGTGAGGTAAATACTCTCCTTGTATTGAATTTGGCCCATGTACAGATGTCACCAACACCTGTATGAGGAGAAGCCACTTGTTGCTTGAGCTTTGAAATGAGGCTCGTTGGGCTTCAGACTCGTGTGGGCTCTACCTATTTGTACCACTGCTTTCCTAAGCCCTCTGTTTAAATCTAGCTGCTGAAATCCGTACCGGGAAACATTATGTAACTTCCTTCAGTGCTCGATAAAGTTCGGGGTGTCACGTGTTTGGCTCTGGGACTCCAGGACAGCGGCGTTTTCGCTGGCTGGCTTCAGGCTGACTGGTTTTCTGTGTCGCTGCACGCAGGTGATTGTGATGGGAGCCACCAACCGGCCGCAGGACCTCGACTCGGCCATCATGAGGCGAATGCCGACGCGATTTCACATCAACCAGCCCGTAAGTGCGGCCCACTGTGCTTCAACCCTTTGCTTAAACGAGGGGCTGAGCAGTGAGCAGGTACCTCGTCGGCCAGGAAACGTCGGCCTCGATCCCGCAGGGGAAAGGAAGGGAGCGAAATCTGCATCCCGGGGCTTAGGCTCTGCTCCATACCCTCTGCAGTCAGGCGCAACAGGCAGTCTGGAAGACTGTTCTTGTACCCTTCATGACTACTGCCAAATAGTAATTAATATCTTTATCAGTTACACCAGCCGTCACAGCGTTAGCTGCTTCCATACATTTTGTTATGGTCATCCTTGTCGAAGTGTTTTAACAGCATTTGCACCCTTGATGCTCTCAGGAGTTTTGGACATGTTGATATTGGGAGAAGCGAACAAATCGCTTCACTAGCTGTGCTTTGCCTTGTTAGTAAGGATGTGCTTAGGGCTTTCTTCTAATAACCTCAATTATTAATGGTGTGTGATGAGGATTGCTTAAAATTGCCCAATAATGACCTGTTGAATTAAACCTTTTTTTTTTAAGCAGGCCTTTTTTCTCAGTTTTTAAACAGGCCTTGTCTCTCAGTTTTTAAACAGGCCCTCCTCATTCGAGGGATCAATCTGTCGCTGAAATTTGCCTGCAGGTCTGTGCAGTGCAAAGCTGAGAGGTTGCAAACGTTTCTTTTTGTTCTTTAATGACTTGAATCTCTTTTGTTTAAGGCTCTGAAGCAGAGAGAAGCAATCCTGAAGCTAATTCTGAAAAACGAAAATGTAAGTAGACTTCTTCTAGGGTTTAATCTGCTGTGTTGCTGTGGTGCTGAATGCAAACTCTGGAGTGGCAGAAAACATGTTTTATAATTGTCCTCTCAAAGCAAATTATATATCATCTACCAGAGTATTTCTGATTACAGCTTAGAAATCTGTTGTGGTTTTAGGTGTGGCTTCAAATTAAAGCAGAATTGTGTAGTGGTTTCAGCACCTGCTGTTAGAGCAGGAGTAGTGTCAGGTTTCTTGGTGAAACCTATCTCCAAAGAAAATCATTTAATTTCTGCCTCTGTTTCCCTGTTATATAACAAGATAATATATCCCTGAAGATGCCAAAGATTTTTTTTTTTATTAAAAAGGTCTAAAGGCAGGTAAAAATATTTAGAGGCAATTATGTGATGCACAGTGTAAATGGCTGGGAAGTTACCTTGCCCTCCCCTTTCTTTTTCGGACAGGTGGACAGGCACGTAGACCTCCTAGAAGTTGCTAAAGAAACCGATGGCTTCTCAGGGAGCGACCTGAAGGAAATGTGCCGGGACGCAGCCCTGCTGTGCGTGCGGGAATACGTGAACTCCGCCTGCGAGGAGGAGAAGTAGGTGGTGTCCCCTCTCCTTACGACAGCCGGGCAGCAACTGCGAACGCTCCCGCTGTCCCAGGAGCTTTTCCGCAGCACCTGACTCGTTATTTTATTTTTTTTTACCCCTCTTTTTCCTCTTCTGAAGCCACGACGAAGATGAAATCCGGCCCGTGCAGCAGCAGGATCTGCAGAGGGCGATTGAGAAGATGAGAAGGTCGAAGGACGCCACGCTGCAAAATGTCCTGATGCATGTTAGTCTAGATTAAGGTTGCCGAGTGTGTTGGCAGTTCCTGACGTGATTTAGTTTGTTGGCTTCTGTAATCAGTGGAAAAGACATACAGGGTGGCGGGGGGAGCTGGGGTGTTCTCTGAACAAGGGGGTTACGTTTCTGGAATTGTTTTTTATACCGCAAATTCTAAGTTATTGAAATTTAGCAATGTGCGATTAGGGATGTAACAGTAGATCATGACGTGGAACAATTACAGCCCAGACCAAGAGCAGCTGCCTGTGTCCTGTCCCGAATCGATGCCCTGTGTCGCCTTAAAGCAGGTGCTGATGTGGTGCGGGGGAGTTTGTGTATATATGTACAAGCGTGTGTGTATGTATGAAATGTATATATATCCACACATTTTTTTATATATCTAGGCATAACCTGTAGATAACTCGAGTATGGACAAACAAAACAAACCTTTTCTACTTGCTGAATCAAACCAAATCAGAAGATGTATAGATTAAAGGGTTGCCTGTATCCCAATCACACTTACTTCTTCCTTTCAGCAGCCAAGATGAAGGTAGAAATTCTGCTTCTAGACTAATTTCCAGGCAAAAAATAAAAATACTACTGCATTTTCTTTTATGTTACCACTTGAAGTCTGGTTCCATTTAGTAGAGAGAAAACCACTGTAAAAACATTTGAATACTTTTTGTTTTGTATGAATCCTGCTACTTGAGGATATTTAATGCCTTGAATGCTATTTTTATATTTTCCCCCCACCTCCGCTATGAGCAACGGGAGAGCAGAGTTTTCTCACCTGGTCTTTCGTCAAGGCCCACGCGTTAGCAGCTCTCTGAAAGATGGTGGTTTCTGACCGCTCCGCGGCGCGAGGAGGACTCGCTGCTGTTCCCGCTCCTCCAGGAACCCACGGAGGCAACAGGCTATGGTTTGCGCTGTGTTGTTTGTCACGTGCTCCCCTTTGCCACAGGCAACGGGTCTCAGACTGAAACATGTAATAATTTAGCAACGTTCTGCTGTTCTTGCCGGTACAAGTTGAATAAATCTATGTGAAATGATGCGATAAAGGCAAAGGGTTAAAGAAGTGGAAGTGGCGAAGCTTTTTGCTCGTGTTAGCCAATAGGTTTTTATCATTTTCCTTGTCGCTCCCGTTGGCCGTGCACAGCTGGAGTCCCTTTTGTTTGCACCCATGTTGTGCAATGCCCCTTATGCAACACCTGGTCGTTTGACTCGCTATAATTCCACGGGAGCCCATGGGGCTGGAGGGGAGGGCGTTTTTGGGGGTGGTTTTGATGTAAAAATCTTCCCCCACCCACAAGGGCCGAGGTGCCGCAATAATCATGTGTATTCTTTCAGCAGGGAGAGCGGGAGGACGCCGCAGCCCGGGCCAGCGTACCGGGGAGCCGCGCGGCTCCCTGCCCGGCCGGCACGCGCGGCGCCAGGGAGCAGGGCTGAGCGGAGCCCTGCTGGGGGCCAGGGGGAGGCCGAGCGAGCAAGGCCGGCCGAGCCCCTCCCCAGCCACGGCGGGTTCGGTACAGCCCGTACCCGACTGTCCCCAGGCTGCAAAGCAGCTAATCAGAAACCTTTGGAATAGTCTCAGTAACCGAGGCTCCATGAACGGGGTGTTTCTCCCTCCAGGGCTGCGACGGGGAGCAGAGGGGCGAAGCCAAGAGGGTGGCGGAGGCGCGGGTGGGAGCGGGAACTCAGCAAGAAGCGCCAAGGAGGAAATCGTTACAGGCATAAATATTTATTTGTACTAAAAGTGAGTGTTTTGCAGCAGAGTATCAAGTTCGGAATATATTAAATCATGAGATGCATCAGTCGAGGTACAAATTCCAGTCTCGTGTCTTCAATAAATACCCTATAAAAAAACAATCTAGGCGATGTACGCTATTTTAATCAGAGGTAATCAGCATCCTATGCTATTTTGAAAGGAGAACACAACCTTTAGGCTTTGCCATAACCACCTGGATTCACTGTGTTTTCCTGAACCACTTGATTAGTTTAAGGTTGAGAGCAACAGCGCTATTTTACTCTTTAAAAAATGGCAAATATTACCTATAAAGTGGAGTATTGCTCTTGTCTGTCGGGTCCCTGCCAGAGGGGCTCGATATAAAAGGCACTATGGCTACTGTGCTACTAACATTGTCATTGCAGCTCTTGTTTTTTGAGGTATAATAACAGCTTTGAGCTTTTTCCTCTAAACGCTTAAAAAAAATGATCCCCCCCCCAAAAAAAAAAATAGATGACATAATTGAAAAATAAAACACTTTTTGCCTAAACTATTTCCCATTACTTGCATAGTTTTAGACGCTGCAAAACGTTTCCCTTGAGGTGCAGCTTGCTAGGAAGAACGTGATTTTTTTTTTTCCTTAACGTAGATCCATTTGCAATTAAAACCAAAACTTAAAGCGAGGAGAAGACTCTCTCCAGTTCATTTACAACACATTCTGTCTAGTTCTGGGGCTAAGAAAAAGTAAAAAATGATGGATTTGTCGTTGCACGAACTATCGAGCGCCGGAGCAGCAGTTTCCTCCCTCGCGCCGGAGGAGCCGCGGCGGCAGCGCTCCGCATGCCGGGGCGAGACGGGTGACGGCGGCCGCAGGAGCTGCAGGGAAGCACCACGCGGGCCGGCCACGTCCAGCCCCGGAGAAGACGCTAAGGAGCCCGCGGCACCTCTCCACGAGCCCGTCCTGCCCACAGGGCCAGCTCTTCCCGCTGGCGGGAGGACGCGACGGGGAGCCGTGCGGACGGGCCCTTCCAGCGCTCCCGCAGGTCTCCTGGCCTCGAAGGTGCCTCCCAGCACGCGGCCGTTAAAAAAAATCCAGTTAAAAAAAGGACTTGAGAAAAATCTTGCTCTTTATCAGCAAAAAACCTCCCTGTTTACTGGGAGACCCTGTTCTGGCCAGCAGCAGGACCAGCTGGTCGAGGGCTGAAGACAAGTCACTGCTTTTTTTCTCTTTCGTAAAGGGGACGAATGTACTTTTAATCATTATTAATTAATTATTGCAAAGTCCCATCTCTGCATCAGGGACGGGAGCACGGCCACAGCAGCACAAAATGATCCACTCTGAATCCCGTGCGGGGCGATGGCCTTCCGGGGCCGCATCCCGTTGGGAACGAAGGGCTGCTCCCCTTCCCAGCGCTGCAGGGAAGCTCTCGGCGCGTTCCATGGGAGAGGGATCAGCCTCAAACTATTTTTGATTAGTTAAAAAATAATAATAATTAAAAAAAAAAAACTCTGACTTTGGAAAAATCCTAGAGTCAGACTATGGAAAATGCCAAGTAAACTGATCTGTTATCGCAGGAAATCAATCAATCACTGCTCACTCTTAATATACACGTTTCTAGGGAGAAGGAGCCCTAATTCTTTTTTTCCAGTGACTGGTAGTACTCGGTCAGGACTTTCCAAGCTTTCGGGGCCATGAAGCCGTCCGGTGGATCTTCCCCTTCCCGAGCAAGTTTTCTCATGCGGGTTCCGGAGATGAAGTCAAACTCGTTGTGCCTACGGCAAAGAGGGAGCGAGACGGGGAGGAAATGAGTGCGCGCTGAACCTTTTTTCTATCTCTTTCAGAATTGTTTTTCTTTAAAATGCCTTTTTGTTTTTCCCCTTCTCTCAGGTAAGCTGCAAGCCAGAGGCACTCTTAAACCAAGGGCAAGGAAAAGCCGGTGCCGCTGCCCGGGTTACCTTTTGGGGTCGTAAAAATCCATGGCCTTTTTCACTTTGTTGTAGGCGGCGACGCGGAAGGGGATGATTTCCACGGAGGTGAGGCCAGGGGCCATGCTGAGCACCTTCCCGCCCTGCGTGGGCTCGTAGAGGTCCTTCTTGGTCTCTGGGTGCGGCATGCCCGCCGGGTCTCGGCCCACGATGTAGAAGTTGGCGCCGGCAATCATGCGGGCCCGGCAGTGCCACTGCACCTGCGGAGAGCGCCGTGCCGCGCGTCAGGGGACTCCCAGCCTCCGGGCCTCCCCGGGAACGCCGCCAGGCGTCTGGAGGCACCCGGGACACCCCGCCGTGCGCGAAGCTCAGCAAGCGCCCCGGGAGCGGCCGGCGGCTACGGTACCTCTGTGGGGCCGGCGTAGAGCATGGGAGAGGGGAAGATGGCGACGATGGTGGACTTGGGGTCCAGGACGTGCTCCTGCAGCACCGCCGCGTGCTGCTTCATGCGCCACTCCAGCGGGACGTCGTCGTCTTTGGTCCAGCCGCCCAGCGGGTGCAGGAGCAGCACGGGGTTTTTATAGCCCCGCTCCAGGAGCCGGCGGCGCGTGTCCTGCATGAGCAGCGCGTGGCCGTTGTGCACGGGGTTACGCAGCTGAAACGCAAAGACGGCGTCTGCAAGGCAACCACGGAGAAGGTCACGGGTCTGGACGCCGCACCAAGCAACAGCAGCGTCATTCAGGTGTTGTGCACGTTTACACCCCAACCCACGCGCGTCCGGTGGGGAGAAGCTCCCATCTTCCATGGGGGAGATGGTCTGAGCCCAGGTGGAAGCTAAAAGGCACTCGCTGCAGAACTGGCCACGTGGGGAAGAACAGAGAAGTTACCTGAATTGCCCAAGCTGCTTCCAAATTCCTCCAAAACTGTTCAGGAAACAGTACGGATTTGTTTTTATGAGCCCTGGCTGAGTCATTCTGGTCATCAAAATGAGCCAAGCACAAGGAACTGAGCACACCAGGCTGCAGGGGCTCGCTGAAAACCTCCCTTTGCAGAGCGCCTTGCAGCCTGTGCCAGGGCAGGGCATTTCCAAAGAGGCCTCTCGAGATCAGAAGCATCAGTTCATAAATAAGGGGTTGATTTAACGGGGCAAACCTCTCTGTATCCTGCACCTGCTTGCCACTCGTCCCATCAAGCTATCTTTAAGCTTAATGACCAGTTGACCATCATCTGGCCAACTCGGCGGTCATCAGCATGGCTACGTCCAGCAACTCAACCAGGGGGTTTCTAGCAGCTGTGAAATCCCCAGGCTCCAGTTCCCTGCCAGTCCTGAGTCACTGCAAGGAGCCAGGCCCAGGCTGCGGGGAGAGCAGCTGTGACAGCAAATCCAGGAGGGATTTTCCTCTGGGATGCCCAGCCTGGCTTAGCTCTTCATCAACTCTCCACCTAAACGCGATGGCCAAGCAGACAGCGCCTCTGTTCTGAGTGCTCTAGGCGTGGAAAGAGAGGATCTGACTCATCGGGGAGGACACATGAGTCATCAACCTTCCCTGGGTCCTGGGTTTGGAAAAGCCCCTTTTGGAAGCAGTTTCTGACCTCCCCACCTGCATATTGCCAGTTCAGGAGCAGGCACAAAACCTAAACAAGGAGGCACAGGAAGCGGGAAAAGAGTTGGAAAGAGTAAGGAAGAGAGCGAGTGCATCAGTCTGTCGGACACAGAGGTAAGGCCTGGGAGCTGCAAAAATCAAGCAACTCAAATCAAGGCATCAAGGGAGCCAAGCTTTTCTGGCAAGAGCCGTGTCGGCGGACGCTCGCCCAGCCGCGCGGAGTGGCACCGAGGCAGGCCGCTCCCCAGCGTTCATCTCCCTGAACTTCTGCTTGAGGCTCCGCGGTGTCAGGCGGTACTGGTCCAGCCCGTCGTGCCACTGGATCCTCTCGAACACGAGGAGGTCTCCGCCGACCAGCCAGTCCCCGCTCTCCATCACCATCTGCAGATCACGTGCGGGCGTGAGTGCGGCGGGCGGGAGCCCTGCGGCCGCCCTGCCGCCCCCGGCGCGGCGCCTACCTTGACGTGCGGGTGCTTGGCGCAGGTGGTGCCCCAGACGCGGGCGCAGCGCTCCTCCTTGCGGTGCTCGAAGTACTCGGGGCTCCTGAGCACCGCCACCCTCCGCCCCTGGTAGCTGAGCGCGAACTCACTGCAGCCCTCGAGGCGCTGCTTGTCCTCCGTGGAGATGGGCAGCACGATGGGGATGCTCAGGTTGATGATGCCGTCTGGGAAGAGAAGGCAGGAGGTGACGTTAAACCTGCTCTAGGGTCCCAGGGAAATAGGGGAGGGAAACGGCGCTTTGGAGCGCGTCCTGATGCTGCTTTGGCCTGACTGCAAGAGGGAGGTTGAAGCGGCTGCAGTGGACAGGGCCCACAGCGCAGCTGCTGCATCAGCCAGGGGCTTTCAGTAGCATAAAGCTCCTCCTTGGGGAAAAAATGGGCTGGTTTTTCCACAATTAGTTCAGGGATTCACCTTCTGTCACATTAAATTTATTTGGTGCCCAATTTTCTTCCCATCGCTAATAAAAACTGCTGCTGGCAGAGTCAGAAAGCTCCCCATCTTAGGCCCAGAGATGCTTCAAAGACACTTAGAATATTTCATTATTGTCTGGACTCACTGGATGCTGCTGTTTCGCTCCCAGAAAGATTTGTTCTTTTCCAATTAGCTTTTCTTGAGGTCCCTTGGAAAAACTGAGCACCACCACGGACATAATCCAGTGACCTCTGCCACGACTGAGAACATTAACTGCGAGTTCCTGTTCCTGCTTCCCACAGGGAAGTAACATCCACATTGGGCTTTTTCTTTTCTTTCCTGATGTGTTTATACTGTTACTTTTCTTAGCTTATCCCTGTGGAGCCTATTTCAAATGTATTTTGTGTCTAGCACTAGTCAGCATTTGCATGTATGGTTTCTTGTTTCGATGCTCTCCCTAAACACCTCGAAGTTATGCTGTGTTTTTCCACCCTGTGCCTTGGATCTTCCCATCTCTCCTTGGACGTCCCAATATTAACATACAAGCAAGAATGAACAAATCACTGATTTGGCTCTGATCTGACTGAAATCATTTTGGACCCTTGAGGTCCTCATGTGATGATTTCATGGTGAGGTAGCTTTTGCCATTTTTATTAAGCTTTTATTAAGCTTTATTAATTCCACTGCACGACCAGGTACCGCTCATCCGCCGGAGAGCCACTTTCAAGCCCCTTCATGAATGACGAGGTACCCGTGAGGAATATAAAAATATTCCTTAATTCTCCTCCACCCCAGAGTGCATTCATTGTACAAACGTATGCGGAATCAAATCCCACAGGTCAGAATGCAATCATCATCCACCTCGTATTTAAGCAGCATCAATCATTAATCACTCCGTAAGGTCAGCAAGGAAGAACGCAGATCATGTAGGCAACAAGTGCTGCCGGAGTGGAGCATCTCCGAATCCCATTCCCAAATGCCACACGCAGAGCAGCCACCGCTTCCGCGACGGGGAAGGGTTGCAAGTTACTCTGCCGGGATTATCACCAGGACATGGGGTGAAACTCATTGAGTCACGGAGAGGCAGCACTTGCGTGTATTGCTGGAAGTGTCATTATTCAAAATAATGGCAAAAAAAAATTACTGTTTAGGAAAATATCTAATTGGAGTCATTTTCCCCATAAGCTTGGGAATGGCTGTATACTTACCAACTAGGGAGGAACTCTTTCCTGGGAGAATACAAACACAGTTAAGACCATTAATTCTTGCAGGCAACATTCACAGCAACAGTTGCAAGAATCAGAGCTGCAGGTCTAGCCGGGCTGGGGAGGAGCGTGCGGAGGTGGCGCGTCTCCTTGTGGCCCTCCGTGGCATCCCACCTCCTCGGGATGCGGGAATTGCGGTTGCGGTGCCAGCAGCACAGGCGGCAGGCAAAGCGCCGTACACAGTGCAAACATCACACCAGCACAGACCTTCCTTCCCTCGTGCTGGAGCACCTCACTCTGGACAGGGACGTGTCCATAAGGGTATATTTTTTTATTTTATATTCTTGTACGTGGCCAACCAACAGCAGCACCACTGTGTGACTTACTGCCGGTGGCACGGAAAATATTTGTTTGCCACAAGGTAACAGGAATCCTAACTTGTATTGCCCCAGCCAGGGGCTGATAGATCCACCAAAAATGCGTCCGGGTGCATCCTGCTCCTCCTGCATCACCCCTTGGACCTGGCAGGGCAGAGCCTGAGCGTGTGCGTGGAGACACTGTGTACTGGGATGGACGCCAGGGCCCTCTCCTGCAAACATCCTCTTACGGAGGGTTATTGCACCAAAAGCTGCTGCCAGGCTTTGTCCCTGACCGCAGGGAACCCCACAAGCAGAGGACAGCGGGTGGAGGTAGAGCTGCACGCGGGCGAGGGGCGAGCCCAAGGGCTTGGCTTGTTCTGGAGGGTGTGTGTCCCTGCTGGAGCAGGGCGTTGGACTGGATGATCTCTAGAGGTGCCTGCCAACCTCAACCGTTCCGGGATTCTGGATTATGAAAGCTGGTGTCCTGACGAGCCCCTCACAGACCTTATCAGGCACAAGAGACAGCTCAAAGGCAGCAGATCTGGGGCTGATGACAGGGAAATGTCATCCTTGTGACAGCAGTAAGCAAGCAAGAACGGAGAAGGGGAGAGGGAAAAAGATGTTAAACCAGACTCTGCTCCTGTTTCCAAGGTGTAACTCCCCTCTCCTTCCATCGGGAACTCAGTCTGGCATCTCCCTGCTTCTCTGGCCAGGGTTTTGCGTCTGCACCCGCAAGGGGGAGCGCCGCCAGCCTGGCCACCTGCCCTGCTCTTCTGAGCGCTGCAGAGCTCAGCCTCCTGGCACCCTCGCTCCTTTTTGAGGCCTCGTGGCTAACACTCAAGGAGGAGGAGAAACACCAGCTCGACTGCTCCCTACAAGGGACTGCTAGAGGGCAGCAATTTGAACCGTGGTGCCGCCGCGCGCACGCGGGCGCCCGGCAGCGCCAGCACCGAGGGAGCGCGATCGTACCGTTGAGCAAGGTGCCAAAGTGGATCACTTGCAAGTACTCGGCCTCGCGCATGAAGCCCGTCAGCGGAGTGGCCCAGCCTTCGCTCAGCACTTGCACCCACTGCAGATCCAGCTGCAAAACAAACCCAGAGAGGCCAGATTACCTGGAGCTCGGGTTTCCTTCCCGCCCGTTACAGCGGCGGCCTCGCTTGGCTGTTTTCTGGTGTGCTTCTCTGCCCACCGAAGAGCAAAACGCTCCTCGAGTCACGGCGCTGTATGGGCAAGCAGCGATACCTTGGTGATCTCCACGGAGGGCAGCATGTCTGCTTCAGCTCGGACAAAATCAAGTTTATTTTCAGGCACAAACAGCTCGAGAACATCCTTAAGCGACGCCTGTGGGACTATGTTCTGAGGGAGACAGACAGACAGCAATTGTAAGAAACGCCCCCCAAAACGAGGATGTGAAATGAGGTGGCAGCAGCGGTGGCAGAAAGTCAACCGACTTGTGTCTGTAGGAGCTCCACAAGCTGCTGAATACACTCAGACACTGAAGACACGTTCGTTTTCAACACTAGCTCAGGAGATTCAGGCTTCTCATATTCCGAGTCAATCCCCGTGAATCCTGTGGATAGACAAATACAAACTAGGTTTATCTAGTGCAATACTCAGTGTCCCAGAGTCAACAGCGCTGCACAGACACCCAGAAAGCCTCCGGCCACATGGAGGACTGTAAGTGGCACTTGTGACACAGATTAGGGAAACCGGATATTTCTGTGCAGCACAAACAGCCTTTCTTAAACCACCCCAGCACTTCCCTGCTTGCAGGGCTGCACGGATAAGCTATCGCATGCTCCCAAAAGCGAAAGGCAAAATAAAGAGCCTGCTGTCCCATACCTTTGATCTCGCCAGCTCTCGCCTTTTTGTACAGGCCCTTCACATCTCTGCTTTCGCAAATGTTGAGGGGAGCATCCACAAAGATCTCAAAGAAAGGCAGCCCAGCCGCTTCGTGGATTTTCCGTGCGTTTTGACGATCCTGTTGGAAGAAAGAAGGGAAATGGTAGGGGATGTTGTGGCTCACAGGGCTGCCTCGAAGGCTCTGACATGCAGCTAGTGTCTTCCTACTGCATGACGCCACTCGAATTCAACAGTTTCTTCAAATGGAGCATTTTAGAGCACTACCAGAGGATATTGTTCTTATGCCTCTTCTCTGCCTCCTAGAAAGTTAAAGGTAGGAGGAGACCTGAAATGTTATTTAGTTTTTAAACAATTTCTGCATTGTCAATGTATGCGAAAGTAACAAGTTCAGGCTCAGTTATGCTCCAGAAATGGTGTTTAGTTCCGTACAGCTGCGGCGTGTTACAGAAGAGGAAAGAAAAGCTAAAGAGAGGCTCCAGGAGGTGAATTCCTTGGCATAAACACCTCGTTCTTAGGAAGAGCCGCGCGACGGAACCGCCCAGAAAGGGGCAGAAGAGGGGCTGCGAGCTCACCTTGGCGAAGGGAGAGATGAAGCTGGTGATGCAGACGAGGCCGGCGTCGGCGAAGAGCCGCGCCACCTCGGCGATGCGGCGGATGTTCTCCTCGCGGTCCCCGGCCGAGAAGCCCAGGTTCTTGTTGAGGCCGTGGCGAACGTTGTCGCCATCCAGGGAATAGCAGGGGATGCCGTGCGAGACCAGGTACTCCTCCAGGGCAAAGCCAATGGTCGTCTTGCCCGCGCCGGACAGGCCTGCGGGAGACACGAGGGCGATGCGAGGGCGACGCGAGGGCGACGCTTAGCTCCGCCCGCTCCGGCCCGTCCAGGACTCCCTCAAAGGCAGCGGCAGGACCGAGGGGGGCAGCTGCTTCCCTGCCAGGGCCCCGGGCACAGCGGGCCGTCGTGCGGGCCCCCGGCATGCCTGTCCCGCCGAGCGCCCGTACCTGTC
>NW_010585803.1:79550-89596 GCF_000705375.1 Tinamus guttatus | reverse complement strand
TCGTGCCGACCACTTGTCCCCTCTTGCTCCGGCTCACGTGGTGGGCTTGGTAGATCACGTTGGTCGCTCTCTGGGGCGCACAGAGGAGAAGGACACAAAACAGCGTCACTCTGGGCACGGACTGTTCTCCCCGTGGCTAACGGCTTTCAGGGCTGACAAAGGCGGAGGCGCTCGCTAGGGAATGGGGCTTTTGCGTGCGACCGGGCTCGGCCTGCCCAGAAACCCCGTCGAAAAACCAGCCCCTAACAGAAGAAGGAAAATCATTGCCTTTCCCCTACATCTTTTTACTATTTTTATTATTATTACTTTTTTGAGGGGCAAGGTCATCCCCCCATTGCAGATTTTGCTACTATATTCATTGCACGCCCTTCTCCCCCTCATTTTCAGCTACATCTTCCAAAATTAGCCTCTTTTTCCAATACCTGCAAGCGAGGGGAGTAGTTTTCCATTTGCAGTTGCTTGCGGGCACACTGGACACGTAGCCAATTTAAGGATGCTTTAATGTATGGGCAAGGATAGCCGTGTCCAAAAAAAACAGCCGTGTAAATCTTGCCTCCAAGACTGACTGTCAAACAAGACTCAACATCAGCCCCGCTGCTGTGAAACCACGACTCAAAACGCTCCAGGGCGGAGAGCTAATTCCTGGGGAGTTCCCACAACAGGGCCAATGCCCATCCTGGGGCTTGGGTCACCCTCTCGTGACTCGACAGGAGGCCCCGCATGGAATCGGGCTTTGCAGCTGCCCTCTCAGGTGACACCTTCACCCGCGCTGGGACTCCCAACTCCCGTTTTCCCTTTGCTTCCACACCGTTGTTTCCAAGGACAAAAAGCAACGACGTGGCTTTTCTTTATCCCTGGATGCTGCTATGATACTTTGGTAGCTCTGCTTCTTTTTCCCTTTCCTTTTCAGGCGGGTATTTTGCAACGTGCTCCCAACCCCTGTTTCTGCACGGAGAACCAGGATGCGCCTCTCTGCCCCTTCCCATGCCTTCTCCAGGCCCTGCTTCCTTGGGAGCCGCTTCCTAAAGCACAAATCTGCCGGGATCTACCCCGCTGTCGGCCACGGCGGCGTCTCTTCCTGAGCAGGCCCAGGAACGAGCGCATTCCTCGGAGGCGGACACAGCGGGGCCATTCTGCTGCAAGAACACGCTATATATCTGTATATTTATGGGGGTGTATTTTTACGTATCAGGCTCCTCTGGAGCTCAGGAAAACACTTCCCAATGCGGTTTTGAAATCCCGCCGCATGTCCCAGCCTCTCCTACCCGCAGGGATCTCCAGTGGGGTATTAACCCCCAGGGTTATTCCCGTGTCCTTAGCAATGTCCCTGTTAGAGACGGGAGGCTCCTCCTGCAGCTCCTCCAGCCCCTGTGCAGCCAGTGGGCGCTCACGGTCCCCGGTCCTGGGGTGGGACACATGGCAAACAGGAAAAGGCTTCAGTTTTAATCTTCTAACCATGAACGAGCCCGGGCCCCAAGACCTGGGAATGCTTTTCTCGGGGAAGGCTTCCCGGTGCCCGCAGCAACAGAGCGAGGAGCAAGGCAACCCAAGGAGCCACCTCGGCTCTCGTCACGTATCTGCTGGTGAAAGGGAGCAGTTGGGCTCGCCCCCCGAGCAGGGGGTTGCACGATCCAAGCGAGAGGATCCACCAGGATCCGGACGCTTCCCGGCCGCCCCGCAGTGCGCCCCACCGCATTGGCGTCTCTGGCTGTTGTATCCCGCACGTCCAGCACCGGTGGGTCCTGGAAGGAGCCCAAGGGGGAGAGCCACAACTCAGGGCCGACCGCGGGACAGTCTGTTCCGGACAGGAGCTCCCTCGTGGAAACGCCTTACAAACCTGCTGATAACGGTGCCCCCAAAGACACGTCCTTGTGGCGCAGAGCGCGTTAACGGGAAGCTCCAGCCTGTAGGAGCACAGTTAACGCCTGGCGGGCGGCTCCGGGGAACCTCCAGCCCTGCAGGAAGGGCAGGGCCAGGCCTCCTCCTGCGGCATTTTAGTTACAGGACTATCTCCATCCTTAGCAATGAGAGCATTAAGCCTCCGCCAGCTGCTCTAATTTTCCTTTTAAAATCACCTCCCAAACCCCGGCATTTTACTAAAAAGAGTCTTTTGCCCTGTAGGCTGAGCACAACGCATGAAAACTAAGTTTATGGGACTTTCTCGAAAAGTAAGTTTATTCCACTTGGGCAGGTGCCGTGGTGGGCCTTGAAAATGGGCAAATTGCCATCTGTGAGAAGGGCAAGCGGCCGTGTCCAGCACAGGCAACCAAGCCTTCTGCAGGACCCTCATCCAGCACGGGCTATTCCATACTCAAAAGAAAGGAGGAAGAGAGACCAGGGGTGGGCTTATTAGGGAAGGTCTTCTCTTTACATTTGTGTTGGAGCAGGACGGAGAAACCTCAGCGTCTCTGAAGCCTCAGCGACGTTCCCAAGCCCTAAGCTTGTACAAGGGTCACTTGTGACCAAGGGCGAGCTGGCCTGACCCTCGTTTCGAGCAGGAGCCGAAACGCTCTTTCTTTGGGTACGAGCAGCAGAGCTTCAGGTTCCCGGAATCAAGTCCAGCACAACCGTGGAGAGAAAAAAATAATTTAAAAAAAAGCCTCAAAGCCCAAAGCTCAACGTCTGAGTGTGTGTTCACGTAGCCTTGCAAACCAGACAGGCCCTGATTTCTGAAAATCAACAGATGACCTCAAAAAGATCTGGGCAATGATCAGTTTTCTCCCCCCAGAATTGCCCAAATGGAGCTTTTCTTTTCGCTTTGGAAAGATGATGTAAATCACCCCAGGCTCCTACTTTTTCCTGCTGGATTTGGAAAGCCGGGACAGATGTTATTTTAGAGAAAAAAAGAGCATCCTGTCCTCCTTCCAAAAGCCCCAGCGGACAGCTGCGCGCGCAGCACATACTTGACAAACAGAGCAGCTCCTCAGCCCGAGCAGCGCGGCAGGGCAGCCTGCCACGGCTGCTGCGTTTTTTCCCCTCGAAGCAGTTCCACGGAAGCGCCTCCCATAAAGGAGCCCGTCTGGGCCGCTCGGCGCACGCTCGCTTCCCGAGCGACAGGTCTGCACGTCCTGCCGGGAGACGCGCTCGGCTCTCCATGCGCGGGGCTGCGGTGGGCTGTGCCAACAGGCTCCCGACGGGACTGCCCACAGCGCCAGAACCAACATTCCTGGTTTCTGCAAGACAAACGGACGTCGTGTCCCCACCGACGCGTCGGAGAGGATTTGGACTGGGCATCCCTAAGAAAAGCCATCGCGTGCATCTACTTAACACCGAGGAAGGAGCAACAAGAGGGGTCTCGCACCTGGCAGCTTCCCCTGCCTCCTCTGGAAGAGGAAGGTGCTTATGGAAAGAGCAAAGCAGGGACCAAGCCCCCACTTCCACGGAAAGCAGGTCGAGGGATGGATTTTGCTTACACTAGTGGTATCTAAAAATTTCCAGGGAGGAATTTACTGGCGTGAAATCTTTTTTTTTTCCCCTCTCTCTTTTCCTTGAATATAAGGTTTAGGAATTTGACTAATGGGCTGTGGCTTTGTTGAGGTAAACAAACCTTAGCAGACATCCCAACTTTTATCACGGCTATGCTGGCACCACATCCCTTAGAACAAGCACGAGGCACAAAGAGACCTCAGCGGGACCCCCGCGAATATCACCTGAAGAATAATCTGCTGTACAGCGACAGGAGATCAAAAAGGGAGCTGGTTTGTGTTCATTATAAGGCAAAAAAGATTTCAGAAAAGATAAAACAATGCTGTTTGCTGTGCTCACTTCTAAGCTTTAACTTCAGCTTCACTGCAGGCAGCTGCAGGACGAATCTGTCCCACAGTTGGAGAAAATCTGAATTTCACACTGAAAACTTGGTAATTCAGTTCATGTCCTCACAGTTCACCCACCCAATCCTCTCGTGGCATAGGGCCCGCGTGTGACATCGAGAGGACCAGGTCTGATCACTGGGCAACGGCACCAAAACTCCTGCTCACCTGCAGGGCGGAGGAGCAAAACGCCACGAGCCAACACGCAGGAGCGATGCGACGTTCCACCCAAACTGTTTACTTTAAGAGCTCAAGAAATCGTTTCAATAAGCATAAGAAAAGACAAACCATAGCAAAACGGGCTTTGGACTGCGACTGTCCATCTTTAAAAGCGGAATCAGTGCGCCCGCAGCGCTGCCGACACGGGAGACAGCGAGACCCGTTGGGCAGCTGCGCGTCCCCACTCGCCTCTCTGAACCTGTAACGCGGTTTGAAACCTGGAGGGCAGCGTCTCGCCGTGCGCAAGAGCACGCCGGGCGAGCAGCCCTCCGTCTAGGGGAGCAAACGGGCCTTTCTCCTCTCCTCGGACAATGCAGGCGGAACTGAGCCTGTCTCAGCCACCACGTGGGTGGATGAAGCTCTTGTGTCTCGCTCCAGACAGCGGCCGCTTCGCTGCTCTCCTCAAAAGCAGGGAGTTTGTCTTCAAAAACCCACGCGCAGCTTCACAAGCAGGTCAAAGCGACTCCAATTCCTACGGGGACGGGGGGCCTGTTGTTAGCAGGCCCATCGTATCCCACCTGGAAAGAAATTTCCGAGCTTTTTTTGAGGGGTGGTAGCAATTTCAGAAGCAGCAGGAGCTACGCCTTCAAGAAGCTCCAGCAAGGTTTCAAGTAAGTGTTTCACTACAGGATCTAATCCTCTTGCTTCACCTCTTTCTACAGGACAATGCGGGCAGCTGGCTAAAAAAAATAAACCTTGACAATGTCACGACCCAACCCCTGCTGTCACCGACGCAGATACAACGCTCCTGCCTAAGCTTGGCCACCACCCATGTCCCAGCCCCGATGCATGGATTGAACCTAAAAACATTCGATTTCCAGTCTCTTCCACAACAAAACTTCTGCTCCCAGACACAAACGGGAGCACTCGGTGCTGCCATCACCCCACAGCTTCTCCCACCCGCTCGGCTTGAGAAAGTCATTGGATTGAACTCCTGGGAGCTAAGGCCAACGTGGACCGGTAAGAACAAGGTCACGGCCCCGGGAGCCCAAACGGCCCAAACGCTGAGCTCCAAGCAGAGGACTCACAAGTTCGGGGACACCGGGACGGCAGGTTGCTCCCCAAAGCAGCCGTGCTCCCACTTGAGAAGCTGCAGTACAGGTTTTTACCTGGGAGAATCCCGGAGGTTGCTGGGTCCTTGCCCAAGCCAACACGGAGAATGACAGATTCACTCACTCCTCCCTAAGCCGAATGGCACCACAGGCCTTATTTATTGTACATGGCTCAAAGGCTGGTCCAAGGACAGTTACGCGTTTTTCCTTGGTGTTTACTATTCCCAGGATCTCTCCAACGGGGGAATCACCTCTTCTCCAGCTGCAGTGGAGAAGAAGGGCGGAAGGAGAAGGCGGGTAGACGAGGGCTTGAGCTGCCACCATATTGAGGAAAAATCAATGCCTCCAAAGAGCCGCTTCCCTTGTTGTCAACCTCCGACAACCTTGACCTCAGCAATGACGTGCAATGGAGCCCACGACAACGACGGGCAGCAACTCTGATGTGCAGCTGCTGCTTCTGCTTCCCAGAGCCCCTGGCCTCCAAAACAACTGAGAGTCCTACCAAAACGCCTGAAAAACGGGTCATTTCCCCCCCATTCCGCCCCAAATCCACCTTTTTGCAACACAACAAAAAAGGCTTGCTATCAAAAAAAAACCCAACAGTTTGCTCTGCCAGAGCTTTATTTGCTTCCATGAGGCTTATTTGCTTGCAGGAAGATGTCTCCGGGTCAGAAAGCCTTGAAAAAAAACGCAGGTACCAACGGTCTTTTGCCCAAGATGCACAATCTGGCCCACAGATGGCAAAGAAGAAACCCACCCCGAGCCAGCTCCAAAGCTCTGCATCTCAAAACACATCTGTATCTCAAAATATAAGCCACGATGGAAAAAAAAAAAAGAAAGAACAAAAAGAGGTTAAGCAAACCAGCATCGTTTGCAAGCTCCAATCAGGCAAAATTCGCACTCCTGGTTTGGACACGAGGAGTTATCACTGAGCCAAGCTATGAGTAAACAAACAAGAACTGCTCTACTAGGAAACATTAGGAAAAATTAATTAAGAACAAATCTTAATTTTCCAGCATCCCATGCAGTGACACATATCGCCACTGAATGCGTTGGAATGCCTTTTTTCCTTTTACATTCCTCTTTTTGTTAATGCTCCAGGTAGATTATGAATTAGAAATTATTAAACTCTAAGGTCACTAAGGAACTATTTCTCACTTCCTACAGCTGTGATTCAGAGCTAAAAATCTAAAGATAATCGTCGTTCATGACACTCATGATAATAGTGAACTAATAAATAATTACCTGGATTACACCCCATTCTCTTAATGGACTTTTAAGATAGAGACCTATGACCAAAGTACAAGTCCAAGGCGAAGCCTATCATTAGAGGCATTAACACGGGCCCTAAATGCCACTTATCTCTTGTGGGTATGTACAGCGACAAGCCTATCAAAAAGCATCTGATTTCGCAGAGGAAAAGCCTTTCCATTTTCAAAGGTTTATTTAAAGAAACCTCCCAAGATCAACACTGGTCCAGCAGAAAGCACAAGCTTGCCAGTGCTTCTGTTTCTCTTTAACGAGAACCTTAGGAAATACGAAATCCCTGTGGCCTAAATCTGAATTACTGCACACGTCTCGGTAGCTTGGGCTCTTCTGCGACCCGTCACCGTCTCGTCTGAAACCAACAGTGTCTGACTGTAGACTTTAAAACCAGGGGTTACCCAAGAACACGGAGAGAAATCCACGCCAGAACTGTGGGCTCTGGCAAAGACGTGTTGCCGGCCGACGACTTTTCCATGACTTAATCGGTGCCACCCGAAGCACAGGCAAGGCTGGAGGCTCGGTTTATCCCCGAGTCAAAAAACAAGTCCTGAAAAGGGCCGACTCAAAGGGCTTCGGCTGGAAAAAACACCCCTGTCCCTGTGGTGGAAGACACCAGCGGGGACACCAGGAAAGTCTTCCCCAAAACAAGGTCCATCACTTGCCACTGCTGAGGCTGGACCACGTGAGGCTCATGAGGTTGCTACAACAGGGAATAAGAGCACCCAAAATAACAGCCTAGTGCTAATTATTGCTGTAAAGCCAACACTTCCAAAAGGACTTCTGAAAAGCACGAGAAGAACTTTTGATCTCAAGATTTCTAGACCAAAATGCTCTGAAACACTAAAATAAAGGTCCCGACAACTGCTGCACCAACAACTGCTGCATAGATCCATAACTATTTTGAATATAAGCATCATAAATATAAGTTTGAGTCTTTTTCTTTACATTCAAGGCAATACAAAAAGCCTCATGCCATAAAGAGGAAGATGGAGGGATTTCATGTGTGTGTGTTTTTTTTTTTAAGGTAACCCTAGTTTCTATTTCACGTTGCTTTGCAATGAAAACAGTGAAACTATATATAAGCTCTTGAACAGTTTGCCTTATCACAGTCCATCTGAACTCTGCCTCGTGGTTGCAGCCTTTATAACACAAGAATACTTGCTAGATAAAGAAATTAAGCCTCCTCCTATTTCCTCAGCACGGTCATCTAGGGTTGATTTTTTAAAGAAAGAAAAAAAAGAAAGAAATAAAGAAAGAAACACCATTATTTCTGCATGTCGATTTACCCTTGTATGCAATTAAATAATTTGTGAGTGGGCACATGCCAGCGCTACATCATCAAATCAGAAAGTCAGAAGTTGCAGCTTTGGGATCTCCTGTCTCCGCGAGCCAGAGTTGTGCCAGGTGTCCCACCACCCTCTTCCCTGGAGATATTGGGATAGATGGCAGATCCAAGCTGTCATTTAGCCTGAAAAAAAAAAAGTGATTTCAACACTGGGCTTTTGTTCTGTCTTATCCAGGGAGATACACACTCAGAAGAGGCAGCAAGGCAAGCGTCCAGCCCTTGCCAGAGGCAGGTCTTCTCCTCCCATGGCCCAGAAGAGCATCCTAACCACAGACTGGGGCCTTGGCCCTCTCCTACAAAGAACTCCTGTCAGATACCTGCATTTCATGCAATATTTCGCCTGAATGGCCCTTTTATGCTAACCTGTGTTTTGTTAAAGCAAACAAGGGCCAGGGGCGAGCCCTGCCAGCGAGGGGCATTGAGGAACTGCGCCGTCCTTATCGGTTCACGTCCTGCGAGCAGCCACCTCTCAGGAGCACACTGCACCATCTGTATTTTTCTGCTCTTTAAAAAAAAAAAAACATATATACATACATAAAGCTTTAAGCTGAGGGGTAATGACCTGAGGAAATGCCAGCGACACCTCAGGTGCGCAGAGAACAAGGTCAGACTTTGACGGTGCTCAAAGAGCTACTCAGCACTGACTGCTCCCCTGTGCGAGGCCGCACAATAAACAAGGGCAGGCCCAGAGGCTCCACGTTACTCACAGCAATTACTGCTGAGCGCGCGCACTCCCCAGAGGACGATTTCACCATAAATCTTACACCAAAGATGTATGTAAGGCATGCTCAGTGCGAGGGCCATCACTAAAGAGCATATTCTTCTTTTTTAAAAGAAGAGGAAAAAAAAAAAAAAAGTAGGTCTGAACCTTGGCAGAAATAAATGCTTTCTGCTTTCAATAAATAAGGTCTTTGAACCAAGCGAGGCTGACTTGCATACAGTGGATTTTATGTCTCTTTTAACACCGCGGGCAGAACTAGAGGGAGTATTTTCCATACTAATTAGTAAAAGGGAGATCTCTGCATATCAAATCTTACTGGGGATGAAGGTACATTTTTAATTGCAGAAGTCCAAAATCTTGAGTTTTCTTCATCATGCCTTCCTATAGCTTACATTAATGAACATACAGTGAAAATACCCTCAAACTAGAGGTTTAGACAACGTTCAGGCGGAATCTGAGTTTTAAATCGCAGGTTTATAATCAGGAGCATCATCAAATTATAGAACTAACTCCTATCCTGGCAACCTTTCAAAAAAGGACAACTCTTAGCTAATCAATGCCCCAGACAAAATCCATATGCTCCAACACCAAATACTCCCCTTCTCCTTTGGGAGAGCTCAAGCTCCACACAACATCATCTGAAGGCACAAAAAAGAGATCAACGCATCACGCACACCAAGAAGAAATGTCAGAAACCGAGATTTTACGAGTAGCAAGGGTTAATATTCCCAGCAAAATGAAAAAAGGAGAGCGAGGGAGGCAGGAGGGTGAATTATCACCTGCAACTTGTCTTCATTTTCCAAATGGGGCCATCTTCAACACTCTGCTTTCAAAAGACATCCTGAAAACCTCACCAGCGTGCTAAAACTCCTCCGAGTTGCGATATTTAGGCCGCTAGTTGCCAGGGTGAGTTTTGTTGCCTGATTTGTGTTAGGTGAATTCTCTGAGGAACTATAACCATCTTGGCTTTGCTCAACCCAACAGGCAACCTCACTGAGACTGAAACCAACTGGACACGCGTGTAGGAAAACGATCTCGCGTTGGGAAAAGGATCTCAGGTTAGCATTGTAACTAGCTCCTCTTATCTTTTGCTGATAAAGCGACTTTTATCAAAGCGAAACGCGTTACCTGTAATCAACGTGAGATGTTTGAAACCAAGGGGCCACCGAACCCATGGTATGAGCCTTGATTTCAGCTTAGGCTCGACACAACCACGAAAACTCTGGGGAAAAATCATCACTGACATCACGTTGCCGTTTCAGCACAACAAGTGGATGTTTTTAAATCTGAAACCTGAACTGGGAAATCGCGGGGTTTTTCATTCTGTAAATGAGAAACACGCCGGGCAGATAACAACGTAAAAATACGCCTACTGCTGTCAACCCGGTACCAGCTGTTTTGACAGTCGCGGTATGAAAGTCCACTTGCAATCTTGCTTATAAAGGTCATTTTTGCAGCTGAGGACATCGCTTTGGAAGGCTGAGCCGCACTGCTCTCCTGATAAGCAGGAGGTCGAGACGGGGGTTCCCAAATGTCGCCCACCCTACCCACATCCCCTCAAGAGCTCCCCTAACGCAAAGCTTCCACATTTGGCGAGGGCAGCCGCGAGCCGGCGGGAAGGTCGGCGCTCGGAG
>NW_010585803.1:61255-78928 GCF_000705375.1 Tinamus guttatus | reverse complement strand
GGCAGGGCTGTTGAGGGCCAGCAGCTCTCCATGGCACCATGACCATGAGGCCTGGCCCCTCAGGCCCAAACCCTGGGGCCTCCAATCTTCAATTCCCTGGGGCTGGCATCTTCCCGCTAGCCCCATGTCCTTGGGGCTTGGCCTCGGGGCAGCACTCCTGCCCCAGCCCTGACCCCCATTCCACCGCCAGGCCCAGCAGCCCTTGGCACATCACGTTTCTGCCCCGCGCGCTCATGTGAGAATAAAGCCAGGGCTGTATGGGGCGCACGGGGTGGCGAGGCCGCAGCCATGGCAGGGCATGGGCGCTCCTCGTCCTCCCGGGACCGCTCAGCCTCCAGTGCCCATCGTGAAAGGGGTTAGAGCGCTGAAAGGGCGCTGAAATGCTGCCTGAACTGGTGGGAGCAGAGAGGTCTCTCTGCGGACACCCTACCCTCTACCTCCTTCATACGCTGCACCTGAGGGACAGACACACAGCCCCACACTTCGCACAGCGCCTCCGATAAGGGAGCAGCGAGGGCAGTGCTGCTGGAACGGGAGCCCGTTCAACATTGCCCAGGGTAGAAAGGTCTACGGCAAAGTACGAGGCAAAGGGGAGCCCGGCCACCAACAGTAGCAGTCTCGTCTGACAGTTTTTATGGGCAAAGTGGACCCATTAAGGGCTATAAAGCATCCAATTGCCCACATAAAAATGATAAATTAATCAGTTATGAGGCTAGGAGCTTGTGCACCATCCAGCACAATAGCCATGACCTAGCTCGTGATCCCTGTAAAAGAAGTGATTAAAATAATTTCATACAAACCCATAGGCAGCCCTTTGCTTTCCACGTACAAGTAGCTGGGCATTTCTACTGTGAGATGAGGAGTTAACATTAGCTTTCGGCTCCACAGTGTTCGCTGCAAGGCTCTCAAGTAATGAAACAAAGATTTTGGGTTCAGAAGAAGAAATAACTCAATTCTCTGAAGAATGAGTCACCACCCAGAAAGAGCATTTCAGACTCTTTCTATCTTGTGACAGATGATAAAAAAACTTGTCCTGCTGCGCAAAACCAAGTGCTCTGCCTCGTGGCCTTTAACGTGAAGTTAAGATGCAGATCTGAAATTTCCTGCAGCGGGGGTATTTATCAACTCAGGTCAACTGTCTGGGACTCCTGCTAGTAGTTTTTGGCTCCATCCATCAATCCCAGCCTTCATGCAAGGATTCAGTACACAACTCGGCTTCTTTATATGCTTGTCAGAGTGTTGCAGCCAGGGCCCAGAAACAGAAGACCTACTTCACCGAGACACTGCTGCTGCCTACCCTTGTTGGCCCAACTGTACTTTTAGGGTAAAATTCATCTCCCCTCAGCAACCTCTGCTTTATAGTAAGAATACTTCCTGCTGGAATCCAGGAACAAACAACATGTACGCTCAAGGACACGGGAAGCCTATGAAAAGGAATGGGATTCAGCACAATAAAAAGTCAGTAACAGAAAAGTCCCCTCTGAAGGTCAACGACACTGCCAAACCAAGTGGCTCTGTAGGCCAGCCTGCAATTGCTTAACGAATGTGCTCCAAATATGCTAAGAAGGTTGGAAAGAACACCGCAATTGTCCACTAGCTCATAAAAATCATCAAATGACTTGCAGGGGAGACAGCCTGAAGCCTCCTGGCTTTCCACAAAAATCCACAGCCCATGGGATTTTCCACTAGTAGAAGAGTTAGATCCTAGGGCCTGGCGCAGCCGTAGATGGAGTGAAAAGTGATGTGGAAGGGAAGCATCAAGTGTCCTGAGGACAGCTTGCGAAGCAGCTCTGAGGAAAAAAGGGATGGTGGGATTTTGCGGAGCTTCTGCTTTAAGGAGGAGAAAGCCTCTTAAAACACAAAATGGGAGGCTGGAAGCGGAGAGAAGGAGAGACGGTGGAAGAAAAGGAGCTCCTCACATGAAGTTCTGAGGAGGAGGAATGGGGACCCGTGCAGGGGAGGAGGAACAGGTAAGCATGGAGGCAAGGGAATGGGTGAAGAGGGTGGCAGGACCTACGTAGCACCTGCTCACCCACCTCCTGGAGCCACTCAACTAATCCTCTGGGTAATTCCAGTGAAATCCGCAGCATTACACTGGGGATTGCTTTGGCTGAATAATCCCAGGGTCACATTTGAGCATCTTTCGTGCATTTCTCCAGGTTGGTTTTTCAATTGTCCAGTTGTAATTAAGCTCCTGACATAAAAACAAATGTAACGTTTGTTTTTACAGCTCCTGACAAAAACAAATGTAGCACTTGTTTTTACTGTTTGGAAGAGCAGAACAACAGAGGCCTGACCACAATATCCATTGGAAACGCACATCCTGGTACGACGACGCTATTAGAGGAGCTCCCCTGCAGCCACTGCCTATAGCCAAAACCCAGGTTGTTCCTCCTCGCGGGCCGTTTTACATGAGTGAAAGTCCAGGAGCGTGCAGCAAAATGCCACGTGTTGCTCTGCCTGCCCTCAGGCACGGCGGCATCGAGACACGAACGGAGGCTTGGGAGCTCATCTGTCACCTACACGCGGATTTGGGTAAACTTGTTAACGCACGAGCTTTAAAACTGATCAAATCAGTGCTGACTTGGCAGCAAAAGCATGTAAAACGTAAGAGGAAACACAGACGATGACAGATTAACCATAGTTTCACTTGCATTTATAGCTCTGCTGCAGAAGAGCACAGATGAGCCACTTAGGGTCGCTGATGGACGAACTGCACATCTTAATTCTGGTAAGAATTGTTTTTTGAGGTGGTATAAACACCTCTGAATTCTGAGCTTTAAAATACACAGTTGCATTCCTACTGTATTACCACCCTGCAGATGTTTTGCTGGATTATTTCAGATGTCCGAAGTGCTTCTGCAATCACAGCACTATATAAAACCATTTTGTCCCAATGTACAACTGGTTTTAATAGGGACATTTATTGCAAACCAAAGCCAAAAAAAAAATCCCATCTCTTTCTGCCTAAAAGTGAACAAATAGGTAAGTTGAAAGATAGCAAAGTCATGTTAGTCCATAACAGAAAAAGCAGCATCAGGTACATGTCATAACTCCATATTTCCCCTAGATATCTATCAGAGAGATAGAAAACAAGTCAATGTTATCTGCATTTCTTACATCATTTTTCACTTGCTCCATCAAAGATACCTCCCTTCTAGGAATTAATTGCTTATAACCTGCCTGGCAATTTGTACCTGTAAGAATTATTTTGTGCAAAACAGATTTAAAAGGGTTTTTTGGATTCCGCCTGCCCAAGCGCTACTTCGGTAGGAGTTGCCAATAATTAAAAGTTACTAGGTTAATGCTTTGAGTTTTAATTTATGTACGCCTTTCCAAGGAAATAATCGATGAAAGGATCAGAATTTCTAAGCAGGGGGAAAAAAAAGTTTATCTCCAGAGAGATTTCAATTAGCAGCACACTAATTAATCCTCCTTGAGGAACTTCTGGGGCTGTTTAACATGCTGTAAGGCTTCAGCCTAGCACAGAGGGAGAGCCCCAGCACCACAGCAGCGTGGACAGGAGGTCAAAAGTCTCTCCTGATGGAGAGAAAAGGCACCTGAGCAGCCTCTGTGCTTGACAGAAAGCAGCCTCGTGAATGATTTGGCAACATCCAGACCCCATCCCACAGGCAAGCTGGGGTATTAAAGGGAACGTTGTTATTTGTGGGTTTTCTCCCACCGCCTCTGCTTGGCGAGCTGGCCGTGGCAGGACGGAGGTGCTTCGTGGCTGCCTGTGCCTGTGAATACCCAATGACGACTGCTGGGCGCTCCCTCGGAGCGTTTGTATCGCCCCAATACCCTGGTCTCAGAGAAGCAATAAATCTCAAGACAAAGAACTCCCCTAGGAGCCTGTTGTGCTACTTCCTGTTGCACTAACAGGACCCACAGAGAGGAAAAAAATCTCTATATAACCCCACAAAACAGGCCAGTTGTGCGACTGCAGGAGAAGCATTTGCTCCTGCCCAGCCCAGTCGAAGAGCGTAAACCAAGACAGTAGCCAGCAGGGATCATGACCACTTCTTTTCTGATGTCCACGAAGAGCCACAAGCCACGGTGACATGCCTAGAGTGACAGGTTCACCGACAGGAATGAAACATTTTGCAGGCCACAGCCTTTCTGCTCACGGGACTGCAGTAACCCTATACGGACCAGAGCTTCCTGGCAAGAGACATGGCATGAGATGAGTGTCTTCTACAGCACTGTCCCAAATAAAAGCTATAAAGGGGGTCACTGCCCTTAAGTTATTAAGAATTGGTTGGTTATGCAAAGTTAATTCCTTGCACAACTTCCCTCACCTTGCTGACATCCTCCTGGAGGAGCCATGCCTGAATTCACACTGCCGCTGCGGGGAAGTGCCCAGAAACAGGCTGCAACGTTGCTGCTGGCACCATTCCCTCTGCTGAGCTCACTGCTGTTTCCTGCATGGGGGGAAGCAGAGGCCAACGGCCGACAAAATAGTAAGAGCCACCTCCTTGCATTCAAGCTGCTCTGCTGCTCACACCGCCTCTTCCCTGCTTTATTCGCTCTCCTGGCGCCAGGGCACCCGCAGGGTAGGGCCTCACTACTGCAGTGGTCGACTCTCTGAGACAACTCTCAGGAGGGGGCACCCAGGAGAACAAACCGAGATGAGTAACAAACATCGCTGAAGAAACGTGGGAGACAGCCTCGGCTCGCCAGCTTGGGCTCCAGGCAAACGCCGACAACGAGGTCCCAAGGCAGCTGCCACCCCAATTAACGGCGCTTCACTCGCTCGCCAAGAGTGCAACAAATTCTGCTCTTCAAATCCCAAATGCATCAGGTTGGCACCTCCCCACATTAATATCCCCCAAATCAACACCTTTGGCATCAGCCCCACGACTTGTCATGCCCTTGGAGATACCATCTCCGATACTGAACTGCCCCAACAAGCCATTCCTGCCCTTCTGCCTCACCTTTCCTTTTAATAGACAGAATTTCATCCCCTGTATAAACCAAGTTTGGGTTTGCAGCCCTAAACCATGATGAAACGTCAGCTCAGAATCAATTCTAAATAATACCAAATCAAAATAAACCAGTTTGTCTGAATCATGATGATAGGTAGAGGCTTGCATGGCACTAGCTGCTTTCATAACTAGATCTTTTAGTGAGACATAGAAATGCTATTTTTCCTCTTCTTGTTCTGCACGTCAAAAATATGGAATGCTTTCCAACTTTTGGGAAGATTTTCTGAGCTAAACAAAAGCTGCAGGAATTATGAGCAGAATCAGCCAGAGAAGCTTCCAGCATTAGCAACACGCACTGCTCCGGAGGACTGCGCAGAGAGGCAGAAATCACACACTCAAAACCAGTTTGCCAAGATTGCACAATGGGAGAAACGAGCCTGAGCCAGGAGGGAAGCATTGCACGGATGGAGGCCTTTGTGTCCTGATGTCCCCAGAGCCCCGTTGAACCGGAGCGGGTTGGAGATTCCCAGGGCACTTTTGAGCGCCGCTCCTGCCGATGCACGCGCCGGCGCCGGGCGTCACGCGCTCGCTTTCCCGTAGCCGGCAGCTCCGAAGGGTCCCAGCGGCCCAGCCCTTGGGTTGCCACCCCCACGCAGCCAGTTGCATGTGGGATATTGCCCCAGGCATCACGGAAACAGCGGTGACGGCGGGGAATTGCAGAGCTGCCTCTTCCCTCCTCCTTTTTGGAGCAGGTACCAACGTTAGCTTCATCCTTCCACCGCTGTTCACTACCGAAGCCCAGTTCTGGCAGGAGGCCTCGTCTCCTCACCCTGACCCCGTTAGTCCTGCTTCCCTTTTGCCTCTTGCTCTGCCAGCCCTCGGGAGGCAGGAGGGACGGGCAATACGGCCATGGGAGCTGAGGAGCTCGCACCAAAGAGCCGACAACTCAGAGAGGGCCATGAAGACCCAAGGCAGCACCCTGGCAGGCTCCCACCAAGACCCCATGGGCTCAACTGTGTTGTGACCCCCAGCTTGGATGCACCAACATGGGCAACGAGAAATGCTGAGGCTCTTATTTGCCTGGGAGATGCTGGGGTCTCAGCCAGACAAATACGTCCATATTGGAGCTGGTCTACAAGACAAGGGGTTACTTGTCCACCAAATGGCAGCAAAAATAGTCCACGATTCCTGTCTAACCGATTTCCTACAGGTGGTTACCGGTGCAAACAGTAAACCCAATCGTGGAAGGGTGCAGCTGGGGGAAGTCCTCACTGCTGCAGTTTCTTCTGCTCGTAGGAACGTGGTGTTTTCTCACCTTGAAGAGAGATTTAGTAACAATGAACTTTATAAATCTGTCCGGAGGCAAGGCGAGGCTTGGTATCATTCTGGGATGTGTCATACTGCAGTAAAGATGTTTTATCACGTGCAATTTTCTGCCACAGATCCATTGCCTCTGCCCTGCGTGACCTTGTCCTGCGCCCTTATGCCTCTCCACCATGCTGGGATAAAGATCTCCATTCCCCAGATTACCCCCAAGCTGTTTTTTCTCCTCAGGCTCATTTTTTCCCCACTGACTGCTGGAACGTGGGAGCTGAAGTGAGCATGCCATAAGCCACAGAAGTCACCCTAGAAAAGCCAGTTAACGCAGAGACAGGCACAGGAAGGTCAGACTGAGATCTCTGAGGATAAAACGGTCACCGAAGTAGCTGTAACTGAAGAAGAGTCAGAAGGAGACGAAGAAAGCCCAGCAAGGCCAGTTTGTGCATGGCCGGCTCGGGTGACATGGGGCCAGCACAGGCAGGTCACCCCTTGCCACCACCTCTCCAAGGGTCGGTGCTCCCCACTCGCCTTGCAAGAAGGTCGGCATTACCAGGTAGCAGCCCTCCGTTTCCCGGCTGAGAGCAGCTGATGGTCCCCAGCACCAACACTTTTGCAGCTAGCCTCCAGTAAGTGCAGCAGGATCAGCCCCATGGTGTTAGCTGGCTTCATCTTTCTACGTTTTCCTTTCCGTCTTTTCCTGGTTTTCATCAGTCTGGATTCTTGTGCAAGGACAGATGGTCTCGGACCTGCAACTCCCCACTGCATGTGACACCTTGCTGCAGTCATGCCTTCCCTCCACGGCCTTTTGTAGTGTCCTTTGGTACACGGGTTTCATCCAACCACACTGAACACATTTTTTGTACTATTGTAGATTCTCTACTCGATAATAAGTGTCTTTCAAAATGCCTATTGCATACGAGAAAATACCAAAAAAAAAAAAAAAAGGTTTATTTATTTTGTAACTTTGTCTTCTTCACATATCCAGTCACTAAGAAAACACCCCATCGCCATTGCCAGCTGTGTGGCAGGAGTCCGTTGGTAAAAGGACATCGTTGCATTAACCTCAACCATCAAATGAATCACTGGAACAAAGAGGAGGCACCAACGAGCCCTGTGAACAAGCACCTCTTCAGCACCTTGAACTTGACAAAGTTGACCAAACCACCACGTTGCTTCTGACAGCTGCTGCACTGGAGAAGAGACACCGTTCTCCAAAGCTGTTCTTTTTTGTGATAGTGGCCAAGCCCCAAAGAATCGACAGGACAGCAGGAAACTGTGAAACTGTGCGCGCGGCCGTTGGCCCGGCCCAAGCTCCCTGTTAACGTGCCCCGCCGGCGGGCTCGCACGCGCGTGGCGCCTCAGCAGCCCAGCCCAGGCACGCTCCCATCCTCGCCCCGTGCCAAGCCCTGCTCCCGCTGTGCTTTTAAGGATCATCTGCTTCCAGATGGTCGCCCAGGCTTGAAGACTCAGCCGGGCACCGGGGACCACCCCGGTGCCACCAACGTAACCTGGTCAGTCACACAGAACTGCTTAGGGGCAAGGTCAGGAGTTAAAGCAAAGCCTCTTTCTCAGAATGGGTTAAAAGCCCTCAGAGTTTCTGCAGGATCATCCAGCATCTATTGACGTTCCCGCTACGGCAAACTAAGCTGTGCCTTCGCCACGACACAGTTAAAAACAATCCGACGCTCCCTATTGTCATAAGGGACGGAAACACTTTCTCACTTGCTCCGAGAGCGTCTCCTGTTTGGTTTTCCTGCCCAAAGGCTGCACGTGACAGCCTGACAGCTCACGCGACCCCGCGAGGTCACTTTGGTCCTGCTGTGGAGCTGGAAGCCCATGGTTCAGAGCAGCCCTCCTGTGTGGATCTTGCCTCTCACTCAAGTGCCGTAGCACGAGCCGCCTTACGGAGCTCACGCACCTCCTTCCGGAAGCACCAGCACCGCAGACAAGGACGTTGACGGAGCAAGAACTCGCTTGGTTTGGCACCTCCTCCCTGCTGTACTGGGGAAGTAGGCCACAAGGCCGGAGGCGCTGGGGCACAGGGCAGTCACGTCACGGGCAGCTTCCACTGAGCTTTGGTGCGGAGAGCTCCTACGCGTAGGAAGCACAGGGGCTACGTGGAGATGGGGAGAGGGCAGAGCTGCTGAACGGGCACATGGAAATTCCCATCCCACCTGCACTCCAGTGCAAAAGACGACCAGCGCAGGTGGAAAGTGGTTATGTTCAGATATAGGCTGCCCAGAGAGGCTGTGGAGTGTCCTTCTCTAGAGATCTTCCAACCCGCCTGGACACCACTCTGTGCCCCGTGCTCTGGTGTCCCTGCTGGAGCAGAGGGATTGGACTAGATGATCTCTAGAGGTCCCTTCCAACCTTAACCATTCTGTGATTACTTCTGCAGATGGTGAAAAGATCCCTGCAGAGGCTGGCTGTAAACCCAAACACCCACACGGGTTAAGGTGGCCAACGCAGATGGACTGCGGAGGAAGACTCGCTCTTTGGCACCACGTGCAGGCCCGCAAGCACCCTGCGGTGCAGGAGCCTGCGCGGCGAGACACGAGCCCCGGGGGCGTCACTGCGCAGCGACCGCAGCATCGTCTCCATGCTCGGTCCCAGGCTTCATCCAGCAGCTCCTGGAGCAGCAGGGCAGGCACCCGGACCAGCTTCCGTGTACACGTAGCCAGTGACAGCGCGCCGAGGAGAGCCCAGGTGCTGCTATACGCAAACCCACGTGAAAAGAAAGGGAAGATGCGAATCCCTGGGAGCTAGTGAAAATGCTGTCTAGGAGAAGATGGGAGCCAAAGCACAAAAACCCCCACGGCACCACAAAAAAACAGCCTCTCCCAAGCCAGAAAGGCCTCACTCACCTAATGATTAACCTTCCCAGCAGGAAAACCAAGGGAAATATCTCTGCCAACTAGCGAGTCATTTCTAAGTCCCCATCCGGAAAACTGAGCACAAATTGCGGTCATTTATGTTCAAAAGAACTGCAGGGAAATGAGAGCCAGTACAGAGAAGAATGAATAGATCAGTCAGTGACAGGGGAGACCTAGACAGATGGACTTATTAAACCTGGCAAACAAAGCCTGAAACAGGATGCGAGGGCTGTCTCCAAACACACCAGGCAGGTGGGTAGACAGTGGGACATGGAATTGGTACATAAAGACTCGAACACAGAGGTTTATAAAACTGCCTTTTTGGCAGATAATCCAGGAACTGGCATCTCGGGGTGTTTTTCCTGTTGCTGTTCTAAACCAAGAGGCGGATACGGTTGCAGAGGGCACTGTGTGAAGCAGTGGCCGCGCGGCGCCCGCGGGGCTCTGGGGCTGCTGGGGCAGCTCCCGGCCTCCCTCCTGCACACACGTGTGGCTGCCCTGGGAACCAGCCCCACTCTGGGAGCTCAGCACGGCTCTGCTTCACCAACACCGCCAGTAACGACGCCGGTTGGAGGCACAGGACTACACACCGGTCGGAGGTGATTAAGAGCCAGGCCTGTGGCTGTGCTTGCAGCCAGGGGTACCTGGGGAAAGGCGAGACGGCGATTACAGATAAGGCAGCCTGGTTTTAACTCACGTCCATTTATCACAGCCCTCGCAGGTAAGAAGTGCCCAAGGAGGAGAGGAGCAGCAGGTGCCATGGACTGCGCGACACTGGTTGCCACCAGCACGCCGGGCGGGCACCGTGGCTCCAAGGCCCCCAGAAAGAGGGTTGAGCTTCCCATCCGGCACCCAGGAGATCGGAGCAGGAGGAAGCAGCACGTCCCTCCTCAAGCTGGTAGCTGTGTGTGCACATATGTATCTGAAGATGCCTTTACATGATGAGGTTATCTTGGAAAAGCCCTAATGCAGCTTCATCCATGTGTATAACCTTCATTTTCCATCTAGGGAAGCAAACAAGGGAAGGGGAAAATAAGTAACAATAATGACGATAGATAGTGCCTTTACAAAAACACCAACTTAAATGAGATTTGGAAGCAGGATCTAGTCTAGACCTTGCATATAATCCACAGGCAACTAGAAAAAAAAATTCTTCAGATACATTATCAAAGTCTGAAACATTAGTAATCAACTTTTCTACTTACTAGGGCACATATCCTCATAATTTGAGCTTGCTATCAAACGGGTGATGAAAGCTTGGGTGATAATTAGAGAGCTAACAAACTAAAGGTAATTGTGTAATTATAGGATGCTCAGTAATGAGGACCCAACGCTAAACACCTACAAGAAATGAGAGGTGAGAAAATGCTGCGTTATGACGTTTCTAATTCTTCTTTAGAAATCGAAAAGCTTAGATCTTAGTGAGAATTTGATAATGCCCAAGAAAATACTATTGCAACAGGTTCCAGATCGCTCTGGAACGTGCGTGCAGCATTGACTTTGCCTCAAAATGCACATTATTTCTGGAGGTTTGGCATAGTATTGCTTGTCAGAAAATGACTACTGCCTTTAAAAAGGCTCCTGGAAACACACGTGGGTTTTTACTCACCTCAAAAAAAAAAAATGAAAGTCTTGACTCAACGAGTGTATTTTATACTAATGACCAAGCAACTTGAGAATTTGAAATAATCAGACACCAGTGCAAGCATTGGCAATCTATTAAATATATTTTGAAGCAGGACACAGCCGTGATGCTTGAGATGGTATTGTTAGTACTGTTCACAATGGCAAGATGAAGAAAACACGCAGCTTCTTGCATTGGGCAACACTAAGAATCCCAAAGGAGTTTGCAAAACGCATCCTGTTAATAGGAAATTTGTATCCCAGACCATGATTTTGCAGCTTGGTGCTGACCAGCACTACAGCAAAGGCACCTGCGCAGCGGAAAGAGGCATTTGCCAGAGCGATCAGTTAAGCTTCAGACTTTTAACAAAACAGAACACAAAATATATTTTATATCAGCACCCAAGAACACTGTCAGTAGTTCTCAATCGAAGCAAGTTTCCAGTTGCAGAAGGATGACGAACGGAGAGTCGCCAGTGGATGACTGGGATGAGGCGCTTTGTCCAGAGTCACATGAAATATTCCCATTGGTTTTGGTTTTCCTTTCCAGTGGATACATCCATTTATTTTTTTTAAACAGCGAGTCGTCCAAAAGTCACCTCCCGAGCGGCAGGAATTAGTCATGCTCGTAACGCAACAGCGCAAACACTTCTGTAGCTACAGCTGTGCAAGATCTCCACGTCCAGCCTCTAATTATGCCATGGGACTGAATCAGCACCGCCTTTGAAGACAGGCCAGAACCACCCCCCCTCAAAATAAACCAAAATCCTCCACATTTTTCTTAAGTTACTCGGCGACAGCCATGGAAGTTGGAGCCATCGTGCTGGAAACGCGGCTGAGCTGCGCTCCCACACGCAAGCCCATCTCTGAAGGGCCGTCCCTGCTGCACTCCCTTTATTTATAATGCAGTCAAGCTGGTAGCACAGGAGAGCGATGCTTCGCTGCAGGGAAACGGACTATTTGGTCCTCATCCAGCACCCAGTCAAAACAGTGGTTAAGAGCAACGTATTCCTCCCCAGAGGAGGAGATTGTATCTTTTACCAAAGATGATGGGTAAAATCATCGTCTCGCCGGCCGACACGTCTTGCATTCATTTCCAACGGGGTCACCATTTTGTCCCCTATGTTCAAACCATGATCTTGTGAAGACAAAGCGACCCTCGGTCCCAGAAAAAAAAATATATATATATATATATTATTTGATCAAAGGTAAATCCTCATAAGCCCGTGTTTGCTATTCAACAAACTTAACTGTCTTTAAGTAAAGGTTGATTTCTTCACAGCTCGCCTCCGCTGTTGTCCCACAGGCATTGCCATGGCAGATGCTCGTTCTGGGCTTTATGGTCCTTTGACTTCAAGACAGGATCACGCAAAAAACAAGGACACTCGGAAAGCTGACCGAGAACAGCAGCAAAGGCCACACGCTGCCCCCCGCAGTTACCCTCTACATTTCTCTGCATTTCTTTCCATGTTAATACTCGTCCCTACCCGTTTCATCTGCTTCAGAAAACATAGGCAGCTTTTTGCAAAGGCATTAATACCAAAATAATCCCCAGTTTTGGTCTGCATCCATAGAAGAAACATAGCAAGACCCACATAGAGTCATCACGATGATTTCACATCACAAGAATGTCCTAAACCCCATTTTTCCCACCATTTCTGCTTAACTACCAGGCACATGGATTCTATTTTTTCTTATATACGAGCAGCATTCAAAAAACCAGTGACAGAAACCGTAAGTCCTCAAGAAAAAAAGAAGAAAAAGAAAAAAAATCAATTTAGAGACTCACAGTTTTATTTCTCAGTTTTCTGAGAAATAAACGAGTTTCTCAAATTAATCTGGATCTCTTTCCTTTTTCCTTTGGTCCGTTCAGCAATTACGTTTTCAGTCTACCCTGCCTGAAGCTGAGGCTACAAAACCAAGTCACCCTGAAGCAAACAAGGCTATAAATGTTTATAGGGCATCGGACACAGCGTGCGAGTGCTCGCAGCAGCCTTTTCTCCTTCCCAACAAAGGCAGCAACGGCCCCTCACCCGTGCGGCTGTAAACCACACACCTTCGTTTGCTTTGGGGAGGATCTGCACTTGACTCCCTGTATTTCAGGCCTCGGACACCGTGTTCCTCTCTCTCCTGCTGCACCGCTGCTCTACAGTACTTGCTCTTTTCCAGATGGCAATAAAACCTGCTTTAGGTTGCTTTAAAAAACACCTTGCATGCAGTGCATTTATGTGACACCAAAGCTCTGGCGAGCGATACTGTGCCCAGTGCCTGAAAGCTGGCAAAAGTCAAGTCTAAGCCAGACAGTTATTAAGAGCCCAAACGTACCCTCACGTGAAGGTGGCTGTAATCCCACTTCAAGCTGGGCTAGAAACCTGCAGACGTCCCTTCTACCAGCACCTCGAAATACAGCAGCTGTTTATTGTTATGTATTATTTTATTAAGGAGAATTGCCTTGCCTCTGGCTAACCTGCTACGCTGGATGAGCTGATGCCTCTCAAAATTTTTAACTCCTTGACCCAATCCTCGACATGCAGGAAAACGGAGCAGAAAAAAAAAAGGATTACTTCATGCCTGCCCTAGGAAAACGAGCAGAACAGCCAGGGCAAAGCCACGCTGAAGCGGTCCAGCCACGTCCAGCTCTGATAAAACGCAGCTCCTAAACCCACCTACGGTGCATTTATAACACGAGTGACCATCAAATGCCTTATTCCCACATGTCACCACACAGCCCCCCTGTATCTTGTCACGTATGTGCTCCAAAGCAGGCACCCTCCCTGCTTTTGGGATTCGGTTATGTGACTCGTCACGGGAGGCGAGCGGCCGCCGTGCAGGAATTTTTGCGGTTGCTGTTTGAGCAGCAGCTGCAGCTGGTACTCGTCCCGCGGGGCCGTGGCGCGCTCGCAGTGGTACAGCACGAAGAGCAGGTTGGCCGCGTAGGGCACGATGCGCCCGCTGCGGAAGCGGCGCTGCGCCTGCCGCGCGTAGTTGTTCGCCCTCAGAGGCTCCTCGTCTTTGAAGAAGCCCATGAGGGAGAGCAGGGGCTGGAGGGTCTCGGCGTGGCCGATCTGTACGATCACGGGGGAAGAAATGGGCTTGGAGCTGGAAGAGAACATGAGAGCAAAGGGTCAGGAGGAGCCCGACGCTTCCAACCCAGCGCGCTCGCACGCCGGGAGGGGATGGTGAGCTTTTATTCCACTCCGATGCCCTGTAACAGCCTGCTTGGGAATTTCTGTATTTAACAGGCTTTTTAAAGCATCCAAGCTGAAGAATCTGTAAGACATATTATAATAAATATAGCTAGATACCCTTGAATACAGGAAATGCAAGCAAAGACCAGATTCGTGCCGTGCGCCCGTACATCCCAGCACCCCTCGGACCGCCTGGGTGAGCCCAAGTATTTGCACTATTCTCGGCTACGGAAAGAGCCAATAAACACGTTACATTCCCCACACTGGTTTGGGATTAAACCAGGCATTTTTAGTAGCAGCATTGCCTCTTCCCACCGGGAATTAAGGGCAGCAAATCCCCAAGGCTGCTGGGAGGCTCTGTTAAGCCAAATCAAGCCCTTCAAGTCAGTCATTTGGGGAGCATTATTCCCTAGGAAAAGCAAAAAGATGGGAATAACAAAACTTAATGAATGATTAAGGGAGCTCATTCAAGACACAACTTAGCATTAAAACACAGTCTTTACCTCTAGCCTCTCTAAATACTTCCACTGACTGAGAAACTTAAGTCATCTGAAAAAAAGTCTGCTCAGGCTAATCCAAGGCGTGAAGAGATGACTGCAACTTGCCACTTTGCTCCACCTGGCAAGTTTTACAGTTTTTAGTCCTCAGTTTAGTAAAATTAACACTGAAAACTTTTCTCAACTGCTGCAATACAGCAGGATAGGCGACAACAGCTGTGTTTTGAGATGCAAGTCAAGGCTAACTACAAACCTAGTGGCACATTAGCAAAGTGGAGTCAACACTGCTGCCCTCTGACACAACCCCAGCGCCGCGACCACCGCATAGCAAGCAGATTGCTGATCTGGCCTGCGAAAGGCTTCCCTCTGCAGCCCACCAGCCGCCAGGCAGAGGTCAGGGAGAGTTGTTCAACGCACTAGTTTTTCTGCAACCACCAGTATTCGGAACTGCGGGTGGTGACAAAGCCAAGAACCACGTTTTGATCATAAAAATGCTGCCGATTATTGTGTCAACAGCACTTTGCATGTGATGGAGAAGCACTTCCACACTGTGCCTTCCCACTCAAGGCCAGTCCCCACAGGACGATAGCTTTCCCTCTACATGTTCTTGGTTCCAGTGAGTGCTGTCCCTGTCTTCTGCCCATGAAGGCAACAATTTTCATCTCCAGAAGCTCAGCAGCTCGCTGGAGACCGTGCGAGATGCATTGTTTGAGCAAGGAGAACTTGGCTTGTGCATGAGGAAGCACCGGCCAAATGGGGTATCTGCCCCTGGCCCCAGAGGAGGATGGTGCCTTCTTGGCACTGTCTCCAGGTGACTCTCCCAGGTCACTCTGGGATTGTAAACAGACACGGAGCTTTCCCGAGACAAAAGGTGATGTTTTAGCAACCCCGTGCTCCACACGGGCCAGGCACGTCCACCCACAGATGAAGCACCTCTTGATTGGTCTGGAGAGGAGGTGTCTCCTCGGCTTGAAGCTAAAGGCTGGAGCAACTGAAAAATGGTTAACTGAGGAACTTACTTGTAGGCAAGAACTTTGCTCAGATAAGCAGGATTTTAGGAGAGGCACGTGACGGGCTTGGCATTACTGGCTCCGCAGAGACGCCGTGTTTGTGCAGGGTGAAATACACCTTGCATAATCCAGCTCCCCGGGGAGCCCATGGTCCTGATGAGGAGAGGCCGGAAGAAGGGCTGCAGCCACCAAAGGTGCTGCGTGGAGACACGACACATTTTCTAGCCCGTGTTTTTTGTTCTCCCCAATCCTGGCAGTGAGGGGAGAGGATGGGAGGAGGAGGAGGGTTTTCCAAGATGGTACCTAGGATGGGAGACTCTTCTGGCCTCCTGCCGTTTCCAGCTCGGAGATCTCTGGGGCCACTCGTGGCCTCTTTGTATGACGGAACTCCACAAATTTGCCAAAGCTCCCCTTGAATCCATGCACGTGGCAAGTGTCCACAGCAACCCGCAGCAAGGAGTTTCACAGCCTCGTGCATGGACTCCTAACTAGCTCTCAATTTCTCCGCCTGAAGAGGGCATCTATAATTTGATCTTTTTGACTCATAAAAAAAGATTCGGGCCTGTTCAGCCTGGAGAAGAGAAGGCTGAGAAGGGACCTGAGCAGTGTCTATAGGTACCTCAAGGGAGGCAGTGAGGAGGATGGTGCTGGCCTCTTTTCACTGGTGGCCACCGGCAGAACTAGAGGAAATGGCCACAAACTGAAACACCAAAAGTTCCACAGGAACTTAAGGAAAAATTTCTTAGCAGTGAGGGTGACAGAGCACTGGAACAGGCTGCCCAGAGAGGTTGTGGAGTCTCCTTCTCTGGAGATCTTCAAAACCCGCTTGGACGCAGTCCTGTGCCACGTGCTCTAGGTGACCTGAGCACGACCTGAGCGTGTGCAGGGGGATGTACGAGATGACTTCTAGATGTCCCTTCCAACCTTCAGCATTCTGTGATTCTATGATAACTTCACAGTCATCTTCTCTCCAAGTTGATAAATCCCTACTTCGGCATTTCACGACTCTGCCACCCTTTTTCCAGCATTAAATCCCTCGAATCCATAGTGTAACCATGATGGTGTCTTATTGTCTCAGAGCACAGCTTCTGACATCTTTTCCACCTTGTTGATAGAAGTTGTTTGTGGAGAACTAGCATAACCTCAAAGTTTCATTCCTGAGCAGCAACAGTCACCTCTGTGCTTGACAGACCAAGATCCATCTCCCCATAGGCAGCACTTCACGGATGTGTCCCCCTGCCTCACTCGCCCTAGCTCAAAGCTTCATACCGTCAGGTCACGACCGTAAGAATTGCTATCAATCTTGAAACAGCAACAGCAGCACTTTTAATTATGGGGGAAATGGGGAAAGATTGACTCCTGGCATGGGCACAGGCTGTTGCTGCTCAGACAGGGCTGATAAATTCCAGCATTAAAGCAATCAACGGGTACTGATAAATACCGAAAACCTGATAAATTCAAAACAGTAGCACAAGCTAAGAAAATATTAAACCGCTCAATCCACCATCAGTCTTCTTTATGAAAGACACGTGGCTCAGCATTGCGCAAGAGCGTCAGACAAAGTTCTCAACATCCTACCCCAGCTACTGCTCATGAGATTGCAATTTGCCTTTTCTGTTGGACGAGGAGGGAAAGTTTATGGATCACCTAAAAAAAACAGAAAGAAAAAAAATCATTTGTCACCTGAAAGTGAGATGGAAGAGACTGAGCATAAAACTTGGCCATAAAATAACCATCAGTGCCCTGAAAAAATGATTGCTGGTTATTGGCTTCCTTCTGGTTTTATGGGACTGGAGCAGAAGTGGCTGCTGCTAGGTAGAGCGAGCAGAGCTCATCCGAGAAACGTGTGCGTTTCCTTTTTTAGGGCGACTGATATATCGCCTCAGCTATGGAAAAAAATTCACTTTCTTTGAAAACCGAAGTTTATTTCCTAAGCACTAAAATGACTTTCAGCTAGAGATAACCGAAACCTCAAGAGATAATGTAATGGCAAAGCAGCAGAGCCCAGTTGTGCTCACTAGCTCCCGAATCGTCACCGCCACTTTGTTCCCGCAAATCCCAGCAAGAAAAACGCTTTCTTCCAAAGAAGGACAAGTAAGGACAGGCTTGAAAAGGCGATAAGAACACACAAAACTCATTTAAAGCCCTGTTCAAAAGGCACGGCTCTTATCTAGTCCCACACGTGTTAATTACGCAAAGATACCTAGATTGGTCAGCACTTCATTTCCTCCCTGCAG
>NW_010585803.1:40502-53289 GCF_000705375.1 Tinamus guttatus | reverse complement strand
GAGGGCAGCGGGGCTAGGGCAGGGTCCGCGAGGAGCCGGGAGTCCGCGAGGAGCCGGGAGTCCGCGAGGGCGGGTGTCTGTGGGGGAGCCGGGAGTCCGCGAGGAGCCTGGGGACCCTGAGGAGCCTGGGGACCCTGAGGAGCCGGGGGTCCCTGGGGAGCTGAGGCGGAGGTGTCTCCTCCCAAGGAGATGCGGGTGTCCCCGTCGCCGCTAAAAGGGTATCGCGGGGCAGCTGCGGGGAAGCGGAAGGTCTGCGCTCAGGAAGGATGAACAAAAAACTCATAGTCCAAGAGAAAACAGGTGCTGGGTTGCCCCCACACGCGTCCTGTGGAGCACTGCGACAAAAGCGCAGGCACTTTGTCTTTACCCTCCTTACCTTTGTGCCGGGCTTTCCTGCTGCCGTTATTTCCTCCGGATAACTTGGTTTTCATGGTATATTGAGTCACACTATGGCATATCGAGACAAACTGCGGTGTATCAAGTCAAATTATGATTTGTTGAGTCAAACTATGGTGTATTGAATCAAACTATGGTTTATTATCAAGTTGAATGACAGTATATTGAGTCAAACTACAGTATATGCAGTTGAACTATGGTGTATTGAGTCAAACGGAGGTATATTGAGTCAAGCTGTGGTATATCGAGTTGAGCTGAGGTATATTGGGTCAAACTACGGTTTATTAGCAAGTCAAACTACAGCATATTGAACCAAACTTGTTCTTTTGAGTCAAGCTGGTATATTTTGAGTCCAACAGTGGTTTACTGAAAGAAACTATTGTATATTGACTCAGACTAGGGTATATCAAGTCAAACTATGGTTTATCGAGTCGAACTACGGTTTGTTATCAAGTCAAGATATGGTTTATCAAGTCAAACTGCGATGTATTGAGCCAAACTACGGTTTATTGAGAGAAACTGTGGAATATCAAGTCGAGCTATGGAATATTGAGTTGAACTACAGTATATCGAGTCAACTGGTGACAACATTCAGTTGTAAGGCCTTTCCCTGACCCATCTCTTGTACTATGGACAAAAGATGCAAAGTGGTCCTGGCATGACCTGCCAAAGGACGAGTGGTTGAGGCAAAGGCTTTAAAACCGATGCGGAAAGCGGAATGCATGGAATGAGAGGAAGGAGGTGTTTTAAGTGCCTGGGCTAAGTCATGGCTTTTTAGTGTCCAACCAGCGGGTTGTGATATGGTGTGGGGCCCCTCAGCGTGTTTATCACATTGAAGATTTTGGCTGCACCAAAGCAGCATCTCCATGTCTTCGTGGCCTGTTCCTCTGAGTCTCCTACCGTGTACTGCTTCTCTTACACTACAGAACCCGAGGAAAGGACAAGCAACCAGACGGTGAGTCATGAGAGTAGCTCCCCAGCAATGTGGGATGGCCGCCGTGCTTCATTGCAATGGCTCGCACGTTAAGCAGATAAACAAACACCTGATGCTCACGTATGCATTTCACCGATCAGGGAAGAGCATTGCAAAGTGCCTGGGTTAAATACAGTTTTTATGAGAAGGTGAGGCACAGAAGTTGTTATTATTAAAAAAAAAAAAAAAAAAAAAAAAAAAAAAAAAAGGAAGACATAGTCTACTGCATAACACAATAATAATTCAAAATCATCAAGACAACCAAAAGTGTGCCAGTCATTTGTCTGTGACAGCTCTTTTTGATGTGATTCCTCAAAAATTATTCCAGGGAGCTTTCCAGTTTCATAAAGCCGGTCCAAATTTGTAAGTAAGTGTTTCAAGATGAGTGTAGCAGTGTGCATTTCAGTTTGGAAAGAAGTCCAGAGGGAGAAAAATGGAAATGCAGCATCACCTTTTTCAGATTATCTCGTTCAGTTTATATTACACATGTCTAACCACAGGTCATTTCCATCATGTAATAAAATAGCAAAATCAGCATGGAGCCAACTACAGTTCTCAGAAAGTACTGTCTGAGGTTATTTTGAAACCTATTGTGGATATTTTATAAAATACCAGGAAAAAATATAAATTCTCTCTCCTGCCTCATTCGTCAGTGTAACAAGCCTGTAGTTGGATTTTACATGGTTTTGCATATCACAGCGATGTGCACAGATTTTTTTTCTACGGCTTGCCCTTCTTTATGCTTTAGATTTTCGAAGGTTGAAAACACCACGTGGGAATTTAGAAGGTAATTAATTAAAAAAATGGTTTGTGGTGGCAGTTTCCTTTTTGGAAATGGAGTTCTGCGTCGTGAGTCCATAGCGAAGGCAGTTACATCTCCCTGTGCTCCCTTGTTCTTATCCAGGTCTGACAGCATCGTTGCTGGGGTGGCTCCGGGATGCGTCAAACAGGCCAAGTGAGTTGGAATTTGGGTAGACCAGTTGGTCAAGTGCAGCCTGAATGTGGGTGCCGAAAATACCGCTTTTTCCTCCTTCAAAGCTTCGCCTCATGCTCCTATCTAATACAGGAGCTTTATCTTCTTTCCAGAAAACACCTGCAGGTCATACTCTCATGCACTATCGAAAAGGTATCTACATAGCGACCAAACTCCCATTTTCCCCCATGCAAAATTACTATCGAGCCCCTGCTTGGTCCATGTTTTGTCTCTTTTATGGTGAAACAAGAAGCAAAAATTTGCAATCGTGCTTGCCTCAGATCTTTTATAACCCTATCAAAGGGTTGTTTTTTCCTCTCCTTTAGCGTTCTCACGGTGTTTCATTTCAGGTAAAAGTATGGTGGGGCTTGCAGTTCATTGTGGGAGTGGTTAAAAAGGGCTCTTCAGAATAATTTCCTTATTTCTGCTTCTTTGGATTTGCCTTAGAAGCATCTCAGTTTTCAAAACCAAGCTCTTTGAAATGCAATTAGAAAAGCAGTATATTCATCTCTTCTGAAAACACATTTTTCTTTCAAAGGCTTCTTATTCCTCACTTGGATGGCCTGTAATTACCATTAGCCACAACGTAGTTCTTTAGCAGCTTAAGGACAGACAAAATACCTTTTGAAATGGTCCCATTTGAGTATACTGTATTAGCCAGTCTTCTCAGGAGTGAAGAAACTGCTTCCATTGCCACTCTGAGCAGTCCCACCAAATAAGACAGAATTCACTGCTGTAGAAGAAGCTGTTGAAGAATCATATTGGATTTTGATTCTTCTTAAAGTGTTTTTGCAACCAACAAAATAAATTACACATCCAGAACAGAAAAAAAGATGTTGGCCTCTAATGCCATATTCTGTTTTTTTTTTTTTTGTCGGGCAACTCATCCTTTAATTTTCCTTATTTTAGAAGAGCGGATTCCCAAGCCAGGATTTATTCCATCTGACTGCCAACTATTCCCATTTGTCAGGTGGCTGAGTGTAGTTTTAGGAGAAGAGACAAGGGAGCAGTTGTCTTCCTCTGAGCTCCACAGTCCCCAGGTAATGGGGATGAGAGACAGGAGCAGGGAGATGAGGACACGCTGGCACCAGTGGGTGTCATCTTCAAAACAAGGGCTTCATAAGCTTCAGCAGAGCAACCTTGTGAGGTTCCCTTTCAATCTATAAAGATTTGTGTGAGATGTGTCACTGCTGTGGCTCTTGGCCTTGGGAGGAGCCCTGACAGTCTGTCATGGGCCTGTCCGAGGGATGGAGGTCGGTGACCGGGCTGGGTGTTTTGGGCACCGCCTTTCCGGGCCCTCCCTCCAGCTGCCAAGGGTGGCTGCTGTGGAGCTGCTCGCAGTGGGATCTCGAAGGTGGGAGCAGTGTTCCCCAGGGCTGCCTATGGCTGCTTCTCCATCAGCCTGGCTCATCTGCATGGCCTCTGAGCAGGGTGGAGCCACCATCTCCTTGTGGATGGGAAACACTGTCCTTGACCTGGAGCCACCATCTCCTTGTGGATGGGAAACACCATCCTTGGCCTTCCCTAGCCCTGCGTGGGGCTCCCTCTCTCTACATTTGCCTAGGTCTCTCCGTTCTTGTGGCCTGTTGCCGTTCTCTTGCAGTGATCTGCCCAGTAACCAGGGCACCGGCCCTCTCTGATTGTGTAGGGGTAACACAAAGCTCTTCGGAACTCCGAGTGCCTGGGGTCAAGCCCAGGTCTCACCCTTTGGCCGTGTGTCGTTTAGGCATCTTGCTCCGCGCGGCCACGTGGTGGTAATGCAGCTGGATGTCATACGGCTTGATCTCCCAGAAGATACAGAGACCTCTGGGATCCTGCGTGGTTTGACCTCAGTGCAAGGAGAGTTTCTGGTCTTGCATTGTGGTTTCAACCTGTGGAGGCAACTATATCAGCACCACCACCTCGTAATTATGTGGCTTGTCTTTCTGGAATACGTCAAGCCCTTTCAGATCTCAAGCAGCAGGATCCCATCCATCAAACACACATGCAGCTCATAAAAGGCATTAGAGTTTGGAAAACATGGAGATAAATCCAGGCTGATAAATCCTCGAGGCTGAAGTTTACCAGTGGAAACCTGTATTCCTGTAAGCTAAGGACAAGAATTTCTGCGATAGACTCAGCAGCTCCAAAAGGAGAGACGTGTGCTGTGGTTGTGGCACACGGGTCTTGCAGAGGACATGAATAAATGTGGTCCTGAGGCCAGGAGGTTTCTAATCTGGAAACGGTGGCTTTGGGAAGCCGTCTAGGAGCGAGCGTAAATAACCTAGCTAACCTCAGGGTAAATTTAGCAAGCTCTGTTAAAGGAATTGAGATGATTTTCCTGCTCGGAATGGCATGCACTGAGCCCAGCGAGGTGGGATCCTTCAGTCCCACGTCCTCTTCTCCTACTCTGCTTCCTACCAGAGAGGAAACGTGTGTGTTTTGAGCCAGTAGTGCACTTTTATAGACGAGCTTCTGGTCCAAACTGACCCGGATTTTATCCTGGGAATGCAGATAACGGGACCTCCTCTGACGGGTGTTAGTCAGCACTTTATGAAGGGAATGACAGAAAGGAAGAGCTGGAGAAAAATCAGTGTCAGGAGTCAGCGGGAAACAAACCCAGCTGTAGCCCCTGGCATTCAAAGCCCGATCTCATTAAATCCTCCAGTACGAAGGGCGGGAGACGGGGCAGTTTGCCAGATTTAGCAGATGTGCAGGCAGGGCTGCTGAGCCGCTTCCCAAAATTAGCACAGTCTTCCGAAAGCAGATGTTCCCCACAATCAACCCAACTTTTTAGTAGGCTCCGTGAATAAAACGTGGTCCAATCGCGTTTTCAGCACACCTCTCCCTATGACAGTGCTTCAGAGTTCCTTGACCCCCGTGTTTTCTAGCACTTCCTATAAACTGTCTTTCCCTGCAGAAAAGTCAAACACTTTCTTTGTCATAAGGAAAACGTTTGCCACGTTAACTCTTGTTTGCCAGTGAATGTAAAAGGCTGTTTACAGGCATTTCCCGATGCCTCTGACATGTTTGCAGGAAATTTAAATGCTACTCAGAAGTTCTTTATAATCTGCACTGATTTAGCCAGCCCCAGTCCTGTAGCTCCTGCCCTGGCCTTGCTGCAGTTCGCGGGTGTTTCTCTTGTGCTGGGGGCTGTACCCCAATAATCTGCTCGAAATGAGCCACTACCCCTCTCCTCTGGTGGAGTCCACGTTCAAACCAAGCTCTGATCTTTCCTGAAAATGTGGACAATGTCCTGTCATTAAACTCATCCGCATAGACAATAAACCTGTCTCCCAAGCCCGCAGGTTGTTTGGGTTTAGTCCTTGCCTATTTAGCTCTTTGGATGTCTCCAGCTAAGCACGGCTTGCAAACTAATCGCATAATCCCTAAGCAGGGTTTTATTTTATCGGTTTTCAGGAACGTTTCACCCCATCCAAAGGCAGGCTTCCCTGCGGAGGGAAGCTGGTGACGGCTCTGCAGCTCTGCGCGGTGCGCAGCTGATCCCGGCTGCGTTCTGGACCTGAGCTCTCCATCACAGAACGCGGGAGCGGGTCACCCGGTGCCTTTTCACCCTGTTTAGCAGCACAAAAGGGCGAATGAGCAGTCACATTCAGCTCGCTGAGCCTCGGGGCCTGCGGCTGGAAGAGCCTTAACTTCCCCATTGAAACTCACTGTGACAAATTAAAACCTTTTGTCTGCTCTCGCATGGGGATTCGTTCCCCTGGGTGATGCTTGTGGTCTGTATGTAGCAAAAAAAAAAGCAGACGAAGGCTGGATTTACCCGGGATTCGTTCACTAGTCATTACACAGGGCTGGAAACTGCTACCGTGCACAAAAATTATGCCAGGGGCATGGGCTGAGAGAGGAGGGTAGAGAAATAGGGCTGAAATTTCCTGTTAAAACACTGCTTTTTGTGGCCTGTGCTGAACGGGTACGAAATACAAAAGCCTCTTTAGTTGGTGTATACCATCAGAACGAACCCACTCAGGAAAGATTAAAAAACAGGGAGAGTTAATCTGGGAAGTGCTCAGGGACCTTTACCTTTCTTCAAGGTCCCGTCTGCTTGCAGAGTTGTTTCCTATAAACTCTCTCTCAATTGTTGGTTCCGAGTCGGTTCAGTGTCCTCCTTGCAACAATTTTCTGGGCTCTTTTCTCGCCGCCGAATCCTGCCCCGGCCGGAGCAGCTTCCACAGGAACATTCCAGTCCTGTGCAGCGCCCACCTGGGTGCTTCCCACTTCACTCGTCGCTTTAGGTACGGACTCCTAAATGCTCTCTGATTATGTCCTGCAGGTAGGAAGCAGATGGAAGCAGATGGACCGGGCACCCCCCAATGGCTTCTCTTCCCAGTGCTGCTGTGGTATCGTGGCATTCTTCATAAAAAAAAGTTAATGATCTAACAAATTTTGCAAGTCTTTGCTCTTCAGAGCACCCTATTTTGGAAGGCACAGAAGAGCCAATGGAAGGGTAACCTGCTAGTCTTAAAATTTTCCCTTTTTTCAAGATAAATATGAGAAAGACATAATAAACTATAAGATAAATATAATAAACTACAAAATAAATATAAGAAAGCTTCTTTTAAATATAAGAAAGCTTCTATTATTTTGAGTAATACCTTCTTGAGGTATTATTCAAATGACTCCGATTGCTCACAAGGAAAGAATAATAGCCCAGGAAGGTTTTTGTTATTTTTAATGTGGTTGGAGTCATGGGTCTCTGTGCATGCTTGTATGAGAGAAATCAGGCTTTGGATGGTGGCTGTCTGCATGATAACCTGCTCCAACTTGAACATTATTCTGCATCTTTTCATCAAAGGTCTATAAATATTTTTCAAAGGTCTGTGTCGTATTTTCATTAAAGCCAGTGAACTCTTGCTGCTCCGTCCAAAGTCGGGCTTTAGGGTTTTACAAATAATAGAGTCCCGTTTTCCTTTGATTTCTACACAGGTAGTCTGAAGTCATTGCTTTGCCGGTGGGTGAAATCTCTCTGTGTGGAACAGGAGCTCTCCCTTTTTCTGGCTCTGCTCCCGTCGCCTCTGACTAAACGTGTCTTTGATGCACTCGCTCGCGTTAGCCCAAAATCTCTTTTGTATGGCAGATTTCCCGTAGCCAAATTCAATGTGTCAGCAGCTCATGGTTGCGTATTGATTTTACAAAACCTTTTATTGAAAATGCCAGGATAATAATTTACTTTGCTTAAATATTTGTCATCCCCTTTTGCTAAGGCAGATGGCTGCACGTCTTTAGATAGGGCTACAAAAGCAGAGCTGTTGAAATCTGGCTAGATCGGAGCCATAACGTGAGTTGCACGAAGCTTTAGAGGTTAATATTCATACTGAAAGCTATCATCTGGCAGGTGATTTCAATCTCTTTATAAGGTGATGCTACACACAGTCACCTTAGGGTGCAACAGACTGTACTTCAGCAGACCCACAATCTGTGACTATGGAATAAATCTAATTGTGAACTGATTTAATGCAAAAGGGAGACATTTATCATATAGAAAGATATTCCTTAATTTTTATGAAGAGATCAACTACCTGCAGTTATCATTTAGTATCTTCAAGCTGCATCCCTTCTGCATGCACAAAACATATATCTGTACTGAAGGCAGAGATATTTAATAATCACATGCTGCATTAACAAGGTAGGAAAATTAATCCGTCCTAGGTAAGGGTACCTATACTTATGGTATAAGTATCATCATCCAAATCAAGATAAATGTGACATTTCATTGCAAACCTTTCACTCAGAGAGGGATTCTATTTTGGGGATATCATGAGGCTGGAATAAAATTGAATTTTTAGAAAAAAGGTGAACTTGGTTCGTTGCTAACTCTAAGATGTTCCCTTCCCCACAGACAAGGTTGCTTTCCTGTGGTTCTGGCCCAAGAAATGCCACCTAAATCTGGAGGTCGAAGAAGGTCCTGCTGCACACAGAGTTCACCTCTTCACACTGCAAACGCTGACCAGAGCGACTCATTGGAAATGTTGACTTTGGCCTCGCTTTCATCACCCGCTAACTCAGAAAGAACCTTTAAACGTCTGCAAGGTAAAATTCAACAGCAGCGCGCTCAGGTTATAAAAACAGGGTTTGAAACGCCCTCTGGGTAATCGTGCGGGGTCCGTAGGCTTTACTTTGTTTTCCCCTGAGTCATTCCACCGTTAGCGTTTCACTGGCAAAATACCTTGGCGTTTGGACCCTGAAGACGGCGTGAGCCGGGCGGGCAGAATCCGGAGCCCGTTAAGGTTCGCGTGGCCTGACCAGGGCTCCTTCATTCCTGAGGGTAACTCTGAGCTGACACAGAAAGTCAGCGCTCCTTGTTGGCCTAGCAAAGCCAGCTGATTCTTCCAGCACCTTGGAGCACTTTATTTTTAGCTGGAAATAGTCACGGGCTATTAAGCGTAACGAGAAGCTGAGACGCACGGAGGCGCCGGGGCATTGAGGACAACACTGGCACAGCCTCACTGCAGCCCTCTTGGATTCCCTGGGCACTGCGGAGACGTGTAGGACTTTGTGTCTGACTCCGTATGGCCATTCCCACGCAAGCCAGACAGCCTGTGTCACCCAGGAAAGACAAATTATCCCTTTTAATTACCTTGGGTTGGCAAGCAAAAAGGGAGATATTTCTTGAAACAGAAGGAAGATATTGGGAGCCAACCAAATTGCACCAGTTCGCTCCCTGTTCTCCATGGAAATGGCCGTCTTCCCTATATGCAGCTCTCTTCCAGAAGGAGGAGAAAGGAACCTACTCAAAGCAATTTCCTGAAGGTTACCCACAAGCTTGGTGGTGAGCACAGAAATAGCTGAGGACACCTGGATGGGGCATCTCCGTCCTGGGTGTTTCAGGGCTTGGCAGCTTCACCAAAGACAACGGAGCTCCCTCAAAATACCCTGTTTTCGCAGGCGCTCCATCAAAATGCCCTGTGGCCACAGCTCCTGTGCCAGAACCTGCTGCCCGTCTAAGCTCACGGCGTTTTTGCTGTGGGATGGGAGAAGGCCTGTGGGGACAGTGGCTGCATTAGTGCCAGCCCGAAGATACACAGCCAAGGGACAGTCCTATGGGGGGAAAAGCACCTCGCAGTGACTCGGGGGAGGAAACCAGGTGTAACTCGCTGTGATCGAGGCTGAGCGGGGTCTCTGCAGCACCGTGTCTTTCCGTGCGTGTTGCCCCCGTGGCCCTCGGAATACGTGTGCGGATCTCCGCGCCCGTAAGCTCTCACCTTCAGCCCTGATTCCGCAGTGGTCTGGGGGCACCTTGGAGCAGAGGAGCAGCGTGTGCAGCCGTTCCCCCAGTACTGGGCTTGCTATCATGATTGCTATCATGACTCCCTGAAAGGGAGCAGCCGCTGCCGAGGGATTCCGTAGGCTCCAGCGCCGCAAAGCAGCCGGCTGCCGGGAGGGCTGGCAGCAGCGCTCTGCATGGGCTTTCCTGCATCCCCGTGACACGTCCGGCTGCACGTGGCCTCTCCAGGTTTTTCCTCCATCCAGGGGTGGTCAAGACACTCGTGGATTTCTCAGGAGCGCGTTTACCTGTTGACCTGAAATTTGGATGCTCTGTCATGATGCCCTCTCCACCATCTACTTTTTTTTATCCAGGGTGGGCAAAATTTAGGGCAGCCTCTCGCTTGGGTGGCTGTCGCATCATCCGGATGCCTCTCCGGAGCAAACCCTTGCTTTACCTGGCTTCAGAGCCTTCGGCTGTCATTTAATTTCTGCTGTCTCGTTCTGAATTAGGAGAGAAAGAAATTGTGCTCCTTATAATTTATACTATATTAAATATAGAAGCCTTTTCTGACGGCGATACCTCTTGTAGCTGCCGCAGAAGGGATGAGGAGCTCGGTTGTGCTTGGCAATAGCTCAAGGTTTGACACGTGTCTGAGTTTGACATGACTTGGATGGTTTTCTGGACGCCTCGAAGTAACACACGTTACCTCACACCTGAATTTTGGTCGTAAGCTTTCAAATTGCCAAAAATGTGCCACCAAAATGAGGACCTAAACATCAGCTGCTCCCCTAAGGTTCTGATTTCTCCTAAACAATATTTTACTGCAATAAAGGCTGGTGCTACACGAGTGTCCTCGTGTAGATAACTTGGTGTCCTGGAGACATGCACCAGGTTGGTAAGAGAAATTTAGAGTCTGTTTTATGAGAGGCCCTGTGTTTCCCCAGGAGCTATGGGGGAATTTTAGTGGAGTTTTGGTCTTTTAAGCTTTAATTTCTCTGGAAGTGGTACCTGTGGCATCACAGAAGTGGTGGAAAGAGACTTCGGGAGGTCTCTATTTCAGCTCACTGCAAGACCATCTCCTGCCCTAGATCAGGAATAATATTTAATTATGAAATAATACTTATTTATTTATACTATAGTTAGGAAAAAAATGTTTATCAGACGTTCGTACTCGAGAGGCATTCTGCAGGAATTCTTTTTTCAAATGTGGGTATTTTTCCGCCTTTGGACTGACTTCAGAATCAAGTGCTGCCCCTACAGGGAAGACTGAGAAAATCCCTCCTGCCTTCTTTGGGTCTAGGAACACAAGGAGACACAACCCCCAAGCCATTTTGAAATGGAAATCCCCCAAATCCTGTGAAGTGAGGCATAAATAGAGTGGTGCCAGAAAAAGCCTTTGGGATCTGATCCTGTAGATGAGCAGGGAAAAAAGGATCCTTGGGAGCGCTTTCAAGGTGAAAATGGGGATGGTCATGGAGTTGCCTCGGTTGGAGACCAAGTCAAACCATGTGCTGGGTGGCCTCCCCAGCGTCCCAGGGGCCTCTGTGCTTGAGCTGCAACCGTGAGCAGCTCCTCTGGCCCCACGTCTTGGCCCACGTGAGTGCTGCTGCTGGCTACTGCCGCGCCACCACCGGAGGCTCCTCTGCTGCCGCTGCTGCACCGCCCGGTTCGAGACACCTCGAGCTCCGTCGGCCACGCTGCAAACGTGGAGGCGTCCTGCTGTCCCTCGAGAGCTCGGCACGCTGCTACGGAAAACGGTGTCCACGGATCTACTGAAGAGAGACGTGATGCTGCCCTTGAGCTCTGCTCCTCGCCTGCTCCCTTTTCTTCCTTCTTTACCTGCCTTTCGCCTCTTTCCTTCATCTTTCTTTCCTCTTCTTCTCCTCTCTTAAAACGAGGAAGCGGCTGCTGCTGCCCTGCCTCTCTTAAGCATTTCTCTTTACATTTCAAATTTGGAAGCGTTTTTCCCCCCAGAGACACATGCTGTTTTTAATGAGTAACAATCATCCACTGAAGTCAGATTAATTAAAAAAAAAAAGTTTGTGGGTTTTTCTTTTCCTAATGATCTGAAACAAGCAGGGGGCAAAGTCTATAATCTTCCATTTCTAATGCTGTTTGCCTGTGACAGACCTCTGCATAATAAGGACACTGTCTCACCATTCATCATTCGCTGGAGGGGCAAAATAACCTTGGGATCTAGAGCATCCCAAGGAAGTTTCTCAAGAAAGTTAGCTTTCCTAGGGTTTTATTCAATACGTTTTATCTAAGACGTTACTTAGAATTTCGGACACAGGAAGTGTTTCCAAACGGATACCCCCATCCCACAGCTCTCCTCCTGGAGGAGACTGTCAGCTCCTGCCATGGAGAGGGGCACCAGGAGCTCCACGCTCAGGAAGCCTCCAACCTTAGCCTATGATTTAAACAGGGAACAAGCCCTGACAGGAGAGGCTGCTTCAGAAACGGAAGGATCAGCGGGATTACGAGCAGCGGCAGCCCGGGAGAGCTGCTTGTTCCTAAGCCTCTCGGCCGGCACTTTGTAGCTCCCACCAGGGAGGTCGGGTGCCCCGGGGATCAATTTGCACAGCCTTCAAGTTCATATTATTCCTCAGAAAATGTCCGTGCTGGGGGAACAGCCCCGGAAGGGGGAGGCTGTTACACGATTACCCATGGGGGAGGCGTCAGTTACAACATTAATCCTATTACAGCATTGGTGGGAGAGGGTCACAAGAAATAGTAGTAGGATCTGGTAGCGAAGCAGGAAAGAGCATCCTGCCAAAACGCAGCAACCCCAGAGGAGAACATGCAGGTCTTGATAGCTTTGAAGAGCAAATAAAACGATGAATTGCAGCCTTCGGAGGCTCAGCTGTCCCAAAGGGAACACACAGCACTCCCGACAGGTCTGACCAAGCCCGGTGCTACGTGGTGTTCTGAGCGCTGACACGTCTCGGCGTTGCCTCCAGCTGGTCACCTCTGCCTTTGCTTCAGGCTCTATTTTCCAAAGCCGGTAGGAAAACCTCCCAGTCCCCACAGGGCAGATAAGAGCATCCTTTTTTCGTTAAGTTTAGCCCTCAAAGAGGTCCAGAGGTGGAAGAGCCTTCGTGCGCGGCTCACCCGCAGCGACACAGAGGTTTAGGAGGCTCTGGGCAGAGCTCGAGTCCCGTCCTCCTCCCACCCGGGAGAGGGGCTGCGGAGCTGCTCCTCCGCAATCCCAACGCAACCGCCCGCGGGAGGCCAGCGG
>NW_010585803.1:15436-28508 GCF_000705375.1 Tinamus guttatus | reverse complement strand
CGCGCGCGGCCCTCCCTCACCGCTCCGCCACAGCTCCGCGCGGGGCCTCTCGCTGCGGCCGCCCGAGCGACAACGTGCTGTAACTTCCCAGTGCGAATTCCCAAGCGATCGCAAACGTAACGGCACAGAAGCTGAGGTAGAAGGTGATGGGCCATTCGCAAGCGTGTCCTTGCTGGCAGCAGCCTGTTTGGGCTTGGTTCTGCTCCAGGAGGTGGGATCTAATGTTTCCCCACTAGTGTTGGAATGGAAATGTATGAATTGCAAATTTCTGCCCAGCGTGAATGGAAGGGGGAGACCATCTGCGCTTCCTCACCTGGATGGTAGGACTACTCCAAAGGAGCTTTCTCTTCATCTGTGTCTCTCTCCAAGAGTTGCAGTGAGGATGAATCCAGCTGGGTTTGGTTTTGCTTTCAGTTTTGGTTTGGTCTCTTCAGTGTTTGGTTTCGCTTTTGTTTTGGCTTCAGTGCAAGCGCTTCTGCTATGGTCGGTGCGTTTGACGGTCTTGAAAAGCAGCGGAGAGGACTCCTGTGCCTGCCTCCCGTGTCCGTTTGTCTGCCATCAGCACGGGTTGTCTTGTTTGCCAGTCCTAGAGCCTGGAGGAGTTCTGGGCTCCCTTCAGAGAACGTTTGGGAGCTTCCCAAGTGTGTGGGAGCGGCTGTGAGCGCGGCGTGGCCGTGACTTGCACCACTGCCTCATGTGCCGTCCCGGGTGGGTTTTGTGGCCCTGCACGGCAGGTTGGAATCGCAGATCAACTGCTGGTTGGGCCTGTGCACCCCAAATGGGTGCCCCTGGCTGCTGGTCTGTTCCCGACGGCTCCGTTTCCCACCTTGAAACAGGCATGATCATTCTGTCTTTCAGCTCCTTTGGGATGTCCTCTCTATTTGAAATGAAATTCTTCATGTCTGTCCAGTGCTTTATGGCATCTCCCACATATTACTATATCTCCACTTTGTCTCTCCCCTGTAAGAACGTTTACAATGCTATGAGTATTTTATAAGGGCACTAAAGTTTATTATTTGTTTATTTTCTTTGCAGTGACTCCTATGATGCCTGGAGGAGCAGCCAGCAGCAGGGCTTCGGAGCTCTGGTTCTCACAGCCGCGCTGAGCTTCCAACCTAATGAATCCAGTGCTCCGGGGAGGAAAGCAGTTTGAGGTAAGTAAAGAAATGTTCCGTTTGGGACAATTCACGTGTTGGGGATCCCTCTTGGGGCGAGGGAAAAAAAAACATGCAGGTGATGACTCTTGCTGAGATTATACAGTTGACTCTCGCAGTTTCAACTGAGACACCACTTGGAGCAGTTCCCTTTTCCTCCTTCCAGTTACGGATAGCGAGGAACAGGGCTTCAGCAAATGTAAGTTAGGCTAGTTGTTCCAAAAAGACTACTAAAAAGGAAATTTTTGCCCTTCTAGCTGTTGAAACTGGAATGATATAAGGGGGAGATAGAGCAGCTGATGGAAGACCTGCATTTTTTCTTTCTGGTTTTGGCTTTGGCATAGATGAATGACCTGCAAGGAGAAAATAAATTGGGTGCGTGCCCTTTCTTGCTGCTTGTGGTTACATCTTTTTCTTTCAATAATGCTTTGAAACTGTGTGAGGAGCTGCTGCAAGGCATCTCAGAAGCTTCTCTAATGGTCTTGTTGGGGTGATCTGTGCTGGAAAGCTGCATGACTGATCTAGGAGTTGGAGGGGGAGATGTAAGTGCTGCTCAAGGAGCACAGAACTGTCGCACCAAGAGATTCTAGAGAAAGGATGTGTTTTAAAAACACTTGCTTGTGCTTTGTCTTTAGTGCCCTTTTATTTGGAAAAGCTGCTTCCTTTTTCCCTAGATGCTCTGGAAGTTTGGTGAGACTGGCCTGGATGCTTTGATGGGACCTCTAGGAGGCACAAAGCAGAGAAGTGACTTTCCGTGGCGGTTCTTTCCATAGTCCAAACTTGTTTTCAGAAGGGTCTGGATTATTCCCCTCCTCCTCCGTTTCCTGAAGCAGATGGCGTTCGGAAGCATGAAGTAAGGTGGCAAGTGCTGTGCGACTAAGACGTTTAGAGTGCCACCAGAGGTGCTGTGCTCAGAAATAAGGAGAAAAAATGCGCTGACTAAACATTGGATGAGCGTTGCTGCAACACAGGGAACACAGGTTTTCCTTGCGTCTCTTAAGTGAAATCATTATGGGCAGGGGTTAATTCTGCAGAAATCTGGCCCCTGTGTACTTCTTGTGTAGCTGTCCCAGTGTTCATTGGAGTGTATTCCGAATGGGGGGAGTCACAAAACACAGTATAAGGTGACCTGTATTTTCACCTGTTGTTTAAATCCAGTGGTCTAGTAGAGGGGGACATCAGTCTAGCTTCTTAACCCTTTTGCTGCATCAGGATTAGCCTTTGGGAGAAGGAGGGAGGCAGCCCTTTCCTCATTCCTTCGCTTTGTAGGACTCAAACCTTAAGATCATCCACATAGCCTTGTTACATAAATACGTGCTCCCTTCAGCTCGGCCCCGTGCTGGACGGAGCTTCTTGCTGAATTTCCTTTTGACTTCAAACTGCAGAGTCCTTGAAAGCAAAACCCTCCATTACTTTTATGGACTCCTTAAGGCTTCTGACCGCAGCAGCGCTCTTGACTGGGAGCGAAGCTAATGCACTGATCGCTCCGTAATGAGAATATGACAGCAGCTGTTTAAAGCTGATGTCGCAGCGTAAGGCAGTGGTTTATGCCTGGAGCTAAACTTCTGTATCTCTCGATAATTTGTGTTTAAGTGTATTAGTACCCCTTATTCCTGCTAGCAGCGCTTATACCAATGAAATGTAACTCTGTCGGAACAGTACTCCGAGGTATAATCTAACTTTCTGGGGGTACCTTTTCTTCTAAACAAGCAGTTTCCAGAATAAAAACATGTATGAATGTGGCAAGAGCTTAAAATGGTTAAAAATAAATTCTAAGGTAAACCATCAGTCGCTGAGCAGGCTCTGAGATCCTCAGTTATGAAGTTTTCCACTTAAACGGGCAATGATCGGGTGCAAGAGACATTTAATGGGGAAAAAAAAATGCTGGGCTCAACCCAACACGTGAGTTGGGTTGAGCATGAAGGGGATTTTCGAGGGAGAGGAGAGGGAGCAACTTCACACAGGATCACCCCGCTGCCCATGGCTTCTCTATCCGTTTGAGAGAGCTGCTGCTTGTGGGTTGGTGTCTGGCATTGCAGCCTGCCTGCTGGCCCCGCGTTCCTCCCCCTCGCTCGGGGTGTGGATCTCGGAGGAGCTGCAGGTGCTGGAGGGAGACACCGGTGATGGTGAAGACGTTCCTGCTCGGGAAGAGGCAGCGAGGGCTCCTGGGCCAAGCAGCCCCTTGTTGTGAAGAGATGTAGAGATGTACGAAGTAAAATCTCGAGGCAGGAGGCGTTTATGTCTTGATTCTTCCTTTAGGAAGCAGTCAACGTGGCCGGCCATTCCAAAGCTAGTATTTCCTAAGTCCTTCCACGCGCCCCTGCGCTGCTGCGGTCACTCTCCCAGGCAAAATTGTTTTGCAGCCTGTCAGATCTTTAGCCGCTGAGGTTTTGGGGAATGCATCCTGGATGGATAGCAGGGTTTGGCACCTTATCCTTGAAACCCAGACGAGGGAATGGTCTTGGAAGCAGTGGACGGAAAAAGAAGGGAAGAGAGTATTCAACAAGCCAAGGGAGGGGAGGGAGGTAAGCGCCTGGCGGGGCTGGCCAGGGGAATGCACATAATTAGAAATTTGACAGCAGAAGCTCTTTAGAAACCTGAAATACAAGAACACAAGATGGGGTGAGTTCCTCAGCATGTTGATTTTAAGCTCTTGTTGTGCCTCAAACTGAGGCTTTGTATCCCTGTGTGCGTGTGTGTATCCCAAACTGTGCACCGGGGATACCAAGGAGGACATCCTAGGGAAGAGCTTTATTTATTCACCCCATACCTCTCCCAAGGTTGATGCCAAGACTCGGGAAACGCTTGCTTTAAATGAGGATGTATCGACGCTCCAGCAGATTTTTTTTCAGAGTTCTGCTAAGCCCTGTTGGTGCAAAAAAACCCCGAGCCCCTTCAAAACGGCAGGTGAAATCCAGAGTTCTTGTTCGGCGCCTTTGGAATCCCATTCGCTGCCGGTCAGTAAAATGCCAGCTGAGGTGGGTTTTCTTATTGTATTTCTTTTTAGTGTTTCTTCACTGGTGCTCTGGTTTCAGCTGGGCCGTGGGCCCTCGCGCTGGCTCATTCCGCAGGTGGTAGCTGATTGCAGCCGGCCTCGCCGCTGGCAGGGGCCGCTCCTCCGCGTGGCTTCCTCTGCAGCGAGCACTTGGGCTGATAAGGAGCTGGTGTCTTAACAGTCGCTCCAACAGTCCCGCTTGTTTGTGGGTAACTTACTCCATTGCCTGTCCGAGGCTTTGCCGCCCGTTGCTGGTGGGAAAGAGCCCTAGGGGACGGGTGCGTCGGGGTGGCATCGGGCCAGGTTAGCGCTGGAGACCAAGCCTAGGGTCAAAGTGACCCTCGGTCAACGCTCATCTCAGAGCAGATTTTGTTTTTCCTTCCTTGAAGGAAGAATTGCAGTGCGCTGGAATCCAGATGAGCAGCACGGCCTTGGTGACCTGCACAGAGGCTGAATCCACCGTGCTGTATTCGGGCACCCATCTCCTGTTCTCCAGAGGTCTCCGGTCGCTCTGTTGGCGTGCCCGGAGCTACTTTTGTGTTTGCAAGCAGAGCCGGTCGTTGCCTCTTCCTGCCTCCAGCAGACCTTGCCCGAGACAGAGCGTTTCTGACTGTGCTTTTGGCTACGTTTCCCACAAGGGGCTGAGGGAGCGTGAAAGCAGACGGCTCGGGGGGACACAACTTGGCACAGGGCGACCCCAAACCATGCAGCGGAGCCCGGGGCCGCTGCCGCAGCCGCCCGCCACTTCCCTTCTTCCAGCGCCCCCGGCGCAGCAGCGTCACGTGGCGCCGAGCGGAGTGACGCACCTTGGTCTCCCGGGGTAACTCCCTTCCCTTTCTTTCCCTTCCCTTCCCTGCGCTTCCCTGCGCTCCAGCGTGTCGCTGCGCTGCCGCCGCGCAACCCGCAGCCTCCCCGCGCCGGCTCTTCCTGGACAGCAGAACCCCAGCGCCGCCGGTTCCCCCGCCAAGCGAGGCGGCCGCCTGCCTGGGTCCCATCGCGCGGGAAGCCTTGGGAATGGCGCCTGCCCTCCCTTCGGACGCGGCAGGCTGGCCCGAGGCACCCGGCGAGCCCCAGGGGTGCGTCCTGCAAGCGTCCCTTGGCTTCGAGAGTAAAACTCTCCCCCGAGGCTAAATTTGCACTTGGGGTCTTACGGGTCACCCAGCTTTGCTGCTGGAAATTCGGTAGTTGATGTGTTTTTCTTTTTCTTTTCTTTTTTTTTTCCCAACCCCCACACTGACTATTTTTAATGTCAGAGTTGTTACGTGTGGTTACAGACAGCATTTTTCATTAGAAAGATTGGATTCTTCAGAAAAAAAGCTCTTCCTTTTGCATTTGGATACGTGAGTATTACTTACTTGTTTCTAGTACATCACTTGATGATTTTCTATTTTCACCACTATGATTTTTTGTTCTGTATTTTTCTATGCTATATCCCCAGCTAACTGTGTTATATTAGAACAGTAGCGTTTGGGCAGCCTTAGTCCTATGACACAAATCTGCGTAGTTTCAATAGCAACTCTTTGCGGTTGTTTGTGCAAAACTCAGCACCTCATTTTGTACTCTCCTTGCAAAAGCTCCTGGGTCCCCTCTTTAAGCGCTTTGAAACCTACCCAGTGCCAACTCGAGGTGCAAACGTACAAACCTGGCATGTTTATGAAGTCGTGCTGAGTCTTTTTGCTGCGTTTTCTGCACAGGTGCTGCCGACTGAATCGTGGCTTGCTTCGGAATAACGATTTACCCTTTAATTCCAGGAACTCGCTGCAGTTGCTCTGCCCTCAAGGTGCAGAGAAATGCAATCCCTTTCCAGGCGCGCAAGACCTGCTTGTGCTGAGCAGGCACGTGTATGAGCATCCCGGCAGGGTGAGCGTCTGCCTTTGCAAAAGGCTTTTAACAAAATGGGTGATTTTATTGAGGAGATATTTAGCTGAGTTCATTCCAAAAAGCCTAGGTGCTCTATGAGGCGGGTTTTTTTTTGTTGTCTAACTTGGGAAGTTGCATTAGCCTCAAACGCTGCTTGGGAACCAGAAGAGTTAAGGAGCTCTTTCCTAACTAGGCTTTTAAAGCAGTAGGGGAAAAAGGAGTCGGGCTGCAGAGAAAGATCTGATCTTGCAAGAGGGCAGGTAAATAAGGGACGGCGCAAGGCAAGGTGCACCTGGTGCCAGCGGAGACAAAAAGGAACGAACACAAGCAGGAAAGGAAGGGCCAGAAGCTGCAAGTCCACCCAACAAGACTGCTGGAACCAGAACGTAGCCAGGTCTCTGGTGAGGACAGAAACACGTAGGTATTTTCAGAGGCAAGAGGGTTCAGCTGGTCTAGAGATGGGGATGCTTGTGCGGACCGAGGTTCAGGGCCAGGGAAGTTTGTTTGTCTTGTCAAGCTTGTTAGTTTTGTATGCTAATCTCTCTCTAATGGGTCAACAACATAGTCGTTTAGCTAAAATGCCTAAAATTCAACTCGGAGTTGGTGCTACAAGCAAGGCTGCTGCTCAGGTGAAGCAAAAGTTGGGAGTAGGGAGGCCGGTTGGAGCTGGAGGAAGTAGCACTGGGTGATGCACAACAAGTTGAGTAACATGGGGTCTTCGTGTGGAGAACTGCATCTGAAGTGAGGCTGCTCGTACAATACTTGGGGTTTTTGCTTTGCTGTGAAGATTTTCGCTGGTTTTATACATTCAGGCTCTGCGGTACGTGGGGCGCTGGTGGAACCGGGAATGCTGTCCGATGCCTTCGGGTCTTCGGGATACGCGGAGCGAGGGTGAACAGCTGCGTCCCACCAGCCGTCACCGTTGGAGGGTCTGTGAGGGCCGGGCAGAGCCTCGAGGGCTGTTTGCTCGCCCACGGGTGCAGGGCGAGGGAGGCAAAAAGCCGCTCTCGACCCTGCTGGTTCCAGCAGCACAAAAGTCCAGAAGCAAAAATAATTAAGCAGGAAATCGCCGTACACCTCGGAGCCCGAGCAGTCCATAAAGCGCAGGATGAGCATGTGGCTGGCTGGGAAAGCCGTGTGCTTGGTTAGGGCTGCCGCTCTCCTCTTAGGGCAGCGAGACATATCCTTTATATCCCGATATGCACCTTTGTATCCCAATAGGCATGGCTGCTTCCCTGGGGGAATGGGCTCTCTGCGTTGCAGGTCCTCGAGGCAATGTCGCGGAGCTGGCCAGCCCCGTCTGCAACACGCAGGGCTCGCGCAGCGGAGTCTGCTGAGGTTTCATGGCTTTCTGCTGGAAGTGGAAGCAACGGGCCCGGGTAGGAAAGCTGAAGCACTGTAACACAGTTGTGATGCCCGAAGGTGAAATGCGGGCTGAAGCACAAGTCGTTCACCATCCCAGAAAAACCTGCTGCGAGTTTGGGCACATCAAACAGTTCTGCAGGGACCGGTGGAGCCCATCAAAGCCTGAACACCTTTCCTTGGAGAAGCTTAAGGCAACTGGCTTTGCGAGCAGGTTCCCGTAGAACCACTGAGACCCTCAAGTGGGGCCCAGCTGGTCTTTAGTCAGTAAAGAGCCTTGGGATCCTGCCAGTGAGGACCGAAATCCCTGCGTTTCACCACCGCCCACGCTGACAGTAAGCGCGGTGTGAAGAAGCAGTTGATAATGTTTTTATGGCAGGAAGGAAATGAGATGGGCTGTAATTTACCTCTTCTCTGCCATTGCGTGCTCGGGAGAGCGCCGGAGTTGTTCTGGGTTCAGCCGGCTCCGCTGTCCTGGGCTTCACTGGGCAAGAAGCAGTCGGCCAGGCCTCCCGAGAGCAGAGCGCCCGCAAACGGGCTGGGTGCGTCGCGAGTGCCACGAGGGCAGCTCAGCCAGCTGCCCCTCCGAAGGGCGAGGTGCCCGCGTGCTGCTCTGCCTGCATGTTTGTCCTTGCAGCGTTTCTAAAGAGGAGCTTCCTTGAGCTGGGGGTGTGGGAGGTCAGTGGAGGGTGCTGCTGGAGGGTGCTCTCTTGGGTTGGACGCGCTATTCCAGAATCCGGCGTGGAGAGTCCCCCAGATCCTCCCCTGGCTCCAGCAGGAACGTCTCATCCCTCGTGATGGGCAGCAGTAGGAAGGTGCTACCCGCAGACGCAGCTTCGATGCAGCTTTAGAGGGTCAAGCAGGATCCAGCAGGAAACAGGACACGGTTTGTGTGGGAAGCAGTAGGAAGGCGCTACCCGAAGACACAGCTGCGGTGCCGCTTCCGAGGGCCCGGCAATCGGTCCCGAGCAGAAACAGCAGCTCCGGCAGGAGCATTCGGAAGGCTCCAATAGTGGGTGAGTGCGATACTTGTCTGGAAACGTCCAGCCTGGCTCTGTCACCTGAATCCATGTTTTGCTGTAGAAAAAAGCCCCGATTTTTGATTCCTGTCTCATGTTCTTCCCTGCTTACGTCTTTCCTAGTGTAACCCAATAGCTGCAGAAGGGCTCCATTTCTTTCTCATTCTCTTGTGTGTGTCTCTCTCTATATAAGTACAGCCCGTGATGCTGCAGGAGTGTTTGCTTTGAAAGAACCCGAGCCACCCGGGCCAAGCCAAAAGCAAACGTGCGGGGTGAGGGCGTTCCTTGTCTCTCTGCTCCCCTCAGAGGGAAAGGGAGCACCAAGCGTCCCGGAAGATCATCTCCTGGGAAGGCAAATGTTTAGCTAATTCGATAAGAAACACCTCTATGAAGATGGGTGTAAGGGATTGCATTAAGGATGGGATGAGGATCCTGTGTCTAACACTGCGGTGTTAGAAAGGACCTGTGAACCCAGGTACTCCAAGGCTTTATGTTGGAGGGCTAGGCCAGTCTTTGCTAATCCAGTACTACTTGCTTGCTTGATACTGGCACGTGAAGCGCCACAACCAGGCAGTTCTTTCCTGGTTGGTTGAAGTGCAAGTTATTTTCGTACGTCTTCACCTGCATTTGCTGCCAATGCACTTACAAGCTGCAAAAGAAAGAAACTCCCACATCATGCCCCAAAATTTTACAAATATGTGAAGCTAAATGTCTAAATGAATGAACTCTAGCAGCAGTACCTAAATGGCCAGGGCAAGAAGGCTGATCCATCTCCGGAAGGCTCAAACACGTCCCTTTTCTTCTTCTACTTTATTTATTTACTTATTTTTACTCTGTTTTAGGTATTTGAAGCTCAGTATAGAATTACTTTCTTTTGAACTGTAGTTGTAGAGCTCAGTGTTTTGGAAGCGACTTTGTTCAGGCAAGGTGTAGCCGGTTTGAGAGCGGAAGGGCTGCGGAAATGTTGTCCTGGAATACGGCTCCCTGCCATCGGCAAGGAAAACACTAATTTTTTCTGGCTTGGGAAATCACACTGTGCAATGTGCTAATATCCAAGTAATGCCGTCCTTTGAGAGGAGTGCAGGAAGATCCTACCAAAAGTGTGTGTTTCCTGTGACTCTGATTTCTGTGAGTAAGGGAAGGAAGGGAGCATCCAAGATTTTATATATAACATTGGTGATCCCGCCCCTCTACTCAGCCCTGGTGAGGCCGCATCCGGAGTATTGTGTCCAGTTCTGGGCTCCACAGTACAAGAGGGATGTGGAGCTGCTGGAGAGAGTCCAGCGCAGGGCTACAAGGATGATCAGGGGCCTGGAACATCTGCCCTATGAGGAGAGGCTGAGGGAGCTGGGCCTGTTCAGCTGGAGAAGAGAAGGCTGAGAGGGGACCTGAGCAGTGTCTAGAAGTACCTCAAGGGAGGCAGTGAGGAGGATGGGGCCGGCCTCTTTTCACTGGTGGCCACCGGCAGAACTAGAGGAAACAGCCAGAAACTGAAACACCAAAAGTTCCCCAGGAACTTAAGGAAAAATTTCTTACCAGTGAGGGTGCCAGAGCCCTGGAACAGGCTGCCCAGAGAGGTTGTGGAGTCTCCTTCTCTGGAGATCTTCAAACCCGCTTGGACGCAGTCCTGTGCCATGTGCTCTAGGTGACCCTGTGTGTGCAGGGGGTTGGACTGGATGTTCCCTAGAGGTCCCTTCCAACCTTAAGGATTCTATGATTCTATGATTTTACATATAAATCTACTCGCAGTCAGCTCCCATGTTTCTGCATGTGGCTAATCCACCTGGGAATGACTGAGAGGCTCCAGTTTATCAAGGAGGAAGATTCCCCTCATTCCCATTCTAATCCTATGGGAGCTTTTGGCGTCCATATATAAACTAGAGGCATCTTCTTGGTGGTTAAACCTTACTGCATCGATAAGAAGATACTGCCCGGGGTGTGCGACACCGCCGCGCTCACAGCTGCGCTCCAGCGGAGCTGCCTGCGGTCCGGCAACAATCCTGCTCAGCTTGGGCTAAGCCTTGTAGGCCAAGGAATCCGTTCTGGTGCTTCTGGCACCCTAGGCTTCTGGTGTGTCCCGAGCAGGGGTCTCAGTGAATGCTGAATTCCTTGGGGAATACTTATCCTGGAAAGCAGAGTTTTAATGCTCTTGGCGGATGGTAATTTTTAATGCGTGGACAGAACCGATGGCTGCTTTTCCCACAGGAATAATTGCACTGGAGGAAATGAGTGCCCAGCTGGTGAGCGCGTTCACCGGGGGAAGGTAACTAATGAAAAAGGAGCAACCACTGGTGTCAGCGAGTGCCTCCGTGGTGGTGTCGAGCAAGCAGCCCGAGCCAAAGAAGAGCTGATGTCGCGTCGGGTTTGACGCAGCGGTGTCAGTGCTCTCTGTTCCCGTAGGTGCCGTGTTTCCCTCCTGTGCTCACATCCTGCGCTCCTGCCGCAGGGAGCCTCGGACACTCGGCGCGTGAGGAAGTCCAGCCGCCGCCGCGGGAGCCCCACGGCGTTGGGCTCCGGCCTTTCTCCTTTCCCTTGTGCGTCTCGCTTGTAACCGTCAAGGTTATAAATCTCCATCTAATGGGCAAGCACAAAAAATGGAGCCAGGACCTCTTTTTTCATCTCACTTTGATCATTGATAGAAACAGAAGGACGATCCATTTGGGTTATACCTAAGAAAGGAAAGGTCTGTGTCTTGCCTGCAGCAGGAGTGCTCTTTTTTGGAGGAGGAGCACAGATAAAAGGGCACCTAAACGCACTTCCCAAATCAGCTCCTTAGGATTAGTGACTCGGACTTCCCGAGCGCGCTGCTGCTTTTCCTTGGTGCCAATCCATCGGATTGCCCTTTGAGCCTGGGTAAACCTTTGGCAGTTGCAGCGTGCTCTGGGAGGATGTGGACCACAAGCACGGGATGGATCACCCTGCTGCGAGGCGGCGGTGACGGGACACAGGATGACAGGCCCTTCCTGGCGCACGCCTTAGTGCTGCGAGAGGGAAGATGCTCCCTGCGGAGCTGGGCAGCAGGCACAGGTCGCTGTGTCCGGGGTGGTGAGACCTTCCCAGCCTGTCCGGGTGACGGGGCAGGAACACCCTGCGCATCAGTGAGCGCTTTGCAGGTGAGGGGGATGAAGAGGCTTCTCCCACTTGGACCTTTTTTGCATATGAATAGAGATGCAAGGAGGCGAATTGGTGCCTCTTTGGCAGGAACCAGCCCCCCTCAGAGCCCCTTAGCACAAACCACAGAGACAATTAACTCTTTGTTTTCCTCTTTGTTTCTTTCAGCTGTTAATTACACTTGTCCTGGAAAGCCTTGAGTCCTTTGAGGTCTTTCAGGTTAATAAGCGACTCAGATTCTCCTTTGAAGGGTAGGAGATGATGCTGCCTCCTCTTGGGTAGGGCTCTGCATTAAAGACCATTCCAAATCTCCAACACCGGGCCTGCAAGCAGGCGGCTCTGTGCTTTAGTGAAGTGTCCTTTCCATACCCACTCCCTCATTTTTCCGAAAGGAAGTGCCTTTGTCCGCAGAGCCCAGGCTGCGTTTTGGCTTCACTTGCCCGCCTCTATGCGCAATGACTTGCCGCATCCAGCCACGTTTTAAATCGGTTTGGGATATTCTCCTGGAAGATGTTTTGTTGCTCCTCCTTGGGAGGGCAGCAGGCTCCGATGTTGATCACGCCTCCAGGGTTGTAGCAAGACTTAGGGGAATAACGAGATGATCTCTTCCATGCAAAAAATCCACAGGGTCCCCAATCCGCGTGCATTTTTACAGGGAAACAGCCTGTCCTCTGCTTAAAAGCAGAGGCCTTGGAGTTGAAATCCTTGTTATTTTAGGAAGAAGCGTGACAAAGGGGACTTTGTTGCGTTGTACCAACCTCTAAACCTGGAGGATTTGACACGGCCGGGCAAGGAGACCTCTCGAAGCAAAAGCCAGTGGGTATTAAACGAGAAGAGGCCTTCACCAGCTGAGGGTGCGTTAAACCCCTGCCATGTGAAACCCCTTCTCGCGGGCGAGGCGGTCGCTGGGGAAGGGTGGCTCTGGTCAGCGGGGCTTTAATGCCGCGCGTCGCTTTTCCTGGTTTCAAACACGGCCCCAGCACCCTGCACCAGGGTGCGGTTCCTCGTCCGGAGGGAATGTGGAGCGCGGGGGAGGCCTTTCCCAATGGCCCGGCAGGCCCTCAGTGCTCTGCTTTCGGGAAGCAGAACCAACGAGCTGCTGCCGCTGCTTCCTGCGCGCTGTCGCAACCCCGCGCCGTCCCGTGACGGCGCGCGCCGAGGAGGGACTGGCGGCAGGAGCGGCGCGGGACGGAGCCAGAGAGCGGAGCGTTGCAAAACCCGCGCGGGGCCAAGGTCCAAGCACGTGCTCCGATACAGCAACACAGCGAGTTTCTTAACAGGCTTCGGAGGAGGAGCCAGGGCAGCTTGTCGCCCCTTTTTCTCCGAGATACCTGTTTGCCGGTCGGCTGCACAAGGAGCCTCTTCGCTAGGTGTTTAACACACCCGGTCCCTCTTGCACGCGCGCTCGGGCAGGCGGCGCTTCAGTAACCGCTTTTTTCTCCTCCCAGTTGTTTTTGGAGGGAAGGGTTTTATTCGGCGGCTTGGTTAAACTTAGAAGCGAGCTTGGCTTTTTATAGCAAAGGAAAGAAAAAGTGTGGCTTCCTGCGGACGCTCCCGCGTGAGTGACACGT
>NW_010585803.1:0-11360 GCF_000705375.1 Tinamus guttatus | reverse complement strand
CCCCTCGTGGCCGTCGTCCTCCTCCCAGCCGCCGGGCCGACGTATGCTGGGCCAGGCAGCCGGGGAGGACATGTTGCGCGAGCGCTGCCGGTGAGCAGACACGGTGCCCCACTCCGCGGGGCCTCGCGGGGCTGCCTGGGAGCTTCCCCAGGGGAAAAGCTCCCCTTTTGGGCTCAGAAAGAGCAGGAAAAGGGTCAGCTCCGGTGCCGATAGGGAGTCCAAAGGCAGCTTTTAATTTGAAGGAAGTTCAGCCGGGGCGGGCGTGAAAACTGGGACTGGGAAGGGAGCAGAGCGACCGCGGCAGATAGAATACATTAAAAAATAACATGCGTTTTCAATCTGCAGCTTTTAAAATTAAGCTTTCAAGCCTGTAGTTAGTCATGAAATAAAAACTGGCTAGGCTGGAAAGAGCCGGCGCAGCCTCCACCGCCTGGCAACTTTTGCATAAAAACAACAAAAATAGAGTGCTTGGAGTGGCCTGCTTATATGTGTGTGAGTGTGTGTGTGTGTCTATATAATAATATATGTATGTGTTTATACATATATAGTGCACGTGCACATATATATATATATATAAAAGTGCATGTGTGTATATATAATGCATAATTAAAATGCATGTGTATAATACTTGTATATATTTTTTCATCAAGATGGGGAGAGTAAGCTTGGGGAAAAACAGACTTTTATATACATATATAGATATTTTAAGTTCACTGAAGTACAGGCTGATCCCCTGCCTACCTCATTTGCGAATCTATTTGCATGATTAGGAAAGTGAGGCAGGTCATGACAAAACAAGTCCCCATCCCACGGCCGCTTACGGCCTTACTGGATAAATCGTTACCGGGTAAATCATTAATGCAAGGTCTTGCAGAGGCTGTTTGGGAGAAGCCTCCTCCCTCCTGAACCTTCCTTTTTTTGTTGTTTTTCCCTTTTCCAGGAGGTGAGGAGCAAGGTTATTTACAGGCTTTTCTTTAGCTGGCACGGCTTTTAGTCCAGGTCCATGGAGTAATGTAGTCCAGGGGCTGGCTGCAAGGGGAAGGGAGAGCCTCTTCCCCTCTTGCTGTGCACAGAAATAAAGCACTTCCTAAGAGCGTGTCCCCAGCACCGGGGTGGAGGAGGGGGAAATAGAGCGTGCTAGGCTTGTCCGGCTTGCGCTAGCCCAGGCATCGCCTTGGTCGTGCTGGGGGACCTGCAGGTGAGTCTCGCTTTTCTTTCCCACGGCCGAGAAACGTTTGCGCTGCAGCTCGCTCGGGGATGGAAATCGGTGTTTCTGTCCCCATTTGTTGAGCTAACTTGAGGCCGAGCAACATTTTGAAGGGGAAAAAATAAACCAGCAGCTAAGACGCGCGGGTTGTCCACCATCAGATAAGACTGACGTGCTGGCTGTGGGCTGCTGCCGTTGGGTGTAGTGAGGGGCAGGTTCTTGCTGTCAACAAGCTGAACTGCCTTGGAAAAGGATTGTTTTGCTGTAGGGTGTCTCCGTTCGCTACAGGAGTCACCAAGTGATTGATGAAGCCCATCAGCTGCCTGTAAATACTGTAACTCATTGACGGAGCTTGGCTTTAAATGCACGTGTTTTGCTATCAGAGGTGTTTTCTTCAGCCTGAGAAGGTTCAGAGTGCTCTCACCGCTCCGGGAAAGCGCACGTTGCGTTTAATATCAAGGGCACGTTATGTTTAATAGCAAGTGCACAAAGAGCTACTTGGAGAAGGGGCTGGCTTCCAGCCTTTCCCTGGAAAACGTAGTCTGTAGCAGTTGGTGTCAGAGGAGAGCTGCGGCTTGAGGACAGCTGAACTCCTGCAGAAGAAAGGAGCGGTCCCACCAGCCCAGCTCAGCCTCTGCCCCTTCACTGGCAGTGGCCTGTGGCGGTGGGTGGCACCAGCAGCCCCGTGTACCCTTCTCTCATGAGTGGCTTTGCGCAGGCTGGGTCCCGCTTAGCCGGGTGAAGGCCAGTTCCTCTCTCAAGGCTGCCAGGGGTGGGGTAACGAGGTGGCCACGTCTGCCGTGTTCAGCCGTGAGGCACAGGGCACGGGAGAAAGGAAGGCAGCCCCGTCCCTCCTCCTCTCTCTCGACACGTGTGCCGGCTGCTGTTTGAGATCCGTGATCGTCCACGGGCCTGGAGATGACTTTTGGAGATGACTTTGGCTCGCTGATGTTCTTGGGCATCTCCAGTTGTTCCCAGCAGCTCTTTGGCCCTCCCGACAATAAAACACAGGGTGAGATGGGGGAAGGACTCCAAAATAGGAGTGAAGATGAAAGGGCTCCTTGACTCGGCTTGAAACATCCCTTGTCCCTCGAGTGCCTGAAGCAGGAGGTGTCCTTTGCTGTCATTCTCATAGCTTGTGGAGAAGGTTTATATGAATAGTTAGAAAACCATGTTTTAAAAGCACTGGAGCCTTAATTCCACTCAGTAAATCCAAAATGGTCTGTTTGGTTATAGCCAGTCTTTATGCGTGTGACGGGCTTGTTAGTCCCCCTGATTATCGTTAGTCTCGGTATGTTTTTCTGAGTATGCTCTTCCGTAGCCTTTCTTAAATGAGGCCAAAAGGAAATTGTCGCTTTTGCTGGCGAGCAGTTTGTTTTCTCATGCTTTTTGGGTTGTTTGGGGATTTGTTTTTTTTGCTAGCCCTAAACCAGGGTGTTTTGTCAAGCTGCTCTCTGGTTCAGGCGAGTTCCTGTTGCCACAGCACCTCCCGCTGCCTCTCAATACCCAGCTGAGTGTCCTGCTATGGACAAACCAGGAAGAAAATATTCCTTGGGCAATTCTGGGTGCTTCTGGGAAACTGGTTCCTAAAAATCAGTATATTCCCTATGTGGGGCATTGAGAGAAAACAATATTTAGTTCATGATGATTAAATAATGTTTAGTTGTGTAATATTTCATTCAGTAAAACACTATGTAACACTTTCCCGTGGCAGTGCCAAGTCAAATTTTGCTTCTCCGTTTGCACATACAAATGTGAATTCCTCTGTTTAAAAGTAAATTCCAGAATTCAAGTTATTCTTTCAGTCACGGGACGAGAGTCCTGAAGACTCTTGAATGCAGGTAGCTAGTTTTCTTGGAAGTTAAGTTTCAAAATGCTTCCCGGTGTGTTTTTCCTTGGAGCGAGGCTTTTAACCAAGAGGAACAGTGCTTTGGTTCCTTTGATACACATAATTGCATATATATATATGCGTATATATATATGTTTTTGTAAGAACACACCTTGAAAAGATCGGTTTGTTCTTACTGAATGTTTAACAGCAAAGCAGGTTTTTCATTGTAAGAAAGGCGCTCGCTTCTCTTAGACTCTGCAGTATGTTTTAAACATTAGGAGAGTGAGACCGGGTTTATCTAGGCTGCAGAGGCCGATGTTCGGGGATCAGTGGGTGCTGGATGTCCGGGACGAGGAGGGTTTCTTAGGAAGAAGCCCGACGTAGTTCCTCTCTTAAGCCGAATGTGTAAGAGGGAAAGGATGGAAAAGAATCGATGCAAAAGTTCCAGCTTCCCTAAACTAAAAGTGCACGAGGCCACTGCATTAGACTTACAGGGGACAACAGCAACCTGGGCATTGACTTTTGTTAATGTTTAATGTTCTGTAACGGGAATAACGGAGCTGTCAGCACGTCAGCGGAGTTGATTTGCTGGGGTTGCAGAACTCGCCGTGGGTTTCGTTTCAATCCGGCTTTCTGAAACGATATCGCTTCCCAACAGCCCTCAAGACCCTTCGGGGTTGATCCTCTCTTTTCTTTGGTGTTGTGGCTTTTTGCACTGACCTGGTTTTAGCAGCCTCCCCGTGTCATGGACCCAGACCCGAGTCAATGACAACCTCAAGTCCAGATGTCCGCTCGGAAATGAGGAACAGTAAAAAGGAGATCAGCAAATATTTTCAGGCACATCCCAAATTTGAAGGGTAAATGCTACCCCCAAAAAAGTTTTACATTTGGTGGGAAGGTGCAATAAAACGGTCAGAAATTTGGCTTGTGGTTTGATTCTGCTGCTCGCCTGAGGAAGTTTGCCTCAGAAAATGCAAAAAAAATCTTCTTGCTCCAGTGGGGAAGCAAACGCAGCTGTAACTGCAAGTGCTGTTAATATAAAACTCTGCTGCCTGCTGAATGTCCCTCAAGTGCGTGCCCTCCATTAGGGGACAGAAGTCCCATTTTAGTGAATTATTTATGCTGATTCCACAATAACAGGACCTGTTGCTTATGAAAGCGTGTGCGTTTATATTTTATGTCTCGGTCTGGCCTAAATGTTATGTTAAAAAAAATAGTGTCAATAATCTGAGATGGGCAAATTCTCCTTGAGTCGTCCGTGTTCTTGTACTGCTGTGTGGTTTATAACTTAGTTGACATTCACAGGAGGACGTTTTTAGGGGGCTGGTGTTGGTGGAAGTCAACCCTTGCCACAGTCCCTCTTGGAGAGGAGCACTTGAGCATGGTGACACTAAGATCTGCCGACCAGGATCGAGGCAGATCTGCTCCAGGGGGAAAATCTTGGAAAACAGGGACCCCTAAATGGGAGAACAGAGCCAGCTGGAGTTGCTGTCCCTTTCCCGCACTCCTCCTGGCTTCCAGTGGGAGAGATGTTGGGATCGGAGTGGGGAAGAAGAGTTCGACCCCTCCAGCAGCGCCGGCCATTGGGTCTTCCCGCCTGCCAGGAGTGACGCTGCGAGTTGTCCCCTTTTCCCTTTTGGAGCCGGGACCAACATGTGAGATAGGAAAACAGATGAGTAAAGACGGACCTAAGGTTTCTTCCATGTGGCCAAATTACCAGCATTGAAAATCAACGGTCTGCTTTTGGGGTAGGTTTGTGAAAAGCGACAGCTGAAGCGCAGAGCTGAGCATCCTCCGTGAAGAGATCTAGGTATTTACATTTGAACTCCGGGGACTTGGAGGCTTTTTGATCTAGTTCTGTGGTGCTGGCCTTCAAAAGGAATAGATTTGAAATAAAACATCTACATGGCTAAGGAAATATGGAAATATCTTAATAATAATTATATTGAGGGTGCTTTACCCAGGAAGAGAGGCGGCTGCGAGAAAGTACAGCCATCCACTGTATCTTCAAAAACCCAGCACCAAAACATAAAGCAGTTGGTTTAAGCTGTTGGTGCAGCGACACTATATATTCATTTATTCCTTGTAATTTCTCTTTGGTGTTTGGAATCTGCGTGGCTGGTTTTGTAAAATCTGCTGGAATATGCATTTTAAAGCTACATGAAGATCAGGCTGCTCTTGGTTGCCCTGAGCAAAACTTCCCGTTTTGCTTTGATATATGGTTTTTATTTTGCTACTGCTTCGGTTTTCAGAGGTTCACCGCAAATCTGGCTCTCAAACACTATGACTTTTAGGCATTTAAAACCCCCTCAAAACACCTTGGGTCCGTTAACCAACTTAATATATGGAGCAGCTTTAAATATCTCAAGCGTTTGCTTCTTTTCCATATCTGTGTGTGTCCTGCCCCATCCTCTCCCCATTTCCACATCCCACGGCAAAAATAGAATGTTTTTTCTTTCTTTCTGCTTGTTTTTTATCTGTTTTCCTGCCGAGGTCTTCTCTTGCCTCCCTGTAGTGACAAAGAGGTTGGGCTGGGAGGAAGGGAAGTGCCGTCTTGGGCGTTACGGCACTATGGTGAGCTGGGAGGTTTCATGAGGACACAGAGATCTATTTCCAGCTCTGCTCATCTCCAGCTGACCCAGATCCCAAATTATAACTACCCAATCACTGAGAACAGAGGAAAAAATATGTGTTTTATAAAGATGCGAGGTATTGGAGATGACTGCCTGAGCCTCGATGTCTTCGAGCGGTCAAACTTGGAAATACTTAGCTCCTTCTGCCACAAATGAAATAGTTGAAAGGGTGTTTTTTTTTCCCCCTCTGCAACAGGGTTGCAAGGCAGTTCTTAGAAATTAAACTTTGGTTTGGTTTCCTGTGCAAATTAACTTTTTCATATATTATTAGTCACAACTTTTTTGCGTGGGACTGAAAGTGAACGCGTGTCTTGGGTGGAAATGGGGGGTTCCTGTGGTGGTAGCCTGTGAGAAATCGTCCAATGCTGCTTACGTTGCAGGTGCTACGTTACTGGAGGACTTAGCCCGGAGGGCAGCTTTGGGGTATGTGATATAAAATGAGCTTTCCGCCCACACGGACGGCCCTTGCGGAGCGTGGGGAGCCCCAGCTGCTCCTGCCTCCAAGAAGCGGCGAGCATCTCGCGCTGCGTTCAGTCCCACCTGCTGGAGATGACTTCTCTTCTGCTCCGCGGTCCAAAATAGCGGAGATGTGCATGCACACAAACAACGTGTGTGTGTGTCTTGATAACAGATTTTGAGATATTTAGTTGCAGTGTTTCTCATCTGAAGATAAGTTTGCTGCTCCACAGGAAACGAATGCAACCGTGACTCAGCCCCTGCTGCTATGAGCAGTTTCTGTTCTGCTCTGCAAACACGGGAGGAGCAGTCTCTGCTTTCGCCAGAACATGGATGTGATTCCAGGCACTGAGCTGGGGGTGAAGCCCGCAGGGTCCCTGGCCGCTGCCGCGGGCTCCCGGGCTCCATGCGAGTGTGCCCGTGCTCCGGTCAGTCCTCTCTCCATGGGCGTTTGCCAGCGGGGCGGCCACTCGGCAGCTCCCGCGCGAGGCCTCGTGTGGTTTTTGCAGCGGCTGCTGATTTTACTCATTTCTATAGTGACTGTTGCCTTGGCAGCAAAGGCCCTTGCTGGGAGAGCAGAAGCAGAGCAGGAGAGCGGCGCGGTTCGGCTTGGGCGAGCCTGGCTCGCCGTGCGGCTCGTCGAGGGCTTCTCCGTGTAGGCCCCGCATCCTGTCTTGCAACCCGGCGGTAGGTGCGCTTGGCCAGCCGCCCCCGAGCAGCGGGACCGTCACCGCCTGGCAGCAATGCAGGAAAGGCCGTTCTCCCTGTTGGAAGTTTGCTGGTTGTCTCCATCAAGCCCGCGCTGGCACGGTCTCCCCACGGGTCGTGGTGTGCCAGCCCTTGAGCAATGTGGGGGAGGTGAAGGCTTTGCTTCCCCCAAATGACCTGCCGCGGAAGCAGGAAAGGATCCCAACGCTTCACCTTGCGCGTGGATGGTACCTGGGATCCAAAAACGGTGCTCACACGCGAGAGGGTTTTGCAGGAGCCTTTGCGGGTGGCATTTTACCTTCCTCGGTGCCTCCGGGGAGATCCTCAGGCCCTGGTTTGGCTCTGCGTCACTGCCGTTATAGTGCAATTAGTGTTGTTGTGATAACTGCGGTGGTATTTATAGTCGGTTATCAGATACCGTGCCCGCAGCGAAGCAGATCGGCTGCAGGGGGAGGACGAGAGCAGCATGGCCCAGGCTGAGGTGCCGTGTCAGAACCGGGAGGGCCCGAGCACGAGCCCATCGCCTGCTCTGGACCCACCACCCTGCAGCCGCTGCCTGTCTGTGCGTCCCCTCCGTGGCTCTCACAGAGATCTGCCGTGGAAGCAATGGGGACAGCGAGGCCTGGGAGCCTTTCTGAGGGCTCCAGAGCTCCCCTGGTCGAGCTCCTAGGAGTGACAGCTCGATGACATGCACCCGGCACGTGCAAGGGTGCCTCGTGAGCCCTGCTGCGCACCTCCGTGCCTCAGCCCTGCTGCCTTTACCACACAGGAGGTTTTCGACCCACTCGTGTGGGGCAGGAGAGGCGTCCTCGTCGGCCAGGGCCGGCCCTGCTCCCGGCCAGCCCGTTCCCTGCTCATCCAGCGCCGTCACCTCGCGGCCACCCGCGGCCTTTCCGGTGGGGTGGAGGTGTGGGAGCCTGTGGGCTGGGGTTCCTCTTTCGTAAAACCAGCGTGGCCCCAGAGCTAGCTGCCTTTTATACCCTATCAAGACCCAAAAGCAGGGCCCAAGAGCACTCTTTGCCCTTCCCTCGGGCACTGCTTTGATGTGACCTTGAAAACTAAACCCCAGCCAGCTTCTGAAGTGTGACCGTACCTCTTACTTTCCCACCAGCAGCACGGCCAACTGCTATAGTTTCCCTGCAAAACATCCTTGCCGTTTCTCCTACAGCTGCCAGAACAGGTATCGCCGGGTTACATAGTGTCTAGGGTTAACGATGCTCATTCTTCCTCTCCCATTCCAGCATTCTGGCTTTTCCGAGGGAAAAGGCATAACACTGCCCCACCTTGTGGCATGCTCTGGCAGCCCCAGATCCACTGAAGGTTGCAAGGGAGAACATTGACCTTCATTCCCGTCGCTCTCCGTGGGTAAAGGTGGGGGTTGTGCCGCACATCAGCAGCGACGCCGCTCGCTTATTGTAGCTGGGGAGCAGGATGAGTCTCAGACATCTTCAGGCCTTCGTTCAGAGCTTTTAGTATTTGTTCCTGGTGTTCATTGCCACATGCTTCCTTGTTTTCTTAGTGTCCTTTTTTTTTTTTTTTTTATCCCGCTGCTTCGTTTCTGTAGCTGATCACAGGCTTCTGTTTGAACTGCAACATAGAAGTATTCGCATAGAAGCTATAAAACTGATCTTGGAAGGAGGTCACACATCTGCTCCCTCAGCCTTGTCACCGTAGGGGTTTGAGTATCGGTTAAGGACCAGACCTAGTTCAGATCCCTTCCCACGACCCTTGGAATAAGGCGTGCGGTGCCAAACAACCAATGCTCTTGAATCACATGAGCAAGCTGAGAAGGCTTTAGATGTGCAAGGCTAGCACTCGATTAATCTTCTTTATTTTTTTTTTCAAGCAGCCTTTTTTTTCAGAAATTTTGTCCTTAAACAGGAACTCAGGCTAAGGCGGTCTCAGCAACCAGCTTATGTGTTTTCTTTTTGCCTTTTCTCCCTAGAAGGAAGAATGCGAGCGCGAATATGAAGTGAGGTGCGTCCTGTGCTCGCCACCGCGGCAGATGGGCCCTCGTCGGCGGCCCAGCAGGTTCCTCTGACGGGATGAAGAGGCCCTGGAGGAGCTTCGCGCTGCGCCGGCACCGCCGTGACCGCTGCCTGCTTTGAAACCCGTGCCAGGCCCTCCCCGGCTTGCTCGACACGATGAAAGAGGTGGCGTCCTGGTCGCCCGAGGAGGTGACAAACTGGCTCACGGAGAACGCCGTGCCCGAGTACTGCGAGCCACTCCGGAGCTTCACCGGGCGCGATTTGATCAACCTGACGGCGGAAGATTTCCAGGAGTCGCCCTTGGCGCGGGTGTCCTCGGACAGCGGGCAGCGGCTCTTGCACATGATCGAGGCTCTGAAAATGGCCCACCACCTGGAGGCCCACAAGAACGGGCACGCCAACGGGCACGTCCGCACGGGCACCGGCGACGCCACGCGCCACAACGGCTTCGGCAGCAAGGGCAAGCTCAACGGCATGCCCAACGGCTACAAGAAGGAGATGATCAAGATCCCTATGCCAGAGCCGGAGCGCTCGCAGTATCCCATGGAATGGGGCAAGACTTTTCTGGCTTTTATTTATGCACTTTTTTGTTTCTTCTTTACCACGGTGACTATCTCGGTGGTTCACGAACGAGTGCCTCCCAAGGAGGTGCAGCCTCCCCTACCAGATGCATTTTTTGATCGCTTTGATCGGGTGCAATGGGCCTTTTCTATTTGTGAAATCAACGGCATGATCCTTGTAGGACTGTGGTTTGTCCAGTGGCTGCTCTTGAAATACAAGTAAGTAAAACTGTTGGCTCATCTTCTCCCAAGCAGATGTGCGTGTGGACACTCAATTTAGTGCTAAACTCAGGCCGCTAAGCCTGTGTCCCACAGTTGTGGGTTGCCACAGGGATCTGGTAGGTAAATAATCCCCGTGATGATGCTGGGAACTGTTCAGCCCCGGGTGCCAGCTCGAGCGTCCTTCAGCGTCGGGGTTTGCTCTGCGTCCTCTCGGTACTGCACTTCTGAGGAGCATTCCCGTGCAGCAGGAACAAGAAGAAAGAACTGATCATATGAAATATAATGGTCATTAATTAATGCAGTGAGTGCTGGAAAAATAAATCAGTTCTGGGACCGAGGTTTTATCCTCTTTCCTATTGCTTTATACCAGTTGGAGCACTTTATTTAAAACTGTTCTACGCTTCACGGCAGTTGTGGTCTTTAAAGTTTCTAAAATGGTTAAGTTATTCTAGCAATTATTTTTATTTGTAGGTCTCTAGCAGACTGTGAAATTGGCTTTTATTACTTATTAGTAGTTTTGGTGCGTGCACACATGCAGCCGGGAGGTTTTGGAAGCTGCAGCCCCTCTCGGTGTGACAGAACTCAGGGCCCTGGTTGATTTGGGCCCTTGGATGATGAAGGGCTGGTGCTCTGGAAGAGGAGAAGCGCTTTAGTGGCAACAGTTATCGTCTCCCTCGGAAAATAATGCACGAATGAAGGGAGGAGATGACCCCCTGCATACCTCCCTCACTTTTCTAAGCCCTGATGACTTGGGAATATCCATTTGAGATGTGAAGGATGAGGTGAAGTGGCCAGAGTGAAGCCATCTCCTCACTTCGTTGACCTATTCCTTGTTCTACTAGATAGGTTAGTTAGCAATAACCTGGTTTCACCCAAGACTGTCCCGCTCTTTTTGGAGGCAGTGGTGAAGGAGGCGCCATCCGCACTGCTAGTCACCCAGGCCTCCGTCGTCTCGGGGTTTGCGTGTTGATGCTGAGGGAGACTTACCTGTTCTTTGAGGTGTTTCCAAGTTGTGCTCTCAGTGGGCTTTGGGTGCCTGTGTCCACGGCAGGACCCAGCGACGCACAGGACGCTGTTTCCCTGGGCCCCTATGGAGCTGAGCCTTGGTTTGGGTTCTGTGCCCAGTATTGCAGGGGGATCCAGAAGGGCACAAGCGCTTCGAGCTTCCTTTGGGCCAGCCAAGCCTCCTTCACAGGGGAGCACCAGGAACTCAAGGAATTTAGGCAAGCTGCCCATCTCGGAATACCGCTGACTTTGCCGGGAAGCATTCCCAGATGTTCTGGGAGAGGCACGATGACCGTTCTTGGCCGGGCTCAGTGTTGGATTCAGTCTGCATGCTCCTAGGATTGAAACAGGCTTCCTGCTGGACCCATTCCGCGAGGCCTGGAGAGTTATTGTAAAGCTGCCAGGTTGTCCTGGCCAATAAGGAGCTTCAAGGATGTAGCTGTTAGCTGAGCTTGCATGGTGGGGTTAAATAAGACCTCATAATTGCAAGAGAAAGAAATACATCCTATTCTGAGCCCAAAATACGTGGCTTTCTGCATCTTTCTATATAGCACGGTACACACAGCGCTGTGTGTGACACAGCCTTTCCTGAGCTAAGGACACCAAGTACAACCAAATAGTCTTGCACTGGGCGGCTGCTCCACTGCAGTTACTTGAAGCTTTCGGGTAAGTGAAGACACCCATAGTTGCTGCTGATTCGTGAGCAGTTGCAATGCAGGTAGCATTGCAGCTGGATATTGCCTCACGGTC
>NW_010585802.1:0-17665 GCF_000705375.1 Tinamus guttatus | reverse complement strand
CTGTTGCATCTGTAGCTTCAGCACTTCACTTTTTATTGGGTGTTTTCAGTCTCTATGATTCAGGTCAATGCAAAATTTTCCTACTTAAAGACAGACATTTGAAAACTTTTATTATTATTATTTTTCCTTAGAAAGTAATTGCCTTTGTTTGATGTGGGTTTGCATAGCTATCGCTGCTGTACTGGGCTACATAGGAAATTGTTTATAGTTCATGAAAAGGCATTTTAAAATCTGTCCAAGTTGCTCGGATGCTATAAACATCCATTTTGATCGCTTCTAAAAACATGGTTGCTTTCACTAAAAACACAGTCTGGGATGATTCCACTTTGATTGTTCAACAGTGTTGATGTTGGAAATAGGTATGTCAGCACTTGAAAGATGCTCCTTAAGGCAGTTTTTTTTAAAGCAAGCAAAATTCTCATTAACAGGCAATTTAAAAAAGCAGTAACATTCATTTTTTGGACTATTAAGCATATAGAGTGTTTATATTTCCAGTGAAGAATGAACTAATGGAAAATAAAATTCTGCCATGCACCGGTGACACAGCATTGCACCATAATGTATGTCAGGCTGATTACAATTCAGCCTTTTGACAGGATTATACATGATCAAGGCTTCTGGAGTGCGCACGATGTGACTTCAATGATTGAAAATCATTTTCATGTTGAAGTTACCCTTCTCTCTTCTTTCAAATCAAAGCTCGTTACTTCTTAATGATGTGTTAAGCTAAAAGACCAATGTTGCTCTAGATACCTTCCTAATTACGGACAGATGTATTTGGCGTCATATCCACTCAAGATACAGCCAAATCAGATTTTTTTTTTTCTTTTTTGCCTTAGGTGCATATTACTGGTAAATTGCCTAAAAATAGAAATGTTCCTTTTTTTTCCCCCCTGTTGATGTCTAAGCAATACATATATATTAATGTTAGTTCGTGGAGAGGAAGAATAGCGGTCTCAGTGTGAGACGCTGCAGGCAGGAGGGGATTCCCCAGGCCCCGCTGGCCGCATCCCGAGGCCCTCGCGCCCGCGGGGCGTTCCGGACCGGGAACCCGCGCGGTCCCCGCGAAGGCCGAGGCGGAAGCAGGTCCCCTGGCGCTGCCCGACGCGCCTCCCTGGCAGCGCTTCCCAGCGGGAACCCAATGGCTTCAAACCACGAGGGATTGCTGTGACTTGTTGTATATACTGGCCCCGTGCCAATGTTGGCTAAAATTCTGTATTTCTGAACAATAACGCTATTAATGAGATAATGAGGTAATACGGAGCCTGTTATTTAATCATTTTTTAATCACTTATAAATGTCTACATGAAATAAATACTGTTTCTAGCCTAAGACAGGCAACAGTATTGGGCAGCCCCATTTCCTTTTTCCAATTTCTTGTGACCATGAATCTTACGGTAAGAAAGTGCTCATATAGCTTATTTTTTTACTCTAAGAGTTTTTTCTAAGTTAGTGAGCTCATAAACTGTGCTTTTCATTCCCACCCAGAATTAGGAACAGCTTTAGGTTAGTAAGGGTTTGTTTATAAATTGGCAATGCAGAGGAATAACGGAATTCTTTCTGCTTTTAACTACCAAATGTGTTCTAATAATTAATGCTGTAATTTCTGTTCTGGGTCCGCAGTTGGAAGTTCGGCCCGGGAGTCCAGTAAGAGCAGTGCATTTATAACGTGCTAATGATTTTCTTCTGAATTACACAATAGCAAAATTAGGTTTTTGAAATGCTTATCACTGAGCTGAAACGGAGATTTGCTTACAATCATGTTAATGGCAAATCACACTCTGGAACTGGTCAATAACCTTAATTGCATTAGAAGTTACTTCTAATTCACAGAAGTTACTGAAGGCAGTTTCAGGCAAATTTGAAAGAAATACTGAGGTTTCAGTAACACTAATTATATATATATATATATATATATTTCTGATATTATTTATTTATTATTCTTAGAAGGATGTATGGGAAAAAAAAAAGATCTGTGCTCAGCGGCTGTTTGTGCTAACTGTGCAGAAACACCTTTTTATTTTTCCTCTAGTCTTCAGGAATTTAGCTGCAAATACAAGAAGAGAGAAAAACTGCAGAGAGCTGAGGAGCTCCTAGACCTTCACTAGCAGAAAGATCAAGTGTACATGGTGAAAGTCCTGTACCAAGTCAATGCAGCAGCCCTGGAACCTCCTGCCATGCGGATGCTGCAGCTGAGCTGTTACCATTGCTAACACGGCCACGAGCATTTTAGGCGGGAAAACATCACGCACTAGTGTGCCGAGGAAAATATTCACCCCTCCTCCTGCAAGACTGTGCCCATTCTGAAGGAATAGTTTGATTTAACGCATTAAATCATCACAAAAAGCTCTTCGCCATAGCGAGAGCAAATCTTTCTGAGAACAGCTTCTCAAATGGAATGGAATATACTGAGAAGCCAAATAAGCAGCTGGATTAATATTTCTGCCTGGGTAGTTATGTGAAAATCTGGGAAAGCTCAGCTTGCTGGAAGTATTTATGAAAGCCACATGACATATTAAAAGTATTTCAGTTTTATTAGATATATTTAATGGAGTTCAAACTCAAACCAGGAAAAATATTGAAGTTAATATTTAATCCTAAGAAAATCTGAGATTTTTTTCAAAAGGTAGAATGTGTTGGTTTAAAGAATAACTATTTAGCTTCTGATTTTCCTTTCATCGTATATTTCCTATGTTATCTTTACCTGATTTTAAATGTAATGCTTATTAAAAATGCAGAATGTCATACATAAAACATATACACACAACCCCGTGAAAAATCCAACTCTGCGTCGCGCTCACACACAATACAGCAATACATCAACTGTTCCTGTCCACCCACGAGACGGATCCGCTCTGTTCTCTCTCCCATATGTGTTTACATCTGTCACGGCGGGAGGTAAGCAGTTTAGACACAGAGAACAGATCCTTGGACTAACTCTGAGCTCATTTACAACCCAGGAAAGGAGTTACCAGCCCTCAATGCTGAAATCCAGTTAGAATCGTTGATCCCCAAAATATTTACTTTTGTGTAATTCCCATGTTATGAAATAGTTTCCATATAAATACAAATGCAAATTTCCTTTAAGATTACGAGACACAGAAATATTTGAAATGTTTTTTTTAGAATTGCCTTCTGTGTCTCCCGTTTAACGTAAACAATTCCATCTTTTCGTGATACCTTTTAAATGCTTTTTCTCTGCATAACTTTTCCAATACTGATCAATACTGAGCACAGTATTACCAGTATTGATATATACCTAAGAGTATTATACATTCTATCTATGTTACTATCATTGCCTGTATGTGTTCATATCTTGTTTAGTGTTTTGGTTTCATTGAACAGAAATCTTTACTGAACTATTCACGACAGCGTCTTCCAATCTAGGAGCTGTTACAGTTCATTTATAACAGTTTGAAGGGAAGGGGCACTGTATGTGTAAGTCACCTTGTACTAAAGAATATTGACAGCAGCAGAATAGTGGAAGCCGGATACAGGGAGCATACCAAAAAAGATTAACTCTCAGCAGAAAGGCAATTCTCTCCTAAGAACAATCTCTAAACTTGCTGTGAAGCTAAAGAAGGGTACACAGCAGAAAATGATACCTGATAGCAGCCACAACTTAGCTGTTCTTAAAACTGTTAACTAAGCACACACAGCATTTGCAGCTCAGAAATGTGCAACTATCCATAAAAATTTAAAATCCGTGGGAAGCTATGTATATTGAAATTTATAGAAATGCTTGCTCATTGCAAAAAAAAATTAAAAAAAAAAAGGTTCCACTTCTAAATTAGATGCCTTTCATGAGGCGGTAAAATATTCCAAATTCAGTATCTTTATATGCAAGCTTTCATGTTGACTACACATTGCCCTTGCAGAAATATCAACATTGGCAGACACCTACCATTTAACAAATAAATTCAGTGTGTGAATAGTGATTTCTTTTTAAGATCACATAGCCAGCCACCAGCAAGCCCTGACGGACAAGACCGGCACCGCCTCAATAAGGATTCGCTTGGTGGGGCGAAAATCTTCAGGCAAGTGTCAGCAAAATCATCAGTGATGGAGCGACAGGATTTTTTTCACCTGTCATCAAGGGTTTTGGGAAAGATTGGGGAGCTTGTGTTGCCCTAGAGCCTCTGGAACATCTCTGGCACTTCAGGACATGTGTTTGGGTTGCTGTAGCTGCCCAGTTGCCTCGTGGAGCCTGTGGCAGGGTCCTCCAGGGGCCCTTGACCAGCCTCAGGTGCTGTGTTGGCTAATTAAGGCAGGTTTCCAGCCCATAAAAACGAGCCTGGGAGGAACCTGCTTCTTCCTAAAGCATTTCTCCTGCAGTACTACTCCTGGTAGAGGAGAAGGCCTATATTTCATTGCCTAAGAAGATAGGCAGCTCCTGGTAACTCAACTCAAGAGAAAGGTATGGTCCATTTCATGGTTCTCAACTGTTATTGTTGCACTGCTCCTTTGTTGAAAGGTTTTCAGAAAAGAAAAAGAAAAAAAAAATTTGGAGAGAGGTTATCAGGCTTTGGCTGAGGACAAGTGCCCCTCCCCACTTCCTTGCCCAGGTGGGAGACTGGGCACTATTAGCTATGAGCGCTGGTCCTAAGTGAGGCAATGCTTCAGCCTATCCTGGCCAACTCCTAATATGCCAAGGCGGCAACAGTGTGAATATGTGAGTGGTTAGGTTTACAGAGAAGTCCTCTGACGTCCATGCAGAACAGCGAAGCTCCCTGCCTCGGCAGACGAAGCCACCTACGCAGCGCGGCGCTCGGCCTCAGGCTGACACAAAATGGCGGCCCGGCGCGCGGCTGCGTACTGGGCCCGCGCGCGCTGCCATTGGCCACCGCAGCCGGTTGCTGGGCAGATCGGCGCTGCCTAGCGACCAGCAGCGGCCCCGCCCGCGCGAGCGGTCCCGCACGGTGACGGTTGGGGCGGCCGCGGAGAAGCAGCCCCGGGTTGAGCCCTGTGGAGGTGCCTGCCCCGCCACGGGGCTCTGCAGGGCATTTGCCAACAGGCAAAGGTGTGCCAGGTAGGAGAGCCCTGGTTGTGCACCCTGGAGGGCTCTGCCACAGTGTATCCCAAGACCTACCCTTGCCGATGTGATTTTGTTTTTATCTCAGTGCTTCAAAAAGAAAAAAATAATATATCACTTCTTTTACTTCCAAATCTGGTTCTTCAGGTGCCAAAGGGAAAATTTAGGGCTTGAGCTTAGCATTAAGCAATTGCATAGGATCTTAACATGTAATCAAAGCTATTTGTAAAAGAGTCCGGAGGATAATTTATTTTTTTCCAGAATCCTCTGGAGAAAATTTGTGTGCTTAGTACAGTCTCTGAATATTGCACCTCTGTGTAACAGACACCATCCAATTTGTCTGAGCAAAGCTAAAACACAATGGAGTTAACATTTTCCTCTTGCTTGTGTAGAGATGTCAACAAAGTCGCATAAATGTAATACAAAGCAATTTTATTCTGGTGGATGTCATGGCAATGTGATGAGTAGCTAATTCTAAGTGAGGGTCTTGCTACAAAGCCCAGTGTAGAGCAGGGATCATCTTTACTTTTTCTTTCCTTCCTCCTCTCTTTTCCCCCCTTAGTTGGTATTTCCTTTACTGCAGCTTGTGATTACTGCTTCTTGTCCTTTCCACCTGCAGGAATAGGCTGTTTCTCTTTTCTATCCATGCTGTAGGTGGCCAGGAACAGAAATAAGATGTGTTCCTGTAAGCTTTCTCTTCTGCAGGCTGAATAAAACCAGTTTATAAAACTTTTTTCATGCTTTCTGCCCCAAATCATGTTTCATTGGGTCCTTAGAGGTTTACGCCCATTTTGGCCTCTACTGAGAGCTGCTTTACGGGTCTCTTGCTGGTTCTATTCCAGTTTTCAGTGTTTGTACTTGAAGCTGGGCTGACCTGGGCGCAGTGTTTGAAATACGGCTGGTGTGCAGTCCCTGCCTTCTCTGGTGCCCTTGCTAGGGCAGGGTGGTATGTTCAGCCTTCTGCATTGCATAGATGGGCAACCGATTCATTTCAAAGCTGTTCTCTGTACAGGACCCCCAGGTGCCTTCTTGTTTCCTGTTTCATGGGGATATTCTGTTGAAGGTGCAGGACCCTTCATTTGTCTGTTTATTTTAATTCAGTTTTTACTACTTTAAAGCAATAAAGTAGAGCAGCGGTGCAAAACAAGAGCCTCCACTCTTGATAGTTGGGTACTGTAACTTTCCTACTTTACTGTAGAAGATAAATCCAGAACATCTTGTTTTGTGCCTCCTAAAAATGAGGAAAAGAGGTCCCTTTCTCAAGTATCTTTCACATTACTTTGCAAACTGCAATAGGCCACAATACAAAATCTGCAATATCTGGTGTTACAAGTTCAGGATAATATGCTAGTCACTTATCAGCTGTGGTGAGTGGGATGGAAGGTGCATCAGCCTGGCGCAGATAATGATTCCTTCATATCAGTTTTGATGAGGTACTTGGAATATCCACCCTAGTTTCAAAAGACTGTAAAATCTTACAATTTGCAGGTTTACATTCTGAATTTTTATCTATTCTCGGTGTCTGCCAGCTATATTGAAGTGATATTGTATTATGTATGGGGAAATAGAAAGCTATCATCTCAAAATAGACCATAATATTGCGCCTTATTAAAAAATACAAGTGGATTTTCTGCCAGCAACCATGACTTATGATAATGACTGTTATCAATATGCAATTACTTCTGTTACCCTAGAACATATTGACATTCATTTATTTAAAGATAATGTAACACATTTGTATTCATTGAGGTAATCTATGGATATGATTAAATGTGAATGCCCATCTTATACCAAACAGTAAAGTAGGAAAAAAAGTCATAATTGGACAGTCTGTGTTGCTAAAAATAGGCTATATTTAATTCTGAAAATTGCCTTGGAGCTCATTTCGGACAGTGGCCATAAAGAAGCCAAAGTGTATCTTGGGTCATTGCTAACTGAAGCATTCATTCATTCTGACGATGTAGGGGAAACCTGACCATAAGAAAACCCAAAATAAAACTATGGAGTTGGCCATCTTTGTGGTATATACAAATGGTGAGGTCCATGTAAATGGTGAATCTGTCTCTGCAGATAGTCTGTGTACATGGTGAATACACGTAGGTCTATGTTAAAGGTACAAAGGTTGCAATGGTAGCAGTGGATAAATGTGTATTTAAATGTGCTGCTTGCCTTGAGGCCTTGAGTCTTGATTGTGTCTAAGAATACATCTCTCAGGTTTTTGCAGAGGCAATGGGGTTTTTGAGCTTCTAACCAAAATCTAAATATCAAATACGTAATGAAAGAGCAGTTCTGCAATGATATGTTGTTGTGATAATCAACATTGAGGTCTATTTCCCATCAAGACCATTACAGGAATCATTTTCAGTATTCAGAGATTGGAAGGTCTTCTCCTGGTGACATCGAAGAGAACCCCCAGCATAGCTGATTCTCCAGTTATCTATTGTAGAGTGTTATATGCATTTTTTACAACTGAATTCTTGTTCATCTTTTTTTTTTCCTTTTGTCTGAAATACCTTGATTTTAGCCAAGATAACTCTTTGAAAGTAAAAGCAAGTGTATCATTTTTTTTTTCTTGAAAACTTATTGAATATTAGCAGCCTTAAGAGCCAAATTACTAATCAAGTGCTGTTCTTTTTCCAAATAAAGAAGCTATCAGGCTTCCTTTTTCTGAAATTTCTGAAAGATGTGTAAATATAGATTAAAAAACTTGGAAGCATAATTTGCAGAAGGCCTTAATAGTGATTTGGACTCAGTAAGTTGAAAGAGATGTCTTCATTCTTGGGCCATTGTGTCAGCAACAGTAAAACAACTGCAGAGCAGAACAGTGATTTCAGAAAACAAAGAAAAAAGAAAACAAAGCTGAATATCATATTTATTAGCTTGGGAGAATGATGTTATATTTCCTGGTAAGATATTTTATAACCAAAACTTTGCCAAAGACAGTGAAGAGTTATCACACATATAGTAATCCCAAGCATTTATCAATGAAATTAAGCTTTTCAATAACGTTGCATTCCTGTTGTCTGAATGGGCAATCCTCACTGCAGTATCCCTAATGCTGTGAATGTTTGCTTTCTGTTTTATTTAGTGGAGTATCCATTTTGCTGTAGTCTGCTAACAGGACTCAGGTTGTCACAGGAAACCTGTCAATTAGCTGGAAAGGGAGCTGGCAACCTGATATTATCAAAGTTGAAAGTAACAAGTCTCCCAGTTGATTTGGGGCTAGCTGTTTGTTCATCTACTTCTGCAAGGGAGTCTGCAGCTTCTGTGAGTATTCATTTTGAACTGGCAATGCTTTATCCATTCTAGAGCCCTGCTGTAGCTTTCAAATGCTTATGAAGCAATTTCATCCATGAAATTTTTATGTACATCAACCGACTCTCGTGTGTGCCCTGACCCTGTTGATAGGGTCTTGCTCTTCACTGGGAAAAGCTGATGCAGAGATTTCTCATCTGTGGAGTAGTTTTTGTAGTATGAGCATCAGGCTCTTCTGCAGCCTCCCCTCAGTGTAGTCCATCCTTACTAAATTACTTTCTGGTATAAGAATGGAAGCCTGGAAATTCTGGCATTTCCAGATACAGTTTTGCTGCTTAGAGTCTCAAATCTGTTAAAACAATTTAAGTTTCTTTTCTGTACTCCTACAGAAATTCCTTGAACTTAAGTAGAGATCCATCGATAGGGTAAACAAGTGAGCAACTCCACTGGAGTTCTGCTGTCAAAGCCAGGTTAACCTTCAGTATGTGCTTTTGGTGAAGCCAAATTGCACAAGAGTTTTTCATATAGAGCTCTGTCCAGGACTAGCTCAGCTCTTTGCTCTGGACCTTATGGGGGGACTTTCTACTTCCAGATGTTTGCTGGCAGCCCAGAGCAGCCCTGTGCAAGCAGTCCAGGACTTTCTAGACTGCTCCAAAACAGGTCAGAGTCTCAGTATAAGTCAGTGGAGAAATCTTCTGCCTGCTAGTTAATTCAGGAAGTCTTTACTGATCGTAATCTTGCTGTTCTGGCTCTTGCCATGCCTGAATGCTTGCCACATTTAGATAATCCCCCTCTCACTTAGATGAGGTCCAACCCCCACACCAAAGCTGAAGATTAGATCTGCACCCTGATCTTTGTTTAGTTCTAGGGCACTCCATAAAGCGCAGCTTCAAAGTAGATGTTCTGTTCTTTGCCATGGCCTTAATCCATAGCTGTAGTCCAATATCAAGGCCCAAGACTGCAAACTAACTCAAGATTTAATGGCTCTGTGACTGGGTTTAGTGTTAGCCCTCAGATGACTTTTGTAGCTTCTTCTGAATCTTGTTCCTAGTGTATCTTCTGTTTTCTCCTATATTTGGATATTTTTCTCTTCATATTTGGAACCTCCAAGTCTAACCTCTAGGTCTAGACCAGTCTTTCTGTGGACAGGGCAATGTTTCTCAAATGACATAATGTGAAGGTACTTAGTCCTCCTACACTGGGCAATTCGTGGTTCACAGGAGTAAATAGCATATTTCCAAAGCACCTCCTTTAAGTGGGCAGTCTATTTCTTGATGATTAGATGGTACCCTCTTCAGAAACTCTTGCTGTAACTCTTGAAATGCAACTGTAGGAAATGGTATAGCTTAAATTAATACCTTTCTTCTGTGATTTTATAATTATGTAATTAAATGTTCCTGCAGATTGCCCAAATCATAGTCTTTTGGAGAGAAAAATAGAATGGTACTAGACTTTTCTTCTACATTATGGAGTGGAGGCTTTTAAAATAAACTTGGTGACAATATCTCCTGCCAGAGAGTCTTAGAAAAGGTTTGAATGTTATAATTTCTTTTCAGGTGGCCAAATCTCTGCATGTAATTTTTCATCAATTACTGTATAAACCATTTCAGATTTTGAAAAATTGTAGTAGGCTCATGAGAAGCACTTGACCGACATCATGTCGGTTAAATATCACCTCCTCTGACAGTGCCAATGAGACTTCCTACTTGCTATAAACGCATGAACTAATTGAATCTTTTAAAGCTGCTATTGCGTTTCAAGCTATAAAAGTGAGACCAGACCATTCTCTCAAGCTCAAGTTGATGCTTTTTTTCCTGTTCCTTTTGGCATGCCACTTGAGAACTTTTTTGGGAAAATGTCAGGATACTTCTGCTGTATTCAGAATGAGGAGTATGGAGTCACAGGCTTGTCTGCTTCTTTGGGGAGAAGCTCTAAGCTGAGTTCAAGATCAGAATCATAAATTCTGGGAATGATCAAAAGTCTGGGATAGCTCAGATTTGCAAGGGAAGTGTCATTGATTTGGCAGTGCTTTTTGTTCTAGTTACAATTAAATCAAACTATGTATATAAAATACATATAAATTGAGAGGACAATAAGTGTTTGTATTTTCTGTGCAAAACATTGTGTGATGTGTCAAGGTGTGATATGAAGCATGGTAGGAATAAATTTTTCATATGAAAGCATGAAGCTTTTACCACAAAATATCTGATATCAGGCAGAACCAAATGCTATAGCTGATAATTATATCTGTGTTTGCTAAGAGACAGTTAGAGGAGAACAAAATATTTTGCTTTGACACAATCTAGTTCCATAAATGTAATAGGTTATTATTTATACAGTGAATTTGTATTTGTTAGTTATATGGCAAGTATTTAAATTGAGCTATGTACTGGCTGTTCAGATTTTACATGGGTTAGAGCACAAGGATGAGCAATATAAACTAGCACAGTTTAAAATACAGCGAAGGTGATGTTTCCTTGTTTGAATGTTGTCTTGGATTTGAGATAACCTGTGGCCTGTATATGGCCACAATATGGCTCTGTGTTAAAGGATCTGGATTTCTTTAAGAATATGCTTTAAGAGAAAACAACTTTCCAGTTAAAACCAATGGAGAGAAACCGTTTACAAGAAATTAAATCTCTAGTTTATTTTGACATACCAAACTCTTATTTCTTTTCATATTTTGAAAACACTTGCTTCTGAATCTTACCTTCCAATCAGAAGTAGAATCCAGGGTTATTCCTAAGTAACTGGAACTCATAACTGTACCTTACTTTGGAGTGTAAACTTTAAAGTTCTTTCCCACTTAAATTCTACAGTGAATTATAGACCAAAAAGCAATGTGCAGAGACAGTAATAACAACAGGAGTCTAATAGTCACACTCTCTTATAGGAAGAATGTGCTGTTCATTCAGCAGAGACTGTGCACTATCCAATAAATCCAGCTAGTTTTATTAGCACACCACTACAGGAAGCTAACAGATTTCTTAATAAACTGTTAAATGATTTTACAGAAGGTATGTGAAAACCTTTCAGCATTTTTTTCTAGCATATCAGCAGGCATACCAAAAATGCCATATAAATTAAGGTCTTAATTTCTGAGGTGATTTTGATATATCAGTCTCAACTCTTGCATTGTATTTCAGCAATTGCCAAATGAACTCTTCTGTGAGAAGATACTTTGTCAGCTTTATCCTTCAGTGATACTGGTGCTTATGAATCTGAGTAGATCTTTGAACTAACTCGTCACTGTGTGAACTATTCTGATATGTTCTGATACCAAATAGGGTGAATGGAGATGACAAGGATGGTGTGTGGAAATATCAGGATGGAATAGGAAAAAATGGCATATTAAAAACTAGTTTAATGGAGGAGCAAGGCTGCTGTAGGCCTTTTGATGTTGCCTTTTTAAGCAGTAAGGGATTAATGACCTTTTCAGGTTTTGTTTAGATAGAAGCAGCTGTAGGATCTGTCAGATCCTTTTTTTTTTTTTTCCTCCCCAGATTTTTCTCTAAGGTGATAAGGCAGTACACTGGGTCTCAACTTTTGCTTCCAGAGGAAGATAAGAAAAACAAAACTAGCTTGAATGTTTGAAGAGCTTTTTTGTGTGTATTGTGGAAGATGAGCAGAGAAGAGTGGGGAAAGACCTATATAGATTTGCCTGTACCTGTATCTGATCTTGATGGTTTTCTCCAAGAACATAAGTGGGCCTCTTGCCCCTTGAAAACTTAGAATTTTATGTCACTGAGACAGGAGCTTAGGAGCAAGGTGACTTGTGTATGAAAGGACAGGGCAAAAACTTGGATATGGAAACCTAGGTCTTAATCTACAAATGGAAGTTCCTTGGCAAATTGCTTGCCTTTTTCCTTAGATAAGACCAGAAGTTTTACACTTTTACTGCTGTATCTTAGAAACTGACTTAAATGTATGCTGGTGAGATAAGCATATTTCTTTTGAAATATTTGAAGAAAAAAAAGTCAATACAGAAATCTGTACTGTTTCTTTTCTCACCAATGTGTAGACCTTGTGTTGTGCATCTTGGCTACTCCTACAAATTCTTGCAGGTATTTTAGCCTGCTTCTGGATATGTGTCTAATCAATGGCTTTAAGATCACCACAGAGTTTGTAGGTGTTCTCCCTTGGCCACTCAAACTATGATAAAAAGATTCTCAGTGAGTATGTCTATTAACAGTCAGCAGGGCATGAATGTATTTGCTTTGTTTGTGGAAGTGTCTATATGATCGTACAGAGTTGCCAGACACAAGGCCTCATATACAATTGCAGGAGTATGTCTTTGAAACTATCACTGTGTTTAGTGTGTTTATAGCAATGATCTGGCTTTGGGACAAAGTGGCACTAAGGAGTGATTTGCCACCTTTGCTGGCTCAGCACTGGACACGTTATCGTATATCTCCCATTAGGCAGCCCCTGTGCAGCTTATCAGCAGCCCAGCACAGGGAGTCCAACAGAGCTTGGCCGCGGTGTCTTCACTCCGCTCCATCCTCCGTTACTCCCCTTTGCAGCTGCGAGGAGGGCAGGTTGTGCTGCCCAGGGAACCGTGGAGGAGCAGAGTCCGTGTGTACCAACCAGCCTGGAAGTGGCAACTGTGTAGCACCCCAAGCAACGTTTTGTAATGCCAAAACTTCTGTTAGGCCCTAGTTTTCCTCTCAGTTCCTGCTTTCAAACAATTCTTCCACACTAAGTAAAAGTGAAAATAACCTAGGTATTGATTACTAGCTTGTTATTTGTATGTATTTACTGATGTTATTTATAGAACCAAACTGCAAAGAAAAACTGAGGAAATGTATGCAAGTCCCCAGATAACAGCCATGTCCTGGGGTCATTTTGCTGAAATGTCTGCAAGTGTGTATAAAGTTGTGCACAGTGCAGTGTATAGTCATATATAGTATATGGTGCATATTTATGTCTCAGTCCTGCATATCGGTTTCTATTTGTGCCTGTTGGCCATAGTTCAGCATAAGCAACATCATCTCCATTTTAGATAAGGGCTGAATCTTCTTTTATTATTCTAAGAAAAGGTGTACAGCTACTTGCCTTAGCAAGGTAATGTCATACATGCTTTTTAAACTCTTTTCTTTTTGCATTTTTTTCTAAATGGATTTAAAGATAAATGATTGGAATTAATATCAACTGTTCTTCCAGGAATCATTGTTTAAGCCTGGCAGCTGCACGAGTAGGTCAGATTTGTGATGTCTGGCATTGCCAGTGGTTTTGCCTACTATAAAGCTGCAACTGAAAATAGATGTCTGTAATTAGCTGAAAACTCCAGTTAACAAATTGAAATATTTATGGGAGCGCAGGAAAAAAAAACTTCAACATTGTTGGAAATATCTGGTTTTAATAAGATTTTCAGCATGCCTTTGAATTAGCTAACTGTTGATGTTTGGAAATTAAATATTTAGTAACTGAAAAATTTAAAGTAATTAACAAGATAACAAATAAAAGATAACTATTGCAAGATAACAAATCAACCTAATAAAGCCCACTTAAAGGGACCTGCTGAAGTGTGTGTGTGGGAAGCTCAGGCTTGAAAGAGCTGTAGTTGATCATAAAACAAACAGCCCAGCAAAACTGCCCAGAGCCAAGCATGTCAATATAGAATTTGAGATTTAAAAAAATAAATACTGTTGCTAAATCCTACGTAATTAAAAGTCAAATATCCACCAAAAGGTGTAGTGGAAATTAATGTAAAAGATTAAGTGGCAACAGTTACACATGTTAAGTTAGTGCACTTACTAGACAATGTTATGCCCCCTTAATTATTGGGTCAGTCTAATGAGGTAGCATTAATAAACTGGCCAGAAAATATCCCCTTTGGAGTACTAGAGCTCTCTTGAGAGCATTGGCACGTGAAAGGTGTTCTCATCCCCTTGTGCAGCAGTGTTAAAATTGGGAGAATCGTGGTGGAGAGGTGGCTAGTGATGGTTGTAGGGACGGCACCTGGTCGGCTTGTGTGCTGCTGGTTTGGCTTGTGTGCTGCTGCCCCAGCCTTTGATTCCTTTGCCTTCAGGTGCTGTTTTTACACACATGTGGACTGAAAGACTTGACCGTTGTATATGCAGTTCAAACACAAGTATTCCAAAATCCCTTCAAACCCTCAATTCTACTAAACACCTTCATGGTTGGCCTCCTATGAAGTAATTTAACTGGCTTGGCTCTCTTGCTGAAGACATCAAAATGTAATGATTACATAATCAAACATGCTTCCAAAATACATTTTACAATTGCACAGTAATGAGAAGGAATGATAATAAGCAGGCACAGATATCTCTAGAGCAATTCTGGAGTGGTAATTGCAGATAGGAATAGAGCTTCACAAACTGAGCACTTTATCAGGAAGTTTTTGGAAGCAAAGCAGAAATGCACAAGCAGGGAGCGGTAGCTTCAAACATTTAAAAAAAGGAAGGAAAATTTACTTGTGCAAGAATAGGTGAATTATAGTGAATCAAGTACAAGTGCTAGGTTGTATAATGGTAGTTGGCCTTAATTTGTGTTTCCTTAAAATCTGAGAATTGAAATCTTTTCAAGCTATTTAATCCTTATCAGAATACAGGTCCACATCTGGGCAATCTAAGTATGTTTTTTGTTAGAACTGCCCCATGTAGTAGGTAGTCCTCCTAAGTAGAAGTAGTCATACACCCCAAATATGTAGTTCCTCAGCATCTTTTACTTTATACAATAAAGTCATAATATGAAAAATTCTCTCTGTAAATAACCTTAAGAAAAAAATCATGAGCTAAGAATATGTCTGAGTTGAGTAGCAATGCCAAAGATCTTACTCTCTTCTAGACTTCATATATGTTATAAGTTTAAAAATTCTGGAGAGTTTGTAAAATGTGGAACAATATTGAGGGAAATAATCATACAGCTGGTTGGATACAGAAAGTCATGGATCCTTCTGATAAGGAGGTTGTCTTCTTGTACCTTATTGTCTATTCATAGAGTATATATTCACATCTTTTACTTGTTTAACATTGGCACTGTGCTTCTGTCTTGTGTCTGTGGGGCTGTATAAAGAGGCAATAAAAGCTACGTGTAGTCTATAATCCACCATAGGCAGTATCAAAGCAAGAGTGTCCTCAGATGTGATTTAAGATACTGTTATCAAAACTAGAAAGCCAATACTTTATTGAAGTTTAAGTAAAAGGAAGGAAAACAAGGCACAAAAAGCACTCACTGAAATGTTACTCCTTCAAAGGACACAGCACGCTGCTTACCTGTGATTCCTGTTTGAAAGTTAGGTTTTTGTTATTCTTCAAAAACAAGACGTTTTTACTTGTAGTCACAGTCCTTTGTACTTGTACTGTAAGATCAGGAGTTCTTGCTGCAGTACGAGACACTTTATTTATAACTAGTTTAGCTTTTCGGGCAGAAATGGTAGGGAAGTCGTCATGCTAATGCTTTGATAGACCTTCCCTTGGAAGTGCTTTAGCATTATTTCAGCTTGTAGATCCAGTGCTTCAGCAAATGGTAAGAGACAGGAGGCTGCTCTCCACATGCCACCAGTATGGAAATTGCTACCTTCCCAGTCATTACTGCAGAAACAGTGGTTTGATTTTTCTGAAAACATCTATTCATCAAGATTCTCTTTGTATGTTTAAAAAAATTAAAATAAATCCCCACCCAGCAAGTCAGATTCCAGTGGAAACAAATGCTTTTTTAAGCAGACCTGTATTTTTGCATCTCCCTAGGGACAAATTTTGATCTAATTCCACCAAAAAAAGGGTATTTGAGAACTGGAAAAAAAATATTCTAAGCAATTCAGCAGTATAATTTTTAAGACATGATAACAATCAATTGACTATGTTGTACATATGAACGATGAGTTTCCTGTTGCCCTTATTTTAAGAATTATATGACTGGTTTTGCACACTTAATATTGAATTATTTTGATACTGTATTTTGTATGTTAGTATTAAGAATATACTCTAACTTTGAGGCAAAAATAAGACTAGGCCTAAAAGTGACTATTAGAGAAACAGTGTTTTTTTTTTTAAATATATACATTAAATAAATAAAAGGAAGACTTTGGTTTTATCTGAGGATGGGCTGAAGACTTGAGTGCTACATGGGTCATGAAAACCAGATGCACAGACAGGTCATCCTGAGTGATTCTGTGTGCTACTCTGGATACACCTGGAAGGTAGTGTCATGTTTTTAATGAGTATGAGTGCTTCCAAGGAGAGGTCTTGTAGGGAAGTACCCAGTAAGAGGAAGCCTTTATTTTACTCTTCGGTCTGATATGTATAGCTAATAGATAAAAGATATCATTCCTGAAGTTTATGTTGGTTGTGGAACTTGAAAGGATGCTATAGCATCATCTTGATTTCCTGAGCATCTTTATGTGCACTAGGTGATATGATGCATTTTAAAGAATATTTGATGACTTTGAGCCTAACAAAGCCAAATGATGGATCATCATTGATATAAGTCCCAAAGAAGGCTGAGTGCAGCAGTTATGTTTCTGTAATAGATGAAATGTTTGGGTGATTACCTCTTCTACAGGAGGAACAGATGACTGTGAAACCTGCACTCCCTTGTTCTATTCTAGTCAGATGTGTGTAATCTCATACTGAGCACGAACTTTAAGCCATGCTTATCCAAGTAGTTATTGCTGCCAAGGAATATTATTGTTGTGAAATACAGTCAGATTATCACTGTTAGAGGTGTAGCCTGGAAATGCTTTTGTTTGACTAGCAGTTCCTAGTTCCTAGTATCAAGTGATGTACTTACTAGCAGTTCCTAGTTCCTAGTATCAAGCGATGCTGCAGGAAAAGATTGGAAAAACTGGTTTTATGCTGGTTTCCACTACCAATGATGCTAGAAAATTGTCATCAAGAAAAATTTGGTGGAAGAGGTGGTGCTTGCAATGCAGACCTTTTCTCCCAGAAGAATTCTGTAGTCCAAAATGGTTTCACTGAAGTGCCGTTGTATCAAGAATAGTTATTTCGGATACAAGATATCCATCCTTGACTTCTTTGTTTCCTCACTCCACCAGGAAGCATCTGAGAGAGGCAAAAAGCTCATTTTTAGGTGATATAATCAGCCTGAAGAAAAACACTGTTTTGACTTAGTCTCATTTCTATGTACACTTAATGGCTATGTTGCTAGAATACAGGTGCATAAGGAAGAGGGTGAAAAAGAAGGAAGCTGTTCTGTCGCTTCTTCTGCTCATATAACAAGAATATACTAAACTAAGGCCATGTTTTCTTTATTAGGTAAAGTAGTAAATAACTTAAGATAGCTGTTTCTGTAGTTTGCCTTATGTTCCTTAATTTCCTCCTTGAAAATGCTTTCTCTAATTCCTCTTGAAAAAGTACATGTATAAAATATTTATGTATAAAACTGCATAATTTT